>JAHHFK020003694.1:0-53247 GCA_024533555.2 Aedes koreicus
GATTCCTGAGGATTCGATTGTGATTGTGTGAGTTCTACTTTGACAATTTTGGGTAGGTTGACGCGCAGTGAAAAGCTTAATTGCAAATTGTTTAAATTGATTTGTTGGATTGTGTCGTTGGAAGAAGATTCTTTTTCAAATTCTGGATTTCACGTGGCTCTGCTTAGTGTTCTAGAGAATTCAGATCCATCATTCAATTTTTTTTCTTTGTTTTCAGTGAAGCCGCAAACGAGACAAGCGCTTGGATGAATGGTGGCTACCTTAAATATATACAATAGTAATCGCTAAGATTAATTAGCAACCAAAACTATTTTCAAAACGTCTTTATACTCCCCTCACATGATCGACCAATTAAACTGGTTTTTCACTGAAGTAGCATCTCCGGTGGCTCACTCCTTTCGAGACTTCCATTCATTCAAGCTATTAATGTTAACATCATCTGCCTAAACAAGAGAGCTCCCCCGGTACCAATAGCGAATGCTCACGTGAAGAAGCATTTCGTAAAACCGAATAGCTCACTGTTAGCAAAGGCAGCATGGTCGAATAAATAATCACACCGATGCACCCGGGAGAATCTGCTGCGATATATAAGAGTACTCAGCACACACGGACACCGTAAACCAGCTGCAAGATCAAAGCCGCCCAGAAATTTTGCTTAGATTTAATGGACCAATAAAAGCCATACAGAATGGGAATTTATTCGCGCGCAGCTCCGAGGACCCGACCACGGTCGGCCAATTCCCGAGATTGGTGAAGCGTGAAACAGAGCAATGTGTTACCTATACCTGCACATTACTCTTGTTGGTGCATTTTCGCACTCATCGACCGTCGCAATCCTGTACGACTCGAAAGTATTTATTGGAACAAGAGGCGAACTGCATTTGCCCTTTGATGCCGGACGGATTCTGCCTGCAGCGTAGTTGGCGGTACCTTGCACTTGAGGGTTTGGACATTTCTCGGGTGGTCAAGTGGTCCCCATGTCTAGTAGATGTACACACGGTTGTGAGAACTAATGTGTTTACCAGGCACTTGAAAGGGGCCCGACGAAACGATTTATTTGAATAGCGATTCGAAATAGTTTGGGAGGCGATGATGTTTTTTCAAGTGATCGAGTCGTGTCTCACGGCAGTTTTTGATTTGCCCTAGGCACGGGTGATCGAATATGTTGAAATACGTTTAGGCCTGTTTGTTGATCGCTTCTTTCGCTTGCGTGATTCGAAATATATTAAATATACATTGTTCATGTAAAGAAAGTTTATTGTTTTCCAGAAAAAGTTTTAATCAAAACTTTAAACTACGTCATTATTATTTTTATGGAATAGTAATAATTTTTATGATTGAAACATAGTTTACAAACTCATCATTGATTGTGATGAAACATTTGATTCCAATGTGTCCAAAAGTAGCTTTAAAAACAGGATTAAAATCATTGCTCAAGTCAACCAGTCTGTGCGATATTTTCGAAGACAATGAACAAATAAACAATAATAAACAATAAACAAAACTATGATTAAGGTGACCGTTTCAGCGGGACGAAATCATAAGTCTTTAAATTATTTGTTAGGGAAAATCTGGGAAAACCAAAATTTCACGCACGACAGTTTCTAGCTATTATCAATACCTTTCATTTGGTGTGAAATTTTTTTTTGAAATATTTTGTAAATTTCGAGTCTTATCAAATTTGGTGATCGGACTTCAGGTTTTTCCTTCCTCCCCAGAATCATAGCAAAAATAATGTTAGCTCACTTTGTGAATTGCTTTCAAAGTCAGCGTGGTGTGCATCCAAACATTGAAAGTAAAAAGCAATTTTTGTTTGATCAACATTGAGAACCATGCTGGGAATCATATGGCTCTCCAAAAGATCCGGAACGTCCGTAAAAGTGGCCAGTTCTAGGAATTAGTCCCATATGGATGAAATTTTCTTTTTGCAATCAACATTCAGTTTATGAAAGTATAATAGAATGAACTTCAATTCGTGGTCTGAAAATGTTCCTTCAGAGGTCATGTGGTGGCCACCCGGAAGATCCGGAACCTCCGTAAAAGTGGCCAGTTCTTGGAATTAGTCTCAAAACGAAGACTTTTTTGCAATCAACATCTAGTTTGTGAAAGTAGAATGAACCTCAATTCGTGGTCTGAAGATGTCCCTTCAGAGGACTTATGGTGGCCATCCGGAAGATCCGGAACCTTCGTAAAAGTGACCAGTTCTTAGAATTAGTCCCAAAAAAACGTTTTTTTTTGCAATCAACATTTAGTTTGTGAAAGTAGAATGAACTTCAATTTGTGGTCTGAAGATGTCCCTTCAGAGGTCGCATGGTGGCCACCCGGAAGATTCGGAACATCCGTGAAAGTGGCCAGTTCTTGGAATTAGTCCCAAAAAGACGATTTTTTTTTTGCAATCAACATTTAGTTTGTGAAAGTAGAATGAACTTCAATTTGCGATCTGAAAATGTCCCTTCATGTGGTGGCCACCCGGAAGATTCGGAACATCCTTGAAAGTGGCCAGTTTTTGGAAGTACAGCCATGACTCGATATAAATCAACTTTATTTTTTGACTTTTTTCGTCGATTTCTCGTAAACCACAACCCGATCATGACAAATGATGAGATCACTGCATATATGAGACAATTTAGAAACTACTGGTATCATCGATATGTATGGTTGCGTTATACTGAGTGAAAAATCGATGAAGAAAGCCAAAAAATAATGTTGCTTTATATCGAGGTATGCCTTTTTCTTGCAATCCACATTCAGTTTGAAAAAGTGGAA
Organism: Aedes koreicus; assembly: GCA_024533555.2. Taxonomy (NCBI): domain Eukaryota; kingdom Metazoa; phylum Arthropoda; class Insecta; order Diptera; family Culicidae; genus Aedes; species Aedes koreicus. Next base: position 2,767 of record JAHHFK020003694.1, read on the forward strand.
TGAATGATTTTGTTATTTGAACATTTTCATTTGGGTGGGATCCCAAAAGGCCAGGATGTTGCATGTTGGAGATTGGATTTTAGGTATTTTATTCCTTCCCAGCACCATAGCAAGGATAATTGCATTGAAAATCAACGTGGTGTACATCAGCACATTGATAAAATATAAATTATTTTAGTTTGATCAAGAAGTCAGAACCATGCTGGAAGTAGTCCCAAACGGACGATCTTATGTTTTTTTTAATCAACATTTAGTTTCTGAAAGTAGAATGCACTTCAATTTGCAATCTGAAGATGTCCCTTCAAAGGTCATGTGGTGGCTATCTGGAAGATCCGGAACATGTAATCACATATCAGTTTATGAAGGTGGAAAAACTCCCAATTTATTCTTATAATTTCTATTCAGAGCTCATATGGTGGCAATCCAGAAGGCCACGATGTTAGCGGCCGAGAAGTTAGCGATCAAGGCGGATTCGGCCGGCTTGATAGCGGGTGGGATAACTAAACAGTTGCTATCATCAAAATGAGGATCAGTATTGTCCAATTGACCCATATTCATAAGCTTTGCGTAATTGGGTATGGGCGGGAATCTGCAAACACTACTGGATATTAAATTGGAGGTAAGGAGGGTCCAACATTTGGATTGTTGCGATACTTGATAAACTACGACATACTACTGGAATAAGCGTGAAGATGCTTTTTTAGATTCATTCGGTTCTGTTTGAATTCGTTGCATGTTGCGTGGGACGGGTGCATTGCAATCGGAATGATTGCGGCTGGGACGAATGCGGCCTTATTGTGGTCGAGTGTGTGTTTGTTTGTTGGGATGTGATGATATATTCTGTTTATTCATTACGAATCTTCTGTCCATGGGTTTTTTGGGCTATTCGACGCCACTTTCACGGATGTTCCGAATCTTCCGGGTGGCCACCATGCGACCTCTGAAGGGACATCTTCAGACCACAAATTGAAGTTCATTCTACTTTCACAAACTAGATGTTGATTGCAAAAAAGTCTTCGTTTTGAGACTAATTCCAAGAACTGGCCACTTTTACGGAGGTTCCGGATCTTCCGGGTGGCCACCACATGACCTCTGAAGGAACATTTTCAGACCACGAATTGAAGTTCATTCTATTATACTTTCATAAACTGAATGTTGATTGCAAAAAGAAAATTTCATCCATATGGGACTAATTCCTAGAACTGGCCACTTTTACGGACGTTCCGGATCTTTTGGAGAGCCATATGATTCCCAGCATGGTTCTCAATGTTGATCAAACAAAAATTGCTTTTTACTTTCAATGTTTGGATGCACACCACGCTGACTTTGAAAGCAATTCACAAAGTGAGCTAACATTATTTTTGCTATGATTCTGGGGAGGAAGGAAAAACCTGAAGTCCGATCACCAAATTTGATAAGACTCGAAATTTACAAAATATTTCAAAAAAAAATTTCACACCAAATGAAAGGTATTGATAATAGCTAGAAACTGTCGTGCGTGAAATTTTGGTTTTCCCAGATTTTCCCTAACAAATAATTTAAAGACTTATGATTTCGTCCCGCTGAAACGGTCACCTTAATAGGTACGATAAAATATGGTTTACCTTTTCAACCGAGTGAATACGATAACTCCACCCCCAAGCAAACGCAAAGCGAACCCTACATCGGTATTGGTTTTCTCTTGTGCAGGTGTTTCCTGAATGGTGAATGCAGCAGCAGGTATAGAGCAATCGATAGCTGTCAATCAGCAGTCCCACGGAATACGCCTACAATCCCAACTGCTTCGATTCTCACGAGAGCAGGAGGAACATTGCTCTTTGATGCCTACCACCCCTTGCGGCAAGTACCGACAGACACTCTGTTCCGGGTTTGTTTCCAAACAGATCAAAAGAAGCCGGAAAAATTGAAACAATTTTCACTTTCACACGATCACTGGCGTTCTGGCAACGGGAACAGAAAACAGATCAAAGTAGGATACTTGACTTGACAACTAGCAGTGAGTCAGTATCGAAGTGTCACCCCTTTCTTTTCGTGACGGACGCATTTCTCACCCAAAAGAGGAAGATATCTCGTGACGATTGCTTGAGAATTGTGATCATTAAAAATCTCCCCTCCCTCGCGACATCGCCAACATTCGCGGCACAGAATGGTGAGTTACTTTCGCTTTTAACATTTAATGATTATTAGGATCGTTTTCTTGCGCTCTAGATGCGTGCGATAGCTGTGGTCTTGTCTTCAGCGTTGAGCATCGCAGGATTGGGAGTAGTAAAAACTCAAACTGACGAGTGTTGACATTATTGGGGAGCGCGGGTTCACTCGTACCTACTTGTATGCGACTAATGCCTTGTCAACGCGTTCAACCACGGCAAGTGTCTGTAGGGTTATTGCTCGCGATGTGGGGGAAGCAAGGAAGGAGGCGGTGATTATGTGGTCCGATCGTGGGAATCGAGATTCCCCTGAGCGCATTTCACTTGTGCTATGAAACACGGTAGAAGCGGTGCAGTGTTCCGAACGGGGTCCGGAATCATTTCTTATCTGTTTTGTGGGTTGATCCGAAGGAAGGTTGTAGTGGTTAATTACATGCTTCTCAATATTAGAAACAACGATTCCAATTGGATGATAGAAGCTGGTAGCGTAGTGGCTTACCCGAAGCTGGTAAAGCTGGTAGCGACTGAGTGTCTACTGAATAGGAGAACATTAGAGACCATATGTCTGTAAAAAGAGACCAACAACAGCCCAGAAATAAATAGAAAAGAGACCAAACCAAGACCTAATGTTGAGTAGAAATTGATTTAAAAAATATTTCTATTTATGCTTACTATGAATTTCTTGGGCAGGCAAAAGCCACGTTGGACATATGAAATCGCGAGATATATAGACTGTTTCGGAAATTATAAGCACAATTTCAAAATATTAAAACTTTGTTGTTTTTTAAGATATCAACTGTTTTATTTGGTAATTTATATCATCACTGGTGTTTTACATAACATTTGACTCGTCTTCAATCAAAATCTTTAATTAAAACCGAGACATCTAACTTTTTCTCGAAAATGACCCTTAAGCTTCTGCACAGTTGCACTTCCCACCATTTTCACCACTCTTGTCCAATCCTTTTTTAAATTTTTCGATGTCATCCGCTGGGTTTACAAATTTCCGTAACATTGCTTTGGTCAAAGCCCAGAATGTCTCGATTGGCAGTGCCTTTGGGCAATTTGGTGGATTCATGTCTTTCGGCCCGAAACAGACATTTTGGCTTTTGTACCACCCTAGTGTGTCCTTGGCGTAATGACATGATGCCAAATCAGGCCAAAATATGACTTCATCTGCATGCTTGATCGCGTCTGGAGGCATTCCTTGATGTACTTCTGGGTGTTCGATGTTACGTACGGCCTAGATGTTTTGCCGCATTCGCATATTGCCTTCACCATTGCCATCACCATCACCTTTTTGCCAAATTTTTCTGTGAAAAAGGCCTTCTCCGTTTCGGAGATAGCCTTGTTCTTGTGTTCAGTGAAGTATTGTGGTCCGGGAAGGGTTTTATAATCCAATTTCACATATTTTTCATCGTCCTTGATTGTACACCAAGAATTTATACACCAAATCGTATCATATAGTTTCCGGGCTCTCGGCTTCACAGACGCGGCCTGATTTGAGTTTCTTCTTTCTTCTTGAAGAAACCTACATAAAACTACATCATTTATAAGTGTAATTCACCTTATCAGTAGTTTTATAAGATACTTGATCCCCCTCTCAAGACATCGTTTCGCAACTTGCATAAAACCTGATAAAAGTTTTGTAAAAGTTTTTATGACATTCTTCTTTAAGATGAATGTATCTTGGAAATGCTGCCATAAAACTCTCTTAGAACCATTTAATTTAAATAAGAGCACATATTCTTGAGAAAGAACATTATGTGAAAAATAAATATACTGTCACAATGGACGCCCACAGGTAGAAGAAATTAAAAACTAGCGGATCGTTCAAGCGGAAATTCAATAAAAACCTATCCAATATATTGAACACTCCTTCATCTCAGCCACCAACGACAATTTTTTTTTTGGACCATTCCATTGGATTCGCAGCCTAATGAGACTAACTTATCAAAATGGTCTATGCGTTATGCGTAAAACGAATAAAATAAAATGGTGCAATGTGTCGCCAGTTGAAAACCGAAATGCATAACTCATGATATTTGATTTTATGCCAGTTATGCAAGTTAAACCTAACGTCTCAGGTAGTGCGTTATATGGCGTTCCACCGTGGAAATACAGCGCAATACTTTTGACGTAAGGTTTAATGTGCACTACGATTGTAAAATGTTATGTTAATGTTGAATTCTCCCGAGTCATGCATTTCAGTTCCCAATGGGCTACACAATATTTATACAAGTAAAAATTAGTATACCATCTGAGCGAAAATCGATTTTTCCCATGATCCGCACGTTTAATCCAAAGTCGGAAGTAGTGCGCTGGAATCGCTCAGTGATCCACTACACAAAGCACTTCTTCCAACGCTAGGTTCAGCGTACATATCAAGAGAAAAATCATCTTTCGCTCAACTGATGTTTCAGCCATCGACGCAATATTATTATCTGTTCTTCTTCCCAAATCAATTGTTAGCATATTCAAGTTAGAGTTTTTTTTTAAATGTTTTAATCGCCTTACGCTGGCGATTAAAAACAATAAATTATAAGCTGTAATGATGAACAACAATTATGCATAGGCACTTTTGATTTGAACGTTCACATTTTCTTTGTTTATGCTGTGCCTTCTCCACACTGATTTTATGGCGAAAGATTTGTTTACCTTGAGCAATTCAAACGTGTTTTATTCAAGCGTTACTCCTCTTTTTCAAGAATAGAACAAGTAAAGATGAACTTATCGCGCTCCTAAAAAAATCTTGTTAGTCTTGTGCAAGAAATATTAGTTTTATATGCGTTTTATAGTAGTTTTAGATAAAACCATTGAAAAAATGGCGAGCGTGGCTATTCTGGATTCCCTCGGAATGGTAGCCATTTACATATGTATGCAAAAAAAACTCTCGTTTTTCCAATGCTACGAACAATTTCTGCTGTTTAAAATACATTTTGAAACTTAAAATGGATTGTAGACACAATTTATTCAAGATCTAACAATTTATCAGCCTTGTCACCTAATTGCTGAATTGTCAAGTATTTTTTATTTTTCAAATAAATCAATGTTCTAGCAATGATTCCGTGGCGCATTAAAATTTTCGAACTTTTATGTTATAAAACACCAATAAACTGAACGTCGCATGAAAAATTTATCAATTGCAGGCAAAAAACTCATGCATTTATGGTCAATTTTACAATTAATTTACATACGTTTCCACTTTGGAAAAGAAACATCATATTTATATCGATGTTTTTTTTTCTCTTAAAAAAGTCCCCATTCAGCAGAACGAATCCAAAAATGGAATCATCGAAACATATTTGTGACGGACTGGAAGTGTTCTTAAAGAGGAAAATCATAAAACTACCAAAACTTGTGGTAGTTTTATCATAGTTTTAAGCATGTCCTGCATGTCATTACAAGTATGTACCGATAAAACTATCAAGTTTTCAGCGAATCTTGGGAAATAGTCTTGAGAACCTCCTGTAGTATGGGCCTTTTTGAACTTATGAGGGTTTTATGGCTGTTTTATCGATGTTATGTAGAATATCTAGTTTTATGCGTGATTTTATCAAATAAGTCTTGAGAACTTCTTCAAGTGTACCTTAAAATTGAATTTGTTACTTGGGAAGTCACTCTTTAGCGCCACATCTCGAACGGAAGCCGATGGTTTCTGCTTTTAGGCATCCCTGATCGTCTTGTCAATAGCAGGACTCACAGGACCGAATCTCCGAACACTCCTCGATGCATCTTTAAAAGTACATTGTTCTGCATATTTTTAAACTGCAGTTTGTCCCGCTCCAAAGCTCACACCCTCTTCCTTGGCCAATTTTCTTAAAGAGATTTCACTCACCCACAAATGGTACACGATATTTTTCCTCTGCTCCGGAGTAAGACCACGCATTTTGAAAGTCAACCAGAAATTACGTTTTTTTATGCTATGGTGAACACGCTCATCCGAGCTTACTCAATGTTGAGTAACTTTAACTCAATTTTTTAATTATATCTAAGACGTCAAACGGTGAGTAATCGTATTTTAAGAATGTGAGTTATTGCTACGCAAGAAAACTGTGCGGAACTCAATTTTGAGTTAGCTACATTTTTTTTTTCACAAATGGCGTCGGATAACGAATACCGTCTGTAGGAAGTTGTGCTTTGGAAGTTAATTTAAATTCTTATTCGTATTCGAAAATTGATAACCAGCGGTAACGTATCGAAAATTAAAAGTTGAGCCGTTTTTATCTCTGATAGGGAAGGTTTTTGTTAGTCTTTTATATTACAGATAAACCAAATATTTTCGAAACACTTTCAGACGTGTGAATCGAGACCAGACTATAAAGGAGTATTGGCAGAATGCCTTTCATACAACGCGGATAAGTTTATTGTTGTTGAAGATGGTAACCAGGCATTTTAAGGAGTGTATCGAATATAAGCTATCCACATACATTTGCGTTGTACGCATGTATTTGTGATGGTTTTTTATGCTCTGAACACTGCACGCTGTGCGTTTGACTGTCAGCTTTCTTTTGTTTACTTGTTTGTGCGGTTCAAATTTTGCGTTTTCAAAATGTCGCGTATTGAAAAGGAAGTGAAAATTAAGGTTCTGGACACATGGCTAAGTGAGAAAGGTATTACTATGCGAAGATTGGCGAAGCGGTTTGGAATTCATCATGCGAGTGTTAAAACCATCATTAATAAGTTTGGGGAACACTATTCTTTGGATGAGCTACCAGGAAGAGGCAGAAAACCCGGTTTTTCCAACCCGAAACTGGAGCAGAAAGTGGTATCTCTAATCATGAAGAACAAATCAATGTCAATACGTGATTTTGGCCAAAAAAGCAGAAACGAGTGTCAGAATGATCCAGCGTATCAAGAGGCGAAACCACCTGAAGACCTACAAGAAGCATACAATCTCGAAACAAAGTGCAGAACAGAAGAAGCGAGCAGCAACAAGGGCCCGGAAATTGTATTCGCGTCTTTTGCAGCGTCCGGATGCATGCGTTTTGATGGACGATGAGACCTTTGTAAAGGAGGACTCAAAAACCCTTCCAGGTCCACAATACTTTACTGCCGTCGTTGGGAAGGATGTGAGCGATGCGGACAGGTCGATTCAAGTGGAGAAATTCGGTCGAAAGGTACTGGTATGGCAAGCAATATGTTCCTGTGGTTTGAAGTCAACCATTTTTTACACTACCGGAACTATAAATGCGGAAATCTATCGATCTGAGTGTCTCCAGAAGAGATTGTTGCCTTTATATAAGAAGCATAGTACACCTCCACTGTTTTGGCCGGATTTAGCGTCGGCTCACTATGCCAAAACCACTCTCAATTGGCTTGCGGAAAAGGGTATAGATTTCGTTGAGAAAAATATCAATCCACCAAATTGCCCTCAGCTTCGACCCATCGAACGTTACTGGGCAATCGTGAAGAGGGTCTTCAAGAAGACTGGTAAGGCAGCTGGGAACATGCAGGAGTTCAAAAAAAATTTGGGCTCAAGCGTCCACAAAATGCGATGCAACACTTGTCCGGAACTTGATGAAGAGCATTCGATCCAAAGTTCGAAAATTCGTGAAGGAATAACTTAAATTTCATCCGGTCTTCATTATGTTCAAGTTTAACCTCGTACAATAAAGGATCAATTTTTTATATGAATAAAATATTGGTTTTCAACATAATTTGAAAGAAAGTTTGTGGATAGCATATTTTCAATACACTCCTTATTGTCGCCTGATTTATCACATGTATTGAAGTTACTCAAATTTGAATGAAGCTGGATGAGCGTGTACAAAAATCAGGTAACAGAAACTATAAATGCAACGGAAGCCTTTTGAGTCTTGTCCTTATATTTATTTTACAGTATAAAAAAAGAACTAAGAAAATAAACAACGAGAAAGAAAAAATCATTATCTCAAAATGCAAACGGGCAAGTTAAGCATTTTAGATTCAAAATAATTTTCGAGGCCGTGAGGCATGATTCAGTTGCTGCTAATTTATTTATATCTAAATTTAATTTATTTATCTTCAAATCTACTTTTTTACGCGTGATTATAAACAAATGAAAATCCGAAAAAAATATATCATGTCTGATGGTGCTGCATCACAGTAAGTGCCGGTAAAAATCAATTCATCTGCTCTCAAATGAGCTGAAAATGAAAACAACCTTAACTGACAGACCAATTATCTTCGTGAATTTGAATTTTGAAATGACAGTATTCTCTTGACCAGAGCAACCGCTGAGTTTCGAAGTCGTTATTTGGTTTTGTTCGTTCGTCGATGGATGTTCATTAGCGCCTGTGCTGTTGTCAATATCAATATTCAATTTCATCTATGCAGGTGGGGATGACTTTTAGTATCAAATGAAGACACAATATTTGTTTATTTTGATGTAGAACATGATATAGAATTATTTAGGCTCATATCGATGGTTTGCAATTACTACAAGTTTTATTTATGGTAATTGAGGGCAGTAATTGAATATTATCATTTTAGTTGAATTTAAAATGACTATTTGAGGTTTGATGATCACTTTCGATTTAAACAAAGCTGCCCCGGAAACTCAAACTCTATAGAGTATTATAAAGTGAAAAGTCATAGAAGCATAATGATTTGATTTGTTTATCGCCCTCGATTTTGTCATCTGAGATTTTCAAAACAAATAAAATTTATCTATACTGATCCGAAGTACATCTCATTACGTATGATAGTAAGTGATAAAAACGGACACTGCCCAAGCAAACGTTGTTTGATCACTGAATATGTTATCATTGAGGCTAGATAAACAGCTAAAATAATAGAATCGATAATAGAAAAATATTCGGCTGAATATCATAATAATAGCTTATTTTAGTATCACTGCGATCATCTTGATAACAAATCCACTGATTTTAAAAAAAATGTTGAAATAGATTCATATTATGTTATTAATTTGAAATCACATTCTTACACTAATATCTGAAATAGTTCTGTTATTGAAAAAAAAAACAAATTTTCTTGTTCAAATATGCGGGTAATAGTCTTAGTTTTGCATTTAACTTGTAAAGTTTGTCAGAAAGAGTATGTTGAAATTGATAACATATGATAACTTAATTAGCTAATGGTGATAACTAGATTTGTTTTGCGATAACACCTGATATCAAAACGATATCAGTGATAACAGAACTTGTTACTTATATGATCCCGGTTTGATACCTGCTTGATGTTTTCCTTTGCTAGGGTGGCTACCCTTGCAAAGGAAAATAACAAGCTGGTATCATATAAGTAACAAGCTCTGTTATCCCAGATATCGTTTTGATAACACCTGTTATGACATAACAAATTTAGATATCACCATTGGTTAGTTTTCTTATCATATGTTATCATTATAACATAAATATTTTGACGAACGTTACTATTTGAATGAAATACTATAAATATTACCAGGATATTTGAACAAGATATTTTGCTTTTTTTTCGTTAAAACTCTTTCAGATATTAGCGTGAGAATTTGATTTCAAATTGATAACATAATTTGAAACTATTTCAATAAATTTGCTCAGAATGCAGGATTTGTTATCAAGATGTTTTCAGTGATAATAGAACAAGTTGTGATTATGATATTTAATGAATATTTTTTTTGTTATTTTGACTGTTTATTCAGCTTCAATGATTACATATTCAGTGATCAAACAGTGATAACCTGGTATTAGAGTTTGTTATCAATTTGTTATTATCCTTTGCACGGGTAGCAGAACACCTTCTTCGGTGCTTTTATTACTATTCGAAGGCTACCGATCTTGACGATACACGGAGTAGGAGTCATCGAACAGTTAACGCGTGGAAGGGTTTGCGTTCAGCCAAGTTTCACCGAGACCGTAAAAATCATAGCATCCATCGCTGAAGGCCAACTGATACTCGACAAGAGAGGTCTTGATTCCTCCATCGTTTTGACATCAAAAAATTTGCTAACCCGGGTGCGATGATTCTTGCTGGATTGGCAATCCTAGCAATAGGAGACACTGATAGAATACTTGTCATTGTAGGCAGCTTGGAAGACCCTGTCCTCAACACTAGATTCAGGGCCGGGACGTCTTAGATGGTGTTAATGGCCTATAGCGCGACTGAGCTAGGTGAGACAGGGCCTTCCATAGTGCTTTCTTTCGGGCGTCTTGGGTTGAATGATAGCAGATATGGTTGGCTTGAAGAATGGCGCGAGGATGACTCGTATGAACGCGATAGAGTTGGAACTGAGGATGTGCCGGTAGTGTCTACAGAGCGCGAGCTGAAAGCGGAAGAGGAAGAGCTTGATCAGTGAAAAAATAGTACTTGCCTGCGTAAGCAGGCTGGAAAACCTCTTCAACAGTTTCGACAACAGGTTCGCGACGACACCGATGAACGATGACTGCATGAGGCAGGACTGCATCGAACTAAGAAGAGGTCTCCATAATGCTTTCTAGGGTGCGTCGCGGTACTCCAGCAAAGAAGTGTTAACCGTGAAGTCAGCAATCGGTGGTTTCCATAGAGGTTCAAGTTTGACGACGAGTTTCTTCTGATGTGACACGAATCGAAGGGGTACTGGGTTCAGGAATCCAATAATTTATTTTCAAGAGTGTCTTCGAATTCTCGGATTCGGAGATTTGCACTCAATTAGCTAAAAGTTTGAGTTATTACGTTCCGTGCGTAGATCATAGTATAAAAGCCAATTTGTATCAGAGAGATATAGACCAGCAATGTTGAGGTCGATAAATAATACTTGAGCCATTTAATATCTGGACGCATAAAAACGGATCTATCTCGGAACCATGTTAATGAAATAAAAATCTTGATTACTCAAAATGAAGGCCATTTATTGGGTACTCTTTACGACAAATAACGAAAAAATGATTAGGATTTGGTTTTGATAAAATCTTAAACTTTTATTCAAAAACCACTCACCATATTTTGGTCACTCTGTTGGCAAACCTGAGCGGCCATTTTGTTCCAACAGCTCTACATCTCTATTGCATTGTGAGTCACCTTTCCACTCTGCTTCAAATTCTGTTTGAATTGCCCAATATTTCTCAATTGGGCGGAATTGAGGGTAGTTGAGTGGATTGATGTCTTTTTCGAAGAAATCCACCTCGATACGACTGTAATACTTTTCCACTGTTGTGGCAGCTTGTCAAATCAGGCCAAACATTTAGATGTCCATTGTGAGCATAAATGTACGGAAGTGGATTTATTAATGTTTATCCGGGAAGCTGCCCTTACGTCGTTCATGAGCATGCATCCTTTGTACTTCGTAAGAACCCCCTTTTGGCCACTAGATTCTGCTTCAGTATCCTGTTTGGTTGCTTACCCAAAAAGATTTCTCCGTCTCGCAGAGGAATCCTTTTGACGATGTATTGGCTGGCATAGACATTCTTGGCGTTATAATCCGATAGTCCTGGGTTTCCCTAGTCTTTCTCACGACCTTCTAATGCAACTTCTGATCCTTAGTTCCACTACGACGCTTGCTATGATCCTGCTGATTGAAAACCGGAAAATGTTTGAGAACGGTCGATATAGCAAATTTTAACGAATTCGTGATTTTTGAACCACGTTGGACTTTCGAAGTGGGTGTCTAATATTAATTTTCGGTTCGTGGCTTCCATCAAGTATAACTTCTTTGAAACAAAATTAATCGTGAAGAAATGTTCATCACTGAAAGAGGAAACATTTCAAAACAAACTGCTGTCAAAATTCCTGATCCGACCACCAGGAGCACTGCAGTGAAATAAACAGTGCGTCCAGATATGACTCAAGCTCTATGATGGCAAAATGATAATTATGACAAACAGTCAATCTTAAAAATGGTGTGTTTGCTTAAGAACGCATTTTAATTGAGAAATTGTTGTTTGAGAGCGTATGTTTGAGTAGAAAACCTTTCTAAGAATGAGTTGCTGTTAAGGTCTGATAAGGTTTTAAAAAATATACACTGCATTGCATATGTTGCATTGAAAGAAGCAATTCCAGCACATAAACCAACAAGTCTGTTCAACAAGTATTTACTTAAAGCGCTAGTTGTTGGACAACGCTCGATGTTGTGACAGTTTTCAAAAGTTTTATACATCCAAATAAGCACTTCAGTTCAATTTTTTGCTATCAGATAAATTATTCATGGTATAGAAGTTCAATAAAAATATTTTGACAAGCTTATTTTTTTTTCAAAACGTAAAGATAATTAATAATAATGTTATTCCAAGCTGATTCCACCAAAAGAGACGCTGTTATTCTGTAACTGACTCATTATTGAATAACTAGTTTAGGTAACGTTTAAGTAGGGATCAAGACCCGAAGCTATGGATCAGTTCCATTGTGGTTATATCACATTTATTAGCAGAGAAGCTCATCGAAATTTTAGGTTCATTATTCTTTATATGCTATACAATTTCAGACCATCCATGGATATCCCAAGTTTTGTAAAAAAAATTTAAATATTTTTTTTCTCATGGCTATGATACATTATCTAAGCTTTCAGGTTTATGGTGGATGCGCGGTTTTGTATGCTATTGCAGCAGGAGCACAATCTGCAGACATGTTAATACAAACGAAATAATTTTCATTTTATAATATAACATCCATTCACTACATTTTGTAGGCTTTCTTATAAGTCATTTCCAGCTTCGCATTTATGCATCCTTGTCACTTATAGCTCACCTAACCTACGTTATGTATTTGAAAAGATAGGAAGGTTTTTAATGTTTTTTTTAGAAAGGATCATATTCGAAAAATTCTACTTAAAAAAAGCTCTTTCCATATTCATCAAAAATATATATTAATTCAAAACCTAACCGTTTACAATCATTCATTTCCTATTTCACAGACATGAGGAATCATGTATGGGTCGAGATGAACAAGAGCTATCGAAAAATTAAATTTTTTAATATTTTTAATTTTAGTTTTATTAAATTTCAGTTTTTGGATTCACTCATATGAAATTTATTTCGCCTTATTATTAACTGTTTTCAGTTTTTCCAGCATTATTATGATATTAATACACATCTAATTTTTATTTGCAGTAATATACCAGTAGATGTCAGATATATCTTGTACTTACGTTTATTATGTTCTCTGACTATTATTGTGAAAACAAATTCTTATCTTAGTAGATCTTAATCCAATAGAAACTGCGACAGTGAACTTGCAGTCGAGAAAGATTCACCCCCGCACTAAATGTACCATGTACAAAACGCTGATTAGACCGGTTGTTCTCTACGGGCACGAGACGTGGACGATGTTCGAGGAGGACCTGCAAGCACTTGGTGTTTTCGAACGCCGGGTGCTTAGGACCATCTTTGGCGGCGTACAGGAGGATGGAGTGTGGCGGCGAAGATGTAACCACGAGCTCGCTGAACTCTACGGCGAACCCAGCATTCAGAAGGTCACGAAGGCTGGAAGGATACGGTGGGCAGGGCATGTTGCGAGAATGCCGGACAACAACGCTGCAAAAATGGTGTTCGCCTCGAATCCGGCCGGTACAAGAAGGCGTGGGGCACAGCGAGCACGATGGGCGGACCAGGTGCAACAGGATCTGGCGAGTGTGGGTCGTCAACGAGGTTGGAGAGAGGCAGCCATAGACCGAGTATATTGACGAAATGTGGTAGATGAAGTCATATCGTAAATACGATGTATGGCTATTTAAATAATAAATAATAAACTGTGACAGTGGAATTCTCTCGATGAGTGGATGGTCAGCTTACGGTTGGTTACGGATATATGTATTCTACTATAGTTTACTGGCCTGCTTGTATTATCATTTTATATTATAACGTCAGTTTATTATTTTATGTTATGATATTAAATGATGTGACATAATTGCATTCAAATTCATTTAATTAAAATCACTATTTCCGACGAGACTTACTACCAAAATTATTGCAAGGAAACGGAACAGCACATCGAAATTTTAGGTTTATTATTCTATTGCTATATAATTTCAGATCATCCATGAATATCCCAAGTTTTATGAGATAATTTTAAATCATTTTTTTTCTCGCAGCTACATTGTCTAAACTTTCAGGTTCACAAATGGCATTGTTATTATCATTCTAATATTCATTCTCTATATTATTTGTCATTATAATATAAATTCACAAATTGATATTTTATATATTACTATATTAAATTGAATATGTATTGGGAAGGGAGGGAGCATCAGGGTATCACTCAAGCTGGAATTGGACAATGGAGTCGTATGACAACCGGCGTCTAAGAGGGAACAAACAGTATCATTATCTTTATCCTACCGATTCGATTGTGATACTGTGAATTCTACTCCAACAGTTTCAGTGAGAGTGACGCGCCTTTTTTAACAAGCCATCCCGTAGAAAGCTTAATAAGTATAGCGAATTGGGTTATTCGATTTGTTGGATCGTATCGTTGGAAGGAGAATCTTATGTTCCCGCGGGTTTCGCGTAAGTGTCTCTTCTTACGGGTCCGCCCCACCGTTTTTGGCCCTTCATACAGCGTTACTGTGAATGCAACCCGGTAACTCAATTTGATCTTGCTATTAAGTGGAGCTGCATACATGACAAGGTCTTAGAAGGGATGGTGGCTACCTTACATATATGCATACATACTAGTTAAGGTAACGCTTAACATAAGTTCCTAGAAGAAATAAAAGAACTTCCTTCCCTCAAATCAAATGACTACTCGTAATCCGTTGGAACCACTTGATTTGTCATACTAGTTTATCATTCGTGTCACGGTGATTCAGCGCGTTTAATTATGTTGTTAAAAATTATCCCACTTTCACAGCGCCCGATGTGACAACCGACAGTAACATGCCGAACAAGCACATCGGCCGGTCTCTGTTCCGTCATGATCCATCACCGGCCGTAGGTATCATGTACCTTCTTTCTCCGTCCTCCATCGGAGCACCACCTACAGTACGTTACTGCATCGGCAGCTCACGTACCGAGGTTTCTATACACAGGAGTTCAACGGTAGGATAGCAGATATTAGCTAATCCACCGTGTGAGACTGTGCACTGCTAAACCGTAGACATGAGAATGGGGTAATAAATATTAATGCGGTTTTAGCGATAAAGAGTGTGTGGGATTGCACGACTTATTAGGGATGTTCATATTTGGCAAATCGACTAATTTTTATGTGATTATCTCATGCATTGTAGATTGGTATGCTGTTTATTTGACGCTGTCTTTGCCAATATGACATCCCTAGTAGCAGTTCCACCTCAGCACCTACTGCGTATTTTGAATCGGCTGCGGTACCAGCAACGTCAATTAGAAATTTCACCCAGTGAACGTCTTCTATAAAATCCACATCGCCCAGACGAATTAACACGAATAAATACGTAGTACCGAGCGTGTCTGGTAGGTTGAGTATATAGAAGTAACGTACGTAAATGCGTTTTACGAACAAGTGAGCTAATGGGAAGACCACCAAAGTGATGAACGGTTCGAATCAGCATGACTATATCGTGAATTAACGGCCCAAAATAGATGCATTATACATTACGTGTATGGAGAATGGATTCTGGAAAACGAATAAAGCAGTCTTCACAATATCTCATGCAAAAGGTTGATCGGATTAATGATGATCGAATATTGATCGATATCATGTATCGTTTCTTAGCACACTCTTGGACTGAAATGACTCCACTTTTTGATTCACTCCCATCAGCGCCTTGCAGTCGTTGCTATGCAAACCAAACATTCATGTGTACTGCATTTGTTATTCGTTTATTATTGGAACTACGAATAATAATCAGGGATGCTTGCCTGCTACCAAGTTTCATGGCTTGCTGTATTTTTTTTTGCATTTACGAAAGATGCACGCTAGTGATCCCATGTGTGATGAGGTGGACCAAAAGTTAATCTGAATCATTTTGATGTAGTATAGAAGACGTTTGGCTACGTCACTGTAGGTACTGTTATCTTTTCTCCAAACTAATTCGGATATTTTGATATTCAAAATTGTTTGTTCTACTAGTTTCACGTATTGTAATAAACATTGTTGAATAAAGTAAATGATCAATAAATATTCATTCATTCTTCATTAATATTTATTTTAATTCAACTTAAAAAGTTTTGTTCAATCGTACTTGAAGATATCATTGAGCAATAAATTGTGTTTAAACTTCTGAAACATTTGTATATTATAAATTATTATTCGTATAGATTTGCAAATTTTGGAAAACGACGTCTCAAAAATACTTTCTTTGATGTGGCTTGTTTTGAGTGGTGGTAGTCGTCTGTTTTCATTTTAAATATTTTTCATTTTCTTCATAGGAGCACGATTTTGAGATTTTTGATTTCATTTCAGGAAGCATATGGAAATAATGATGAATTGCCAAAAATGAAAAAAATCAGTGGGTTTGTGTATAACACACGACCGGTTGACGTAGACTACGTCAAACCGTTTGATGCATTATTATGTTCAACATGTTAGATTAGTTTCATCGGTTTCGTAGCGGAACATTGCAACGTTGGGACGTTGGATCGGTATAACTAAGTGAGTTAGTATCTATGCTAGGAAATTCTGTTTCGCTCCTTAGAAACTGTTTTGTGAATTATCATTAAACTTTGTTATGGATAGAGGGAAAATAGTGAGTTATGCCTCCAGCACTTTGTCAAGTTGGTTACCAACAAGATTTAATTTCTTACTTCGAGTTGAAGGTCCTTCTCCAGCGTCCCAGCGAGTAGTTGGCAACGTATTACCTCTGACTGCCTTCTGTTTCGCCCGAGAACGACGAGCTCGCAACAATAAGGGTTTTTTTTCTGAATGATGTAAAGATAGCAACTTACGATGCTTGACGCCATTTTGAATTGCAAAATGGCGACCATTGCATCTTAAATGTTAATCAAATACTACACATTATGTAAATTTTTAAAAGCAACACAATTTGGCAATTAGAAGTCAAAAATTGATGTTGAACCTTGAAATCCTAGACAGCATAAGTCACATGAGAATTCAATAATGATTTCATTGGTAAACAAATCAACTACCTGGGTCCACATTGCTCATCCATGGGCAAGCTATCGGAATGCTCCATGATGTGGTCAGCGACAGTGAATCATATTATCCTGTGCAATACATTATTGGCATAGTTGGTAACAAAAACTTCATTGTGACTTAACTGATTCAGACTGATTTTTTCCAACCTATTTGCCAAAAATGTACTATTGTCTAGCAGATTTAATAAAAATATAGAGCATTTTGCTACTATTGGTCGGGATTGGTGCTAATTATTGCCAATGAACATTGAAATAGCATTGAATAGAATTGGAAAACTCAGAAAATTTAAATCAACACTTCAATTGATCACTTTAAAAAAAAATCAAACGCTTAAACACTTTTTTCATCTATCAATAGTAAACGCATGATAATTCCTTAAAATTCCACTAAAAAAAGCTTATAATTGACAGATATTCCTATTTGAAGTTCTTTTGAAGTTCGATTAAGAATCACCCCATAGCGAGGGATTTTCATTTTTGGATATTGAATTTCAAAAGATGGGTCACCATCGGTGAATTAATTTAAATTTTTTTTTTTTTAAATCTTGAAGTGATGAAAAAAAATCAAAGATCGATGATTTTTCAATTAACAACATTTAGGTGACAGAATATGTTTTTTTAAGTTAAGTCAATTAAAATGTTTTAAAATAGTCTTTAAACAAATTCGATAATGTTGGTTGTGTTATGCAAAGTGGCTATTTTTTACTAGTTCGTCGTTCTAATACATTTTATGCATTGTTTCTTTAGTAAGATTTTATGAGGAATTTTAATAAATGTTTACCTGTTGCATCCTGTTTTTTTAATTTTATAAAGCTTCTCTACACAGCTCAAAAAGGTAGTGTGAATTTCTGTTCAATATCATGCACATAAATGGAGCGTCGCAAAACATAAAAAATTGCATTATTCATCGTGTAAAGTTCTTAGACATTTCACACATCGCCGATAATATTGTATGCAAAAGTTCATCTTTGATAGAATTATTTCATGCAAGTTGCTGCTTCGTGTGCAATGAAATACAATTTTACATGCTCTGATATTTACATCAGAATGAAATTTCAGATTTTTTTCTGTGTACAACATCTTTATTTTTAAAAACTATCTCTAGACTGGTGAAAAAACATTTGATACGAAAATCAGCAAATCAGAAAATCAGAAAATCAGTTTTCTGATTTTCTGATTTTTTGATTTTCTGATTTTATGTAGGACAAAAGTCATTTGCCAAATGGGTCATTAGGTTACATTAAGGAACGTAGAAAATGATCTAAATATTTCATGGAACCTTTGGTAATGACTGTCCATGGGAGATTAGTTCTTCGCTAACCCATTCAGGCCTAAATTTTTTTATGCGTCACTGTTCAAGCATTTTTTTGTGTATTCTGATTGATTTAGTCCTCAATGACTGAAAAAAGTAGGAAATATTTTGTTGAGAGTGCTAAGAGTTCAGAACATAAGATCTACAGTTGTAACAGTAGCTTTATCCGCTATACAAAGTTACGATATGAATTCAATCATATTAAATCAAGGTTTTGGTAGGCCAACAAACATTTTTTCATTTTCATTTTCATTTTGCAGCGTTTGGTGGGGCAATGAGAGCGCATGTCAATCCAAAGTCGAGGGTTAGGGAGGGGTAATGGCGAACTGGTCTATGTGAACTACTTGAACGCCATGGGAGGTGATAAGGATTAGGTTGGGGTAAGGGGTTTGTAGTGTTTTTTTGGATTGAGATGGTCGCGTTGCTACAAAATGACCTGAAATGTTTAATTTGTTTGTGATTTGAAACTAGTTGTGACTGTAATATAACTTTTTGATCTTAAGTAAGATGAATGTTTTTGATAGTTTGACAGTTTGGATATCGCGTATACTTATCTTTGTGCTGTCTTTGATTTTTTCGAGGATGCTTTACAGGTACTTTTTCTTGAAATGGATATGATCACTTTCTTGTCAAAACCGCATGTAGCCTAGGGCTGAGCAGGTCCTTCGCACTTCAATCGATCCATTTCACAGCCGTTCTCGATCATGAAATCAATAAGAAAAGAAGAGAGAAGAGGGTGTTAGTGTTTCATGGTATGCAGGGCGTAGGTGAGAGATTATTGGTGATATTTTCACGACGATATTTCCGTTTCTCTGACTAAGAATTCCGAATTCCTAACCTAACAAAACTTGAACAGCATGTTTCAAGAAGTAATGATGTTTGAATCAAAAAGGATTTAAAAAAAAAAATACTGGATTAAATTTAGACAACAACATTTTAAATTGTAGCCTACTCTCTAGCTTTGGATCTAGTTACCATCCCCAAGTAACACCACTTGTCATATTAATGTTAAAAATACACCTTTTAGACAAAGCTCAAGTTTTTCCTAAGCACAAAACTTAATTCAACAGCTATAACCCAAAAAGGGATAATGGGGTTTTTGATTAGGTCGGTTGGCACTAGGTGTCAGGTGAGCTGTAGGTGGCGTACCCTGGTTATGGTGGCTGTGTCAGAGTGCACTAGTTAGGTGTTTTTTAAATATTTCAGCCGTCACTGTATTGTATCCACGATCTATTCTGAATAATTTCACTATTGTATGAGGATGTTAAAAATATGTCAAGGTTCATCTTGAATGCAACCTTTCAACATATTTACAAACATCTAGCATACACGCTATATCCAAACAACCCTAAATTAAGTACGTTTGACTCAAATCAGTCAAAGGTATGGCTACTCAAAAGTGAGTAAAGATAGTTCGTAGTGGTAAGATGACAAACAGTCACCGATGCTTTCAAGAAGTAAAATTTAAGTTGATCGAACAAACATAGAACAAAAATGTGTTCGCTGTCCTGGTATCACGTTTGAACCGAATATGTGCAGCAAAACATCCTCAAAACTTTTTCAAGACTAGACATGTTTGGTATTTCATCCTCACGACTTCTTTACAACAAAGTTCTTATATTCTTGTCAAAGAAGATGTTTCTGGTGTTACTTGGGTCCCCATCCCAAATTTAACAATATTTAAATTAATCTGACACTTGGAAAAGAACAGTTCTATTTCATATCTAGTTTTTTTCTATTTATTTATTGTCTGGTATGGAGGATACATGCTATAAACTACATGGAAAGGTAACGATAAAATAAGAACAAGGACTAGCAACCCCCATCAAACTCCAACCACCTCCATCGCCTATCCCGACAGACACGCGCAAGATACGCGACAGACACGCGTCGTGCACTAATACTCGAGAGTCCATATTAGTACACGACACTGAAGAAGTCCGCACACCGTATACGAAACACGCGTATCCGCCAAGACAAGCAACAAATGTAGCTGGGATCAAACGGAAACTACCAATTCCTCCTCTAATTTTCCAGTTACAGGTATTCCACTAAGAAGCTCAAACTTTCCAGGGTTCATACATGGAAAGGTTTATTCTATTGTTTCCAATGGTGTTCCTTAAGCGGGCCCTCCGCGTCCTATCTCTAATATACATACTTGTCATCGTCAGTCTCAAGTAACACTTTTCTATGACTATGTGCTTCATTTCGAACAGTCAGATAATTACCCTGATCAAAACATTCACCCCTTTGGAAGTTGTGTTTTATTTTTTTTTAGTGGGATATGGGTTTGGGTTTTTCAAAAAAAAGGAAAAAAATAGAAGTGAGAGGGAATGGTGGGTTTTTGTGTTGTGGGGGGGGGAGGGGGAGGGGGGTGGTGTGGTGGTGTGTTTTTTTGGTGGGGGGGGGGGAAATGGGGGAGTGTTTTAGTGGGATTGGTGGGTGGGGGCGGGGGAGAAATGGGGGGGGGGGGGGGGGAAAATGATGGGTTTAAGCTACTGTTACAATTGCAGACCTTTAGTTTTGAAGGACAGTTTGGATGACCTGAAACTAACAAGGTTATTCTGTGATGTCTGTGGACGGTTCAGAATATTCAGTGAATATGTTTGAATATTTATCATAGCTTTGTATAGCCCATAAGGCTACGGTTACTACTTAAGTTCTGAAGTCAAGGTCAGTTTTTATAAACTTGAAGATGCCCAGGATAATTTGATAATTACTGGTGACCTTACAGAGGACTAACTGAATGTGTTTGAGTGCATATATAACCTTTCATAGGTTATAAAGCTATTGTTATGATTGATTTTTTGGGTGTCGATCTGCCAAATGTGGAAGACGTCTGCATTGAGTTATCTCAAATTATAATAATCCGTACGCTATATCACAAAACATTGCGATTGTTTGAGCGGATTGGAGACAATGAAATCATTGGGTATAGGACCAAGTCTCCCCCGGGTGGTGTGAAATGAGCTGGGACATTAATAGAAGCAAAGTTGTCAGAAGGCACGTAATCTACGGACTCTTATTTTATCAGGTTGCTCAATCGTAGTTTCGGATGGAGTAGCGTGGCTTGTTCTTTATATTGTATTATTAGACTTTTTTATAACACACAACTTGTATTATTCTGTAAATTTTAACTTTCAATCTCTATTTCAGTAAGCAAGACAAGGCTCTATAATCTTGGCAAATTATTGTCAGACTTTTGATTCAAATGCCAAATGTCCACCCACTGGCAAAATGAGCATAAACTTATCTTTCTAGCATCTATGCTCCCAACGATAAAATACAAATTATCACATTTTTTTTATCTCTATATGCAGCGTTTGGTACGGGTGGTCCAAGCTTTCTTCCTTCCCTTGATTCGGAGTTGTAGAGAGATTTCAGACTCTCTTTCTGAAATCGCTCTATATCTTGGAGTCCTTTCTGCGGCACATGCTACGCAGTTGGCCTGGCCGGTGACAAGAAAAATGATGCATTCAAGATTCAAGTCGTTATTTTCTAGGATGCTTTTAAGAATTTGCTGCGTTAGTGTGCGATTAGATTATATTAGATTAAAAAGCTACAGTTACAGGTGTAGATTTTAAGTTTCGAACTCCAGGATAGTTTGGATAATCTAAAACATTCGAAGATTATCTCTTAATGTCTGTTGTTTATTCAAGATAATCAATGAATATGTTTCAATACACAACGTAGCTTTGCAAAGCCCAGAAAGCTTTTGTTATAACTGTAGGTCTTATGTTTTGATCTCAAGAATAATTTGGATGACATAGAACACATCTTTTTGCTTTATAATGTTTATTGGCCATCAAAAATATTAATTTAATACGTTTGACTATTTATTGTTATGATATAGTGCAACCCAGTCACACAGTAAATGTTCAGAGCTTTCACTCTCCAGGTTACAAAAGTGACATTTATCTTCATTTAGCTTACCAATGAGCTTTAGGTGGTATTTACTAGGACAGTGTCTTGTTATTAAACCTGTGTATAGACTCAGATCACGTTTGGATAGATTGAGCGTATATGTATGACAAGCGTTTGGCTTTATAAAAAGTTTTGATTGCCGGGCATTTAAGGTCTTGTTCCAGTTGTACTGTACCTTCGTTTTCTCCCAGAACTTAAGCTCCATTTTAAGAGCACAAGAAGATAAGCCAAAAAAGGGCTCGGGACCAATGAATTTCTTGGTTGATCTTTTTTTTGCCAGGTATTTCATTTCCGTCGATTCAGCAATGCCCAGGCATCCAGTATAGGTTAACAGTGTTGCGACAAGACAGTTTTTGCAACAATTTTGAACATTCCCAAACTAGTTTTGACGTCGAAATTTTTGATTTTAACGTATATAGCGCTGCTTGACTATCTAAACAGATGCATACATTTGCATTTTTATAATTCCTTCTAATACAGATTGCAAGATAGCAACACATTCTAGGATATCATATATTTCAGCCTGAAATACCGTGGGCCATATTTTCATGGACACCGAAAAGTTAATTCCAGGGCCAGTTATTTCAGCACCTACTATACTGTCTTGTTAAGAGCCATCTGTATAAAAGACTAATGATCCGTGCCAAATATTCGGCCCTCCTGCATGCCAATCCCAACGAGTCACGTCATGAAAATGGAAATTGTGGTTAAAGTAGTTTATTCTCTGCATACAGTCCTCATTCAACATAATTAGTGGAACTAGTTGAAACCTACTGTTACAACTGTAGATCTTATGTTCTGAACTCAAGGGCAGTTTGGATGACCTAGATCATCCCAGTTTATCTCATAGTATTATATTTTTATATTCGAAAATGTTCACTGACTATGGTATTAAACTTTGCGTAACTTTGTATAGTCCCAAAAGTTATAGTTTCTACTGTAGATCTTAAGTTCTGAACTCAAGAACAGTTTGGATGACCTACCAAAATTATCAAATAATGACAATTGATCTTCAAAACGTTCATTCAATATGTCTGAGTACATATCGTAATCTTATATAGCTCTAAAAGCTACTGTTACAGTTGTAGATCAGAAGTTCTGAACTCAAGTACATTTTGGATAACCCAAAACATCTCAGAAAGATACATAAATGTTTAACGTTTATCAACGCGAATTTAATAATACGTATGAATATGTACCGTATTCATAAACAATGCTTTACGCTTTTGATAAGGCATATATTTTTTCTTTCTGAACTTCTTCATATTCAGGATGTTCGGTCGTCAATTAGGCCTTAAACTCATGTGTTTTTTATTATTCCCAGATAGACAAAAATTTGTGCAACAAATTTTCCGGAGATAGTGTTCACTTTTTTTCAGCCTGTGATTTTATGGATCCATTTTCCTTTTGGGGTCATATATGATGGGATAAACCACATGAAGTTTTTTTTTATTTCAAAACTTTCAATCTGCTGATTGATTGATTTTATTAGTTCCTGAAATCTTCTAGACATGAAACTAATGAACCAATTATTTAATATTCAATTCATTATTTCTTGAAATCCTTTTCGGCATGAACCTGAAGAATCTTTTATGGAAGTTTCTTTCTTCTTTTAATTATAAGTTGTTTTAAATCATTTAATTTGGTAACAATTGAAAAAATAACTTAGTGTTTTTGAAAAAAAAAAATTTGGGATTTCAAGCAATGATTAGAGATTACGGGGATTTAAGCAATCATGAGCAGCAACTAATGTGTGCATTAAAAAAGCGACTATTTTCTGATAGATGGTAAAAAAACGGAAGTAGATATTTTAACAAACCAAATTGCATTTTATTCACGAAATGGGTCGACGCTGGATCCGGCCAAAACACCACGTCGCCATCCTTGGGGAACTTTTTATTGAAGGTGGCAACTTCTGGGAGGCACTAATCACATGAAAAATCGAAACATTGATTTGGTTTTTTTTTCAATGCACATTTTATTACTTGTAAAGTCAGAATTTAAAAAAGATACTTGATATCTTTGGGACATGATGCAATTGAATTTCCATGGAATTTTTTTGAACCGTCTCCTGCGATTGCCAACTATTTGAAAACATTTTTCAATACAAAGCAGTAGCATTTTAATTAATGCTTGTACTGGCCATTGTCGACCTCAGCAAGGGCTCAATGCGGACTGTTTCAAGTGAAAGTTTCTGTTAACTTTCACAGAACGTGATAAACTGAGTTTTATGTTCAAGCATTGATGATGTTATTCTACAGCCACCCTAGCATCACGCATAATTCATCCATTCCCATATTGTACGTATCAAATCCATCTGAAATAAATTGAAAACATGTGAAAACTACATTGCAACAATAAAGTTCGGTGTATGTTTCCTAAATTTCTAATGCTTGGGAGATCTCCAATCGGGTTGATATGATGGTGTCAATTAAATGTTTCGCTCGCTTCATCACGAAGACGAAACCCCACTTCCTTACCGGCTCTTTTTAACCCTATTCCATTTTTCGACGATGGTGATGGAATGAAGTGTAATTTCATCTTTTATTATTTTTTCTCGAGGATAAGCCTCTCGTTATTTTTTTTTTGTCGGAGTAAAAACCAAACTCAAGTGTTTGCCTGGCACGATATTGACTCATACGTGGCAGTGCTGCCGGATTTGCGCGTTCGTAAAATTCTTCATCATCTGCAACCAATAAACGGAGTCTTCCAACCGGGCCGCTATCACACCGTGCCTAAATGCTAAGAGCCGTTCTAATTTACGATCGCGATCACATAAATATATCGTTTTACTCCTGACTCCCGCATATCTCGATGTTGTTCTTTTTTTCCATTCATCGAGTAAGTCGATGGAGCCAAAAAGTCGTTCCACGGTTCTTGCCACTTCTGGGTATGGTGCGCGGTAATAGCAGTAGCAGCGGCATCAAAGATGTCGGGTTTTAATTTACTTTTATTTGGTTTCGTTAATTTCCACTAAGGCTTAATTGAATGGCGTACAGAGCGGAGCCGGAGAGCACGGAGTGCATGTTATTGTGTGTGTAAGACCTCGAAAAACTGGGGCCCAAAAATGGTTCTGCTACGTATCACTTCCCCGCACCCCGATCTCTCACGTATGCCTTATTGTTAGAAGGTTAGAAGTTGATGGGTTATGTGATTTCATCCCGAAGCGAGTCCCATCATTTTTGGCCGCTCATTGCGGCGGGGTAGGAAACACTTCCAAGAAACAAATTCATAAATCAATCCTGAGCTCCGTGACGAAGAATATTGCGCGCGCTTTGCACTCCAGCCCAAGCCAGTCGTCAGCGCAGCGAAAAAGAGATTGAACCGGAGCGATAATATTTTTGGAAACGATGAGATTCTTTAATTAAAGTATTTATGAAGCAAAATCATTAACCGTTCATAATCGGTTGCTGCCTGTTCGGGTAAACGGGGAAGTTATGAGTTCGTTCGCTGGATAAATGGCCAAAGACTCGTAAAAGTATGAATGGCGTGTTATCAAACTAGCGAGGAACTACGTACTGATTAGTGCTGAGTTCTTGGAATATTCTAGTGTGCATTTTAGTTACCGATGGATAAAAACACTTTTTTGTTTATAAAACAGATTGATGTTGAAGGAAGAACTTAAGTGTTTTTTCTGCGTTAATCATTTTTTTGTTCAAATAGTTCAGACTATTGTTTGGTCATAACAAGCAAAATACTGGTAAACAACGCATAGGGAAAATGTTAAAACCACTTTTAGGTTTATAAAAAACATAAATTTGAAAATCAAGGAACGCAAATAACAATTTTTTTGATCCGTTTAATAAAGTGATATGACAATTTAAGAAATTTAAGTTTTCCTTTTGGATCAATTCTGTTTGTATTTTAACTAGTTGCAACCAGCGAAGATATGTACAGGGTGTCTCTCAGTAGGACTACAGCAAAATACCGGCTCACACCGTACAGCAGTTTATTTCAATCGCTGTGCCTTATCAGATGATTGCTGCAAACTGACTCAGACAGAACAGCAGTTAATTAATATACTTATTGCTGGCTCCTTGTAATGTTATAAATTTTTTACAATTGTGCTTGTTGTAAGACCATTGTGTCTGTTTTCCCTCCCCCAATAGTCCATTGCTCGAACTGGAACTCGACCCACTGTTCCCTTTTGTTTTACTGCCAAATTGCATTTCCGCTCGAAATATTTCCAGTTAAATACAATTCCACTGTTCAGTGAATGCTTTACTATTGACCACACAGCTTGAAAAAGTTGATACATTTCTATTTAACATCATGCACATAAATGGAGCTTAACAAATTATACAAGTTTATATTCTAATACGTGTTAAGTTCTGAGGCATATTATATATTACCTAAAATATTGTTTGCAAAAGCCGGTTTTTCCTAGCAATGTCTCCTGCAAATTGTTTCTTTGGGAAACAATTCCAGTTGTCTTACAGGTATCAATGTTTGTATCTCAGTTAACATTTAGACTATGTTTCTTAATAATAGGTATTTCTCAATAGGCCGTAGTTCCAAAGTACTGACTGGATTCATCTCCTTGGGAACTACTGTGGCGTCATCTTCGCTATACCACTGTTTGGTGGACTGTTAGTAGTGTCAGCATGTTAAGTCCGACTAGACTATTAGGCAGAGGTGTGGTGCACCTTGGAAACGTTAAGCTCCCCTTAACGGCTAAACTAACTGCGGAGTTAGCGCCACATGGCGTATTGGGGTGGATGCCAGTAAAACCCTAATAATGATAACTGGCTGCGAAAAGGAAAAGGAGTAGTACTGTTGCATTCGGGCTGGCTCCTGTGTCGTCTCCCTCAGTACTGCCGGGTGACACCGAGCAGGAAATGCCGAGGTTCCAGCGGCACAGGTGATCTTCGTCCCATTAAAACCTTGGTAGGTCTCCAGTACGTTCCATTCTCCACCGCTCGATCCCACCAGTCGGGCGGGAGTAGGCTCAGATGTCACTATACCTGACTTATGCTGATCAGGCTCTGAACACGGTTCCCAGTGAAGGGCCGTGTCAACCCTCGCATGGCCTCCCTGCTTGCCTTCATGCTTGCATAGACAACCATGGGATCACTATAGCGACTATTCCACGTGGGTTTGTATAGCGACTGTAGGAGGACCCAATAGAATAGGGTAATATCATAGACTAACTCTAAGACCAGTAGGTCCCGAACAAATACGATTTTTTTCTTGGCTCAGTCAGTACTAGCACATCGGTCCCAAGTTCGGTCCCAAGCTTAATAATACGCCCCTAATAATGAACCCACACGAACACACTCTCAAATATTCTGTCAAAATAACACAGCAAATAAAAACAAAGGCGCTAATATGTATAGTTAGGTGCTGGCTTCAAGGTGTACTTCGGACCAACGGGTTCTACAACAGTGAACCAATTTCAAATCGCTAGTTGCATATTGATTGTTGGTAATATCTCAGGAACAACGAAACCCTAGGAGAAAGCGAATCTGTTCGCTAAAGGCAGCCTAGTGATTTAATCTTGACGAGGTCCCCACCACGTAGGAATACGGGGTTCGGTGGCATGTCCGACACTTGTGGAAGTGCCACGGCATCTGAAGCAGGTGCCGCTAAGCTAGGTGTGGCCATGGATGGGCCAGAACTCATCCGGGCCATGGAAAGGATGCGAGAAACGATTCCTAAAGTAGTGGAAGTGTCCGAGCAGTTGGATGCCATAATTGACTTTACGTCAACGCGCAACAACATTGCTAAGGGCCTTAAGCTTAGCCTCCTTAGGCTACGCATGACAGTGCAGGCTGCAAGCAAGGAGAGGGAAGAACTGGAAGCCAAGCTCCTAGTCGAGCAAAGTGCCAAAGAGATGGCACGGCTAGCAGCCACGGAAACGGCAAGGGAAATAGCCACGAAGCACAAGCAGACGGAAGATTCTATCTCCGTGGGAGACTCCACCCCATCTACCATGGGGACAGGGACCGCCAAGCGGGCAAGGCAGTCCCCGGGTGAAGTGGCACTCGGTGCTTCAATGAACTTCCCCATTGGGCCGAAAACCTACGCGAACGTGGCGGTGGCGTCAGAGGGTCTATCCTCGTGACCAGTTCCGGCTGGCCGCAAAGAGAGAGGCCCCGGTGCCAAGCCCAGCGCCAAGGGTACGAAGTCCAGCTGTCTCAAGCGCCGAAGAGGGTCCGAGCGTCAAGGCCTCACCAATAATAAGCACGGAAGCAGATGCGAGTGCTAAGAGGGGGACAAGTGACAACCCCAAGTGTGGCAGAGAGAGCCACTGGACTAAGGTCCGTAAAAAGAGTGGAAGTAGAATGCAAAAATAAAATGACAAGTGACAGTGGCTCGCAAGCGGAACCACGGTGCGGCCCTCATCGTCAAGAACGAGGCGTCAAAGTACTCGGAAGTCTTGAAAGCGATGCGCGGGGATGTCAAATTGGCAGGCCTAGGCACCGATGTGTGGAGTATACGCCGTACCCACACCAGCGAAATGATCCTGGAGCTCGAGAAGATCATGAAGCCAAAGTGCCCAGCTTATAGAGACCTGGAAAACAGGTCTTAGGTGACGGTGTGGAGGCACGTGCCCTCATCTCACAGGTGACGATCGAGTGTATAAACCTGGATGAGATCACCGAGGTACACGAGATCTTCACTGCGCTGAAAGAACAGTGCAAGGTCTAGCTCGCCGCCGCAGCTATATGGCTGTGGAAGGGTCCACTCGGAACCCAGGTGGCAGCAGCCAACGCGGACACGGCGTTAAAAGTGGCAAAGGTGAAGGTGGGATGGTTGATATACCCACGTAGCCTGCACCAGCCGTTGAAGGCTTGTTCTAGATGCCTAGAGAGCGGGCACATGCCATGGGAGTGAAAAGAAACATGTTCAGAAATATTGTGGAAGCACTAGCCACAAGGTGCCTCCACCAATTGTTTGCTGGAAAACCAAATAATAAGCACGTCATGGGGGGGGGGGGGGGGGGGGTTGGTGAATGGGGGGCAACTGTCCGGCCGCTAAGGGTATACCAAAGAGCAAATCGTAATGCAGGTAATGCAACTCAACCTGAAAAATTGTAAGGTCACCCAGCAACTGCTGTGTCGAACAGTTCGCGAGTCGGCATCGAATATCGCCATAATATCCGACCCATACCGCATCCCAGCCGGCAACGGCAACTGTGTTGCAGACAGATCCAATATGGTGGCATTATGAACGACGGACAAGTACCCGGTACAGGAGGTTGTATCTACCACAAATGTTGGCTTCGCGGTTGTAAAAGTGAATGGAGTGTTCTTCTGCAGCTGATACGCGCCGCCAATATGGTCGATTGAACAGTTTTCCAACATGCTCGACAACTGAGCTAACTGGCCTAAACCCGTTGGTAATAGCGGGGGACTTCAACGCTTGGGCGCTCGAGTCGGCCTTACCAACCCTAGGGGCCAGATTCTTCTGGAGGCCTTGGCTAGGCTCAATGTGGACCTAGCTAACGTAAGTACCAAGTGTACCAACCATAGAAAGGGAGCGAAACCGATTATCAACATAACCTTCAGCAGTCCTGGGCTGCTTAATAATGGCTATACCCAGAGCAATCACTCGGCGATTCGTTATTGTATTGTCCACAATACAAGGCAGCGTGCGGAATGAGGAGCATCCACTTCATTCGCCCGCCGGCGCTTGAGAGGGAATGAAGCTTACGGGAAACACAGGAGCGTTATGTTACTTACACGAGCGTGTGACGTGACCATGCCTATGTCAAACCTAGGAATGGAAGATCGCCGGTGTATTGGTGGGCGGATTTGATCGCCGACCTGCGATGAACAATCCTCCGCGCAAGGCGGAGGATGCAAAGAGCGTGGTCCGACGCCGAAATAATCGATCGTAGAGGGGCGTTAGTCGCCGCAAAGGCGCTTAAAAGGGAGATAAAGGCCAGCAAGCTAGCCTGATTTGAGGGCCTGTGTCAGAAGGCCAATACGGACCCGTTGGGTGACGCCTATCGGGTGGTAATGGCCAAAACCAGAGTAACGGCGGCTCCAACCAAGAAATCACCAGAGCTGCAGCAGGTGATCGCTGGGAGACTCTTTCCGAACCACAACTCGAGTCCCTGGCACCCCGCCACCGACCGTAGATTTGTCTCATGACCAGCGTTCTAGTATCCCAGACCATAACGCTGTCATAGCGATGGGGGAATGGACGGCCCAACCGAACATCCGTAACCACGTGGGCATTGATAACGGCACAACGGGGTCCAGAAACGAGGCGACGGTGGCGAATGACGAACTCATTGCGATAGCAAAGTCGCTAAAGGTGAACAAAGCGCCAGGACCGGATGGTATTCCGAACCTGGCCATCAAGACGGATATCTTGCGGTCTGTCTAATAACCAGTTTGGCTTCCGCAATGGCAAGTCGACGATGGATGCCGTTTTGTCCGTCACCAAGACAGCCGAAGTGGCAATCCAGCGCTACTTTGCAGTGGTCACCCTTGACGTGAGAAATGCGTTCAATAGCGCCAGTTGGGTGGCTATTGCCGACTCGCTCCAATGCCTCCAGGTTCCTGGGTACCTGTTCAAGATTCTGGGAAACTATTTCCAGAATCGGATATTGGTGTACAATACTGAGGTAGGTCAGAAACGTGTTCGAATCACCGCATTTGCCCGCACGGCTCGATCCTGGGTCCGGTGCTATGGAACACGATGTACGATGAGGTACTACGGCTTAAGTTCCCGAATGGGGTGAGGATCGTCGGGTTCACAGACGACATAACCCTGGAGATATGTGGTGAGTCCATCGAGGAGGTGGAGCTAACGGCCTCACACTCCATTGGCGTTGTGGAGAGATGTATGAGTTCCAGGACATTGAAGCTGAGGTCACGGTTGTTAACATCCGCAAATTGGAGTAACATGCGACAATTACTGCAGGTAACTGCACAATGGAATCAAAGAGGTCCCTGAGGTCCTTGGGGGTCATGATTGACGACAAGCTGTTCATCATCAGCCACGTCGATTACGCCTGCAAGAAAGCCTCTATGGCTATATCGGCATTATCCTGCATGATGTCGAATAGCTCGGCGGTGCAAGGGAGTAAGCGAAAGCTTCTGGCCAATGTCGCCCTGTCCATACTAAGGTACGGCGTGCCGGCATAGATTCTGAGCTTACCTAAGTAAGCTAGAGAGTACGCACAGGCTTATGTGCCTAAGAGTGGTTAGGGCTTGTTCATAAACCACGTAGACTCATTTCTGAAAATCTCAGACACCTCCCTCCCCCCCTGCCCATTCGTAGACTTTTCTCCATACATTTTTTTTTTAAATTTTGTATGGAGCATAGACTTTGGTCAAACCCCTTCCCCTCCCCCCAAAATTTTTTTCGTGGTTTATGAAAAGCCCCTTAGTGCATACCGAACGGTATCACGCGACGCAGTTGTGTGCTAGGCAGTCGGTTGCCCAAGCCAGTGATGTTTTTGTAGTCAGCCGGTGGGTGCATCCAAGAGGAGCGAAATAAGGTGCTTGGATGTGTGTGATCTTATTGGTAGCTATCTTTTGGTAAGGCGCAACGTGCAACGGCTGAAATACCGTGCTTCTTCAAAAGACCGAGGAGGTTTTATTTCAAATCCGTCCTTTTTAGGACGACTAATTCAATTTTGAGAGAGTTTCTTTGATAGAAATTGGTCTAACATTACTTTCCAAGATCTTACCAATTGGCAGCGGTGGTTAAAACAATTTTAGTTTTCTCTTCGTTGCATACCTAGAGCATTGTGTACAATTTACAAATGGCTACCGTCACGAAAAAATTAAACACTGGACGCTGATAACTCGATCGTTTCTTGATTGATTTATTATTGAGAGTTTTGCTCTAATCAACCAGAGATTTTTACGACTGCCATTTTATTAACTCAAGTATTTGAAATTTTGCAAATAAAAGATGAAAATATTTTGTGTACATATTCATCCATCGGTTTTCGAAAATTTTAAAAAATGTTGTGTTCCGACAAGTATCAAGAAACTCCTTATTACAAACAACGTTTTGATTCTCGAACATGATATTCCGAAAAAACAATATTAATAGTTATTTTGTTCTGCGTTAACGATTCGCGTTAAATAGAGTTTTACTGTTAGAAAGAAATAAGTTCTGAGAAACTGTGAAAGTGAGAATAAGTGCAATGCCTAATCGTTTTGATACCAACTGTTTGCGAAAATTACGGAAGCGCGTGGTTATCGGGCAAAACTGAAAGCAGCCAGAGGTAATGCGTTGTCAACTACTGGTTAGCACGCTGGAGAAGGGCCTTCAACTCGAGGCCGTATCATTATTTAAACCTTTCTAAAGAGTGTACAGTAGAATTTTCTAACATATTTACTATCTAATGCTAATCTACCAATCTAGACCTCGCCCACACTATTTTGATCAGATTACGCCTTCTGGCAAAAGTAGGGGTAAAATGAAAATTTGAAAATAACTGAAACAATAACATTTCTCAATAGATTTTCGAGATTTTTGCTTAAATCAGTTGGAGTTTTTTGCGACTGTCAACTATCAAAAATATTATTGACTCGGAATTCCCAAACAGACCTTAAACAATCTATAACGCGATAGGGATAATGGTCTCCAGCTGGTCGATCATCAACACAATCACTGCAAACAGCACAACCGTTGCCTTTCATTATACCAAAATTCAAACCAAACGTCCCTTTCCATCGCCGCCAATAATTTCTAAGAAACGAATCATAGAATGTTCTGACATACTTACTCACTTACTGAAGCTAACCGAACGTCCCATTAGAACAGTACCTGCGTAGCAATGTTCCGCTACGAAACTAACGAAACTAATCAAACGGTTTAACGTAGTCTACATCAACCGGTCGTGTGTTAAACACAAACACACTCATTTTTTTCTTTATGATCATGCTATTACAAAAGTTCAAAATTAGGAAAATTTTACCTGGTCTTTGATGGTTCGTTTACTTCCTCTCCTGTTTATAGGGTACCGCTCTCACTGTCAGAATATTCAATTTCATCAGATATCCTTTCTGTATCTAACGTCGGTGTTCGAGCGTGGGCTCTATTTGCCGGCCACCGGAGGTTTTTCTACCCGTTAGTTCTGCTAACGGAGCCACAAATCATCGGATTGAATAATCCGCCCAAAAAAAAGCACTGCTGTTCCAAAATTTACCAGCAGCGCAATGGCCTCTGGGTCGTATCATCAAACTCCATCCCGGTAAAGATGGAATAGTTCGGGTAGTTAGTATGAAAACTGCCACTTCAGACAGCGTAGTCGCCAAAATCGCCCTACTACCGTCATCAACCTACACAGACGATCCCCAATGAGCAAGCAGAAACTACAAAGATCGGTAGAGCAGTCCGAAACTTGCTCGACGCCTATCTGAACAGCAATCAGGTGATTAGCGTTCCAACATTTCTATTGTCTCCAGTGCGTTCTACCGGGTCTTTTATTTCACAGCTCATCATTCTACTTATCGCTTCATTGTACAAGTTCGAACTTCGTTCATTCATCTAATCAGTGTACTGAATGAGACGATTCATGCACCATCCGACCGATGTGTGAGATCAACGATCGTGTTAGACGTCCCGTCATCGTGTTCGTTTTCCCGAATTTCGCCGATTCCAAGAAGAGAGAGATCGTTGTATGAGAATAAGTATTGTGAGATATTGAAGCAGTGTGACTGTTTCTAGGTGGCCGGAATGATCGCTATGCTTATCATAGTTTCCAAATCGCTTTGTAAATTTGTAAATAGTAGTTTTAGTTGTTCTAGTCATGAGCAAATTTGAATTCAAGCTGAAATTATAATTGCATGCGACACTGTAAGATCAGATCATTCTCTCGATGGCTTCAAAGCAACAACAGAGTTAAAATCCAGACAGTTGCAAATAAATAGCAGAAGCGTTCGGTAGCTAACCCGTGTTTGTTATTCCCGCCTTTGTCCTTTCGAACAGTTAAATAGAATGGAGTGTAGTGAAACTCAATGTTCGAGCGTGGGCTCTATTTGCCGGCCACCGGAGGTTTTTCTACCCGTTAGTTCTGCTAACGGAGCCACAAATCATCGGATTGAATAACACTAGTCGGCAGTGTTTCATTCCCTTCAAGTATATATGTTGAATTTTATAGATTTCGCCACGCTGAATTCAAATATGGGCTCAGAAATGCTGTAACACGTCCAGTTTTTGAGAAAAATGTGATTAAAATTCACAAAAACACGTATTTCCGTAGTAATATGATCTACCTCATCAACAACCAGAATATTGGCTCTGCCCTTTGCAAGTTGGACTTGGATTTTATGGAATGGACCTCCCTGAATCCATTCGTGAACACAGATTTTTCGTAACACGTAAGATTGATGAAATAAACCGGGATTTCATTCACAAAATTACGATTTTTCATAAAAATCAAGATTTGCTATTTTGAAAACAAATTTCCTAATTTGAGGCCCAACAAATACTCCTTCTTTCACCTTGGCTTCGCTCAATCTCGGAAACTTTTTCCTCAAAAAACAATATGGTTCTCTTTGAATATCCAGCTTTTTGACAAAATTTTTGATCAGCCCAAGCTTAATATGTAGCGGAGGTAGTAAAATTTTGTCCCTGTCGACAAGAGGCAGATTTGACACATTTTTCTTCCCAGGTACCATCTCGGTACGTGCTGGCCAATGCTGCTGGTGGTAATGTTTATCCCTCGCACGACTGTCCCATTCGCAGAGGAAACAACAATGCTTTGTGTAGCCTCCTTGAAGCCCAGTGAGCAATGACACTACCTTAAGGTCTGCACAGAGATTCCACTGGTGTTCCGAATATTTGATCTTTTCCAAAAGTGTTTTTATGTTCTCATAAGTTTCCTTCATGTGAGCTGCAAATGCAACTGGCACTGAAGAATACTTATTTCCATTGTGCAGTAACACTGCCTTCAAGCTTTTGCTTGAAGCGTCGATGAAGAGCCTTACAGTCAGTTGCGTGATACTCTAACTGTAGCTCTACCATTAAACCTTCGATGTTGTTGCAAAAGACAAGATCACCGTCCATCGAAAAATATTTAATGTTATTTGAATGTCTCTTCCTATAAGATGACACCTTTATATCTTTTTCCAGGACATTCCACTGCTTTAGCCTTGAAGCTAGCAGCTGCGCTTTGGTCTTGGGTAGCTTCAAATCTCGAATCAAATCGTTCAGCTCCTCTTGGGTTTAACATGCGGTTCCTCAGACTCCGAAGGTAAAAAATCTGGATCATCCTGAAAGCTTTTCTCAGATTCGCCTGGTTCCGAATCCAACTCATCAGCAATATTTGGAGATATTGGAACTGGCATTGCTTAGGAGTGCAATGTTGGCCTTGGTGGGTATTCGATTTTATGCTTCAAAGCTTTGGAAAATCCATGAATTTTCGTCAAACAAAAGTAACAATCGCTCATGTGATTGGTTGGATTAGTCCACACCATAGGCTTGGCAAAAGGTAAGCCTTTGTGCGTACCTTTCATCCAACCAAGCAATGTTCGGTAGCATGAGCAACAGGAGTATGTTGGAACCCACGGAAACTCACGATTTGGAAGCTCCTTGTCAAAATACAGCTGATATGCTGTCTCCAACAGAGGTGTAAACCCCTTTCTCTGTTCCTTCAATATCACGTCTCCACAAATGCAACAAAATTTTTGCGGATCGTTCAGACAAATTCGCGACATTTTTACAAAAATAAAAAAAAACGCGTCCGTAGCTAGCTTTGAATGAATAAAAAATGATTGTGCAAGGCTGAAGAGAGTCAACATGAGCATTAATTGACGCCAAAGCAAGACTGCAATAATGACACAAATTTTGTGCCGCAAATACGCCAATAGACCATTTCGACATTTAATCGTCTTTCTTTGTCTAGCATGCGGGAATTAATGCACGGTTTGGTTTCCCACAACTTCGTTGACTTCTCACTCGCACTGCTTCGATTCAAATCTTGCAGTAGTGTGCGCAAATTAAACGTCAAAAAGCTCAATAAAATGCCGCATTAAGCTACGTGCTTGAGGATTCTTGCTTTCTTTTTTAACATATCTTTTCCTTATTCTCTCGAGCAATAGTGACTAACACAGAGTCTTTTGTCTCTGTCTATTCTTTTGTTTTTTGAGTGTTTGTATGTTTTAATGCTGTCCTGCTCACTCCTATCTTAACTTAAAAATACGGCAAGGCTGAATAGAGTATTTAATGAGGCGTTTCTGAAGGGCTCTGTGCAGCTGACTTTTGAATTAATGAATGAACTTTGAAGGTCTTCAGTTCCCAAACTGCTGTAAGAAGCAACATCAATATACTCAATATACTCAAAGAGGCACAGCTAAAGGGATCGTTCATAAATTACGTTATGCTTTGAGAGGGGGTTGGGGGGGGGGGGCTGGTTTAAAAAGTGACGATGCATACAAAAATTTTCAAAAATCCATACAAAAAATGTGATAAAGAAAGGAGGGGGTTAAAAATCTGTATTTTTGAGCGACGTAATTAATGGACGGGTCTTGATTTTCATGAAAACTCGTAATTTTGTGAATGTAAACCCGGGTTACATCAACCTTACGTGTGACGAAAAATCCGTGTTCACGAATGAATTCAGGGAGGTCCATTTCATAAAATCCAAGCCCAACATTCAAAGGGTGGAGCTGAAATTCATGTTTTCAAAATAGAAAATCTTGATTTTTATGAAAAATCGTAATTTTGTGAATGAAAACCTTATATTAATCTTACGTGTTACGAAAAATCTGTGATAACGAATGGATTCAGGAGGTTTAATAAAATCCAAACCCAACATTCAAAGGGCGGAGCGAAAATTCATGTTTTCAAAATAGGAAATCTTGATTTTCATGAAAATTCGTAATTTTGTGAATGAAAACCCGGTTTATTTCATCAATCTTACGTGTTACGAAAAATCTGTGTTCACGAATGGATTCAGGGAGGTTTATTTCATAAAATCCAAGCCCAACATTCAAAGGGTGGAGCTGAAATTCATGTTTTCAAAATAGAAAATCTTGATTTTCATGGAAATTCGTAATTTTGTGAATGAAAACCCGGTTTATTTCATCAATCTTACGTGTTACGAAAAATCTGTGTTCACGACTGGATTCAGGGAGGTCCATTCCATAAAATCCAAGTCCAACTTGCAAAGGGCAGCGCCAATATTCTGGTTGTTGCTTAGGTAGATCATATTACTACGGAAGTACGTGTTTTTGTGAGTTTAAATCAAATTTTTCTCAAAAACTGGACGTGTTACAGCATTTCTGAGCCCATATTTGGATTCAGCGTAGCAAAATCTATAAAATCCAACCAGAAATGCCGACGGGAGCGAAAAAAGTTCCGATTTTGCCGACTAGTATAATCCGCCCAAAAAAAGCACTGCTGTACCGATATTTTCACTGCACGCAATGTCTTCACACTCTTTCACCCTGAGACTTGATGTCCCGAATCGCACTCACAGTCGATTCACGACTTGCACGAAAAGCTTGTACGCAAAGCTTGTTTCGACCGTAGGAAACTGCCGGTAATGTGGATCGTTTCGGATCTGCTTAATAAAATAGGCGCGGGAGTCACTTGGTTTCACTACACTCCATTCTATTTAACTGTTTGAAAGGACAAAGGCGGGAATAACAAACACGGGTTAGCTACCGAACGCTTCTGCAATTTATTTGCAACTGTCTGGTTTTTAACTCTGTTGTTGTTTTGAAGCCATCGAGAGAATGATCTGATCTTACAGTGTCGCATGCAATTATAATTTCAGCTTGAATTCAAATTTGCTTATGACTAGAACAACTAAAACTACTATTTACAAATTTACAAAGCGATTTGGAAACTATGATAAGCATAGCGATCAGTCGGATCACTTTCGCTTCGTCACCGAAATTTGATGGAATGACCTTCGAGATTTGACGACCATTTCGTATTACTGTGTGTTTCAATAGACATTTTCGAATTAAATGACTCTCCAAGTTACTGCAAGGTAAACAAAATTGTTTAGAAATTACTATAGAAACAAATAAATGAAAAGAAGTACTATATTGGCTTCCTTGTTTTTTTTCCCGTTTCTTCATGGTGTGATTAACAATGCACAGTGGGCAAAAATGGACCCAAATCTACAGAGATTTGAAGGAATGGAAAAAGATCAGCGGAAAATACTGATTCTTAAAGGAAGAAACTCATTGGTGCTAAAATCAACCACCGCACTGTGCGCTGAGATATAGGGCTTATGTTGCCCCAACTCCCTGTAATGCACTAAAACAAACGTGTAATTGAGTTTTGATGAGTTAGTTTTAATTTTTTTCGAGAATAGTCGGGGAAGCTTTGTGAACTGTTGAGTAGTTGAGTAGTTGAGCTAAAAAAATATATCAAGGAATACGACATAAAGACTGTATTCGATGAAATTTGGACACACGCAATTGTTCGTAACTTTTTAGCGTGTGGGTAAAAATTATTGAAATTTTAACTGAATGTATTTCATTGTGTTGTGTCAATTGTGTAATGAGTTTCGTGAAAACCGGTCGAGTGATTTCAGTGATGGCTTCGAATGAAGAAATAGTGCGCCAACAAATTTTGGGCACTCACTTCGAAAACCCAAACGCTTCTCATCGATGGATCGGAAAACAGCTCGGAATCGCACATTCAACCGTATCTCATGTGATCAAAACGTTCAAGGACCGTAAGACAACCAAGCGGAAAAATGTTAGTGGCAAAAAACGTGGCACATCACATGAACCAATTTAAGCGTTATTCCAACATTTCGATCAGGGATGTTGCGAAAAGGCGAAAGTTTCAGTTTATTTTGTGCAGAAAACAATGAAACGTTCTGGATTACATGTGTACAAGGTCCAGAAGGCACCGAACCGGAGCGATAAACAGAACTCGGTGGCCAAGACTCGTGCAAGAAAACTGTACAGGGAGTGGCTCACAAAACCGTTCTGCATTGTGATAAACGATGAGACCTACATTAAAGCCGACATCAAACAAATGCCAGGACAGGAACACTACGTCGCAACCTCTAAGTTGGCCGTTCCGGAGAGTGTACGGAAGAAGAAACTGTCGAAATTCGCCAAAAAATTCCTTGTCTGGCAAGCGATCTGCGGATGTGGCAAAATGAGTCAGCCCTTTATCACCTCTGGGACCGTCAACGGACAAATCTACAAGGACGAATGCCTCCAAAAACGACTTCTGCCCTTCTTGAGATCTCAGTAGTTTTTGTACCAAAAGACGTCAACCCTCCAAACACTCCGGAACTTCGCCCAATTGAAAAATTTTAGGCAATCATGAAGGCAAAGCTCGTTAAAACTCCAAAACTGATAGAAAATGAACTTGAACTAAAGAAAGTGTGGTTAAAAGTAAGTAAGCAAGTCGGTCCTATCATTGCCCAAAATTTGATGAAAGGGGTCAAGGCAAAGGTGCGGGCATTTGGGTTGGGAGAAGTGGTTCAATAAACCAATGATGTCAAAACTTAACCATTTAGCAGTACTTTATTTCCAGAAAGTTTGAAAAGAATCGGGCTCAAGGAAAATTTTTGGTGACCTATTTTGTGTGTCCAAATTTCATCGAATACAGTCTTTACGATTGTGTCTGATTTACTACGGCAGATGTGTGGGAGATACTGTAGACTAGGATGTCCCATAAAAAAAATATGTCTTAAAAATCACGATGCCCAACCAAAAATGAATGATGATGATATTTGAACCATTTATGTAGAACTTACCAACTTTCTAAAATATCGTCTACTCCCCCGAAAATTCAATCTTTGAAAAACCGATCTTTTTAACAAAAATGTAACTTTTCAACACTTTTTGGACTGCCGGTATTTTCTCGCAAATTTTTATATTTTTCTACTATAAACTCTGAGCGTTTTACATGCCTCAGTGTTCTGTGTAACTTGTTCAAATGAACTGGAGAAGCTTAAAGCGTTACGATAAGTGAAAGGTTTTAATTCCATGTTTATTATTTCAAGAGCCACACCGCTCAGCTGCAACATTATTTTTATTTGTCACCGGTGTTTGACTGTATAACTCAGGCCCGTTCCCTCTTAGGGCCTGTTCATAAACCACGTATACTCATTTTTGAAAATCTCAAAATCTCTCTTAGACTTTTCTCCATACAATTTTTTTGAAATTTAGTATTGAGCGTAGGCATTGGTCAAACCACCCTCCCCCCAGAAAAGTGAACGTTGCTTATGAATAGCCCCTTATGAACTTAACTTCGTGCTGTATTTTCGTGCCTCACTACTTTCAACGCTATCAACGCTAGTATATTGCACGCGAGACGAACAGAAATCAATTCAGTGTTCGACTCTAGCACTCAGCTGATGGTTTGGAAGGGGCTTTACTACCTCCCACAGCTTGCCCGGTTGTAGTATGGGAGACAAAGCCAAACCGGCTAATCGGGTAGGTGCCAGAGACGCTATCTGCCCAATGCAGTGATGAAATTTCGGACTACTGAAAACTTCAAGGGTAGGCAACTATGCTTGTGACAACTGGATTACTAGAATCATTCAAAGGATCTTACCGTCGGCCATTCGCAGTGACGATGAGTTAAATAAATATCCGGATTGAATATAGCACATGATGGTGTCCTGCTGACCAAACCTTCTACTGAACCAAACATGGCTTAAACGGCGGAACGAATTTCGCCGCGTCAGCTAGTTACATATATATATGTGTAATCCAGGAAAGATTTCAGAAAATAGTTAAGAAGCTTATTTTATCGGAGATCGATTTTTAAGAGACTTGTGTTATTTATTTCCAACTGCCGAAATCTGACTGACTGAAGATGGAAACAAGATGGAAACAGACCATTTAGACTTCTCTGAACCTTCATCCTGAATTTGAAGATGCAGGTTGTTTTGGTAATGAAGAGAGTTGGTGAGAAAATTTGTCATGCAAGGCACGCTTTCCGAAAACCGCGCCAACCAGAGATAGTGCAAAAGGGCCGACAGCAATAAATCTGCACATGTAAAACACCTCTTGACAGTTTCGTTGTCTCAATCCCTGGTTTCGCGACGACACGTTTTGCCAGAATCATGAAAAACATGCCGCAGGAAAAAAAAAAACTGTAGCACCTATACATGAGAAGAAAAAAAAAGTTACAACCTCACCCAAACCATCGACACGTAAAAGGGAACAACAGCGTACCATAGGAAGAAAAGCTGGTCATGAAGTGACAATAAATTCATAGTCCAAACCGACAAGCGGCGAACTTCGCATCCTTTTCTACTACTGCCTTCTTCCTACCTTAAGGTGACGTGCTGTATTACATCGAAAATACACTGGCCAGTCAGAGCCGTTACCTCCGCCACCACCGCCAGCTCACCAACGAGCGGCAGATATAGCTCATAAACCACGATTTATGATAAGTCGTATAAGGGTTGTTAAACAAGCACTTCTTCTATTTCCTCTACAAGCGCAGAAATAGCCATACACATTAACGCGTCTTGCTCCGTACGAACGCATCAGGTATATTTTCATCCCCTCCAACTGCCACCATCCGAAGCCGTGAAACGGCCAGCGCCGACCCTGGCCAAGTGGCAGTGAATAAATTATAATTAAGTGATAATTAAATTTGACTAATGTCGGCTGGGTACGTGTGGCTTCCGTGAGACATTGGCCGCAACAAGACGCGTTTCTCGTCGCAGCATCTTATAAAGTCGTCTCATGTACGCCAGAGCGTAAAAGTTGCGTCTACGGAACGAAAGTTTCTGCCTTGCCTGACCTGTCAAGAAATAGGTAATTCATTGTGCCCAGGTGATTTGCCGCTGGGTGAAGCTGCCTGGTATTGGCGGTGCGATAAAATATGCTATTGTTCATGAATGTCGCAGTAAATTATGGCTGTGGAGATCAAATGTGAAAAACTATGCTCCCGCAGTCGAGTAACTAACCCTTGTGCGAGGTTTTATTGCATGACGTAATTTAAATAGTTGGCTGTTGAGTTTGTGGAGTTTGTTGTTTATTCAGGTTATGTGGATTACTGATCTTTCTTAAACAATTAAAGTCTGCCGAAAGCCTGTATTCTATATTTATAATTAGGTTCAATAAGGAACATCATGTTATGCGTGTCCTTTGCTTTTCTCAGAATTTAGCGTGACCAATGCACACACATTCTTCTTGTTATTTATTTGCTAAATACTACTTTCGCACAGTTCGGTATTTGATTATAGGGTGTCCCAGAAAGTATAAGCACGATTTTTACACGAAACTGCGTGAAATCGGATGACGCAAGATAACTGATTTTCGCGGTATGTCTTTGTTTACATTATGAAAAACAATTTATGTGTCGGAATTGGATTTTTGCAACGAAGTCATTAAAATGCGAGGCATTTTTTCCGAAATGCGTAGACAGATTGTGATGTCGATAAGTCAATTTTTACCGAGAAATTCGGTAAAAAGGCAATGGTTTGGCAAGTTATTTGCGAATGCGGAATGTAGTCAGAGCCGTTTTTGACAGCAGTGACAATGAAGACTTATACGTACATCCGGGAATGCTTGAATCAAAATTATTTCATCTGTGTATTATGCGAAAGAAACCATAGCATGGTACGGCGCCAATAAAGCTCAATACGTGCCGAAACTTATGAATCCTCCAACTGTCCTCAAGCCCGACCAATTAAGACATTTTAGGATCTGAACAAGGCATATCTAAGGAAACATATAAAGCAGCAGATACAATCGAAAAATTTGCGAAAGACTGGAAAAAAGTATCTAAAACACTTGCGAAGGAGAGACTGATGAGCAGCGTTAGGGGAAAGTGCGTTTCTTGGCTTATGTTTAACGATAATAGAATTTTCGTATATGCTACTGAAAGTGTACATTAAGAGAAATGATTCATAGTATAACATAAGTATTTTTTTCCGGCCATACACTCTCCGGATTCGAGTATTTTACTTAACCGCTCTCGAAAACAATCAACCAAAACATGTCGATTGCTACGACCATAAACTCGTCTCCTATCAGGTTATGAGACAGACGTACACGATCAAACTTTTAGTTTGTCATTGATCTTTAGATTGGCAATGTGTATTTTTCTTTTTTCATTTACTCTCACGCAAATGTTAGCCAAAGCGACTGTGACGTCAAACGGGATGCTTCGTTTAAAAACAAACAAATGCAAGAGACAGCAGGCTTCACGTTACAATACCGGTGTGCTATATCCATGGTTAACAAAGAAGAGAGGAAACATGGGTTCTCTCAAAAGCAACAGTGAGGCCATAGCTGCCGCTCAGCAGCGAAACATTATTATATCGTTGAGGGGGTACTATTGTACATCTCCGAAATATATTTTTTATTGCATATGATAGTGCCAGATGATGGACAATATAATCATAAGCATAGATCAACCTCCAATTACTGGAAGAAACATGAAATAAATAGTGGTTTCAGATTTCAGCATAAATCTATTTGAATATGTAATTCTGAAATTTAACTCAATGTTCAAAGAGTCATCACATTCTGGGCAGTATTTTAAGCCTAGTTGTGGGAGAGAGCTGATGAAGACATGCTCTCCGGTACACGCGATGCAAATGCTATCATAAAATTACAAACAATAAAAGGCAACATTTGAGAGAACTTCTTCAGCTGGTCAGAAACTGATGGTTTCTAGATGATTTATTTTAAATCTTCAAAATGACAGTAATAAATTGGTAATCAATCATGATTTATACATCGAATGATTGGCCCAATAGATAAAGCTTATGATCGTATCATTAAAAATGAAAATAATTTGGAAAATGATAATAGTTTTTTTTATTTTTTTTTTAGGAGTTATAGACCTGTTTTCCTAACAACTGATTAAAATAGCGACCCCTGATTAAGACCGTTCCCTACCCTAGATAATTGTATTTTCAGTGAACGGGGGGAAGGAAATTGTGGTTGGGAAAAGGTGTTTGTTTGTGGATGCTGGGGGTTTTAGGGGGGAGGTTGGGCACTGAAAAGTAGGTTCGGTGGGGATGTGTGTGGAGAGTTTTGTGTTTTGGGGATTTGATTTTTGTGGGGGAAGAGCGGTGGGCGGAGTATATGTGTTGGGTTGGGTGGAAAATTATAAAAATATTAGGGAGAAGGTGGTGGTGGAGGTGGGTTATTACGAAGTGAAAATCTCTTGTGTGAATATTTTCGATTTTTCGTCTCGCATCGTTCCTTTCTCCCTCGGTACTGTTCATAGTAGCTCCGTTCAGTTAGCTTAAAGTCTTTCCTATCGGGATTTCACGGTGTCGGAAGCTACTAACCGCGAAACGCAGCATTTAAAGGGTGTATTCGATAAAAATAGCACACACATATATACTCATCAAAATTAAACTGATTAT
Organism: Aedes koreicus; assembly: GCA_024533555.2. Classification (NCBI taxonomy): domain Eukaryota; kingdom Metazoa; phylum Arthropoda; class Insecta; order Diptera; family Culicidae; genus Aedes; species Aedes koreicus. The sequence continues at coordinate 47,353 of JAHHFK020003694.1, forward strand.
CGGATTTTCTTGAAATTTTCAGGGAATGAAGAACTACTAATGAGTTTTGAGTTACAACATTTGTTTTATTCAATTTCGTCTCCCATCCCGAATGCCCGCACCTTCCTTTTCACTCCACCCATCAAATTTTGTACAACCGATTTTCCCTGTTTTTTTGGTTGTTTTTACCCAAATTTTCTTCAATTCTAGCTCTGTTTTTATAGTTTTGGGATGTTTGCGAAGTTCCGTTTTCATAATTGCCCAGAATTTTTCAATTGGACGAAGTTCCGGTGAATTTGGTGGGTTCATATCCTTTGGCACAAAATTGACTCCGTTGGCTCGGTACCACTCCAATACGTTTCGAGCGTAGTGGCAGGATGCTAGATCAGGTCATAACAGAGTTGATCTTTTGTGCTTCTTAATGAATGGCAAGAGACGCTTCTTAAGGCACTCTTCCGTGTAAATCGCACCGTTTATTGTTCCGGAAGTGATGAAGGGAGCACTTATTTCACCACATCCGCAAATCGCCTGCCAGATTAGAAACTTCTTTGCAAATTTCGATAGTTTCTTCTTTCGAACATCCTCCGGAACATCGAACTTCGACTTGGCAACGAAATATTCTTGCCCAGGAAGTTGACGGAAGTCGGCCTTGACGTATGTTTCGTCATCCATCACGATGCAACCGGATTTGGTGAGCAGCTTCGTGTAAAGTTTCCGGGCGCGGGTTTTCGCAGTGATGTTTTGTTTTTCATTCCGGTTTGGGGCTTTTTGCACTTTGTAAACATGTAACCCAGCACGCTTCATGGTTTTCTACACAAAACCGACTGACACCTTAGACTTTTTAGCGACATCTCGAATTGACATGTTTGGACGGTTCTTGAATTGTTGTACGACTTTCCTGGCCATTTTACTGTCCATTGGACCACTTTTACGACCACTCCCTTCCTTCCTTTGGACACTCAGACGCTCCTTGAAGGTTCTTATTACACGAGACACAGTTGTATTTACAATTCCAAGCCTTTTAGCAATCCACCGTTGGGACGCCCCTGGATTTTGATTGTGAGTGCACAAAATTTTCTCACGGACAATTTCTTGTTTCGACGACATGACTGGAACTACTGAATGTATAACTATGAAACTTGGCAGATGTAAATAATACACTATGAATAAGATCTACTCAAATTTCTAGGTTTTTTACTCATACGATTCAAAAGTTACAGAAGATTTTCTGTGTGCCATTTTTATAGAATACACCCTTTATAATTACCCGTTCCCGATAGTAATAGGTCCATTTCCGCGACAACAATTTAGTCGCCGTGCTTCAATCAGTGAAACTACTCTGCCGTTCTGGGCGGCAGACGACACTATTCGGAGCAACAGAAGTAAGCGTCTATCCAAATAATGGCACTCAGTCAGACGTCGGTGTGAGCGAGATAAGGCGCTATAACCTTGGCAATTGTTGCCGGGCTTTTGGTTCAAATGCCAAAAGTTCACCCATATGCAAAAGGAGCATAAACTAATCTTTCTAGCATCCATGCTCCCAACGATATAGTACAAATTATCACACTGTTTAACTCAACATGGAAGCGTTTGGTACGGGAGGTCCACGCTTCCTTCCTTCCCTTGATTCAGAGTAGTAGAGCGATTTTAGATCTTTCTGGATTCGCTCTATTTCTTGGAATCCTCTTTGCGGCACACACTACGCAGTTGGCCTGGCCGATGACAAGAAAAATGGTGTACTCATGAAACCATCATTTTCCAGGATGCTTTCAAGAATTGGCTGCGTTAGTGTGAGATTAGATTAGATTAGAGAACGATACTGATGACGGTTCATTTAAACGCATTTACGGGGCTTCGGCATCAATGGATATGCGCGATATGCACGGGTCGAAATCGTTAGCATAGTGGGGTGAAACGGGTGGTTTTTTGAGATGCCAATTGAAGACCTAAGATCGTGTGTTAATAATGAAATTGCACGAAAACTAAAACAGATAGATGTTTGGTGTCAAAAAACGAATCATAGAACATAGTCAAGTCAAATGATCAAGTTTATCATGCATATATTGGAAAAAATCTGCAAAAATGTCTGACAAATTACCAATTTCAAACTTTGTTATCCTTAAAATGTAACTTGTCTCATTTAACAGCGCAATTTTGTGATAAAGATTTAAAGCAAATTTTCTTAGCTTTTGAATGAACGTTAATGATTTACTCTTAAAAGTAGAATCTTTGCGTTAGTGCAAGTTAAGTGCAAACATATCACCGAAATAAAAAAGTTCAATAACTCTGTAATATTTGAGATTTGGTCATATGCGTAGAATGATTTTTTTCATCAAATATGATCTTCTTTCAGCCTCTGAAAGATTCTTAATAAGGAACCAAACACTCTGTATATAATACTAGCTGACCCGGCAGACGTTGTCCTGCTTTTAATTAAACTACTTATTGAAAAATCGGAAAAGGATTTTGCTCAAATCACAATCTTATGGTTGTAATATGGCATTATAGAGCAGTCTTGAACATTTGAATTAATCCGTTGTGCTTTTGAAACATTGCTTGCAATTTTTGTACAATGTCCCGCTTCGTGGTGGAATAATGTTGCTGAGCAAATCTCCCATGAAATAAATAAATAAATCTCTAGAAATTTATGGTTTGCGTCCGTCGGTGACAACAATGAACTCGCGTTGTGGTAAATTTGACCTAGAACCTGTAACGTAGCCGATTTCACAATTTTGCAATTTACTATTGTTTAAACTCTGTAAGGTTCAATGTCCAAGAAAGCTTTTAAATATTATTATGTGCATTGTGCCAAACGAAGTCATTTGACAACAACCATTATAACTTTGGATGTTTAGCAGAAAATGTTTAGAACCACTTCCTGATCCAGACACCAATGAGCGCAAAGGCTTTGGTGTTTAATTTGGGAACTGAGAACAATGAGAAAAAAACTACACTCATTGATCCAATTGCGACTGATATTGCGGATAGTAATCAATCAAAGGGTCGTATTGAAATGCAGCACGTTGATAATTTTGTGTAACGTTGGCGTAATAAGGTTATTTTGGGCACGATTGTCACCAGATATTTCTTATACTTCCCGTTTATGCTTATTGCTAAATCTATCGCTTGTATTTGAGCTGCTCTTTCTTCTTTACTCAACATCATTCGAGCCCGTGCCATCCGTTGTCATCCCAATTCAGTTTGAGTTGCACGCTGATCGTCACTTTGTCTCATTCGAGAATTTTCTGAGCTATCAGCCGTGTGGCTGCGGTGAACGATATTACTCCGTCTAGTTGGAGGCATTGCACAGCAATACTAATGGAAATTAACTGAAGTCGCAACATAATTAGTTTCTTTTTAATTTCTAGAAATATCGTCGTTTTCACCTTCTTGATGCACTATTTATCACACGGCGAACGATACTAATGTAAACAAAAACGTTATTACACACCTGTCAGTTCAACACAGAAGACATAAACTAATACTTTCACTTTCCATTAACCTTCACTCCAATTCTCGACCAACAGTAGAATAGAGCCTATCAACATTTGTAAACAAACACTTCTGAGCCCTTTTTCTCGCAAGCCATAGGCTACACACAAACCTCAAGCATCATCGTGTAGAGGAAACTTTCCCCTACATGATTATGGTGTTGGTTTGCGTGGGTGGCCTATGGCTCGAGGAACGAATGACCCTAAGGGTTAAAGTCCCTCCCAAAAATAAAAGAAGAAGAAGCCTATAGCTTGATAGAAAAAAGGCTCAGCAGTGTTTGTTTACACATGTTGATAGGCCCTATTCTATTGTTGATCGAGAATTTACATCTCGCAGCGAGGTGTCACCAATACGAACGTTCCAGTTTATACGCGCTTCTACACCAACATTGACATTGAATTCAAATAAATCCACCTATGGCAACATGTGATTCTTCTTACGAATGGAACATTCGATGAGAATTGAGTCATATTCATGTATGATGGATTCTTGTCAAGAATCGGAAATACCCAAGTTAGTATCAGAAGTAGTCTATAGAATAGAAAAAAAAACAACGTGTTGAGGTTGCTGCACAGAGCGCTCAATTTTGCTGTTGGTTTGATCGAGGCACGAAAAACAAACCGTGTTTGATTTTAGCAGCATCGAGATTTTGGTTTTATCTTCAATGGAGGCATGAGGATTCATATGCATAATCATTGTTAGTGGCAAAAGCTGATTGGATTGATGGATAGGCAACTTCACTTCACACATATACCCTTCGATGAGTTAGAACAATCTTCTTCCAGCCACATGAACCGAACAATGCTCCAATGAGTGCGAAGTGCCACGAGATGTTAGCAACAGGGAGGAGACAATTTCACCCTCCACATCCAACATTAATTAATGCAATATGCAATGGTTGTAAAATATGAAGGATAGATTGAAATATGATAGATATAACTTACCAAAACTACAGCTTACCAAAGAATTCAGGATCCACTCTCGTAATCAAGCACGAGTAGTGCATATAAAACACTAGATGAATAAAAAGGAACCAAAAGAACCGAGCTTCAGTTTTATGCTTGATGCTGGATTATACCCACGGTTCCATTGAAAATTTCCTTTACTGTGTTCAGGAGCTTGACAATGGTACATGTTTATGAACTGGGTCCTCAGCCTGTCCACGAAAAAAAACAAAAAAACAAGAATTTCAGGTTTCTATGTGTTTGATTTCGATCCTGCTTTTCTGGGCTTATTTCAGCTTCTATGTTGGGGCCGTAATTGGAGTTTCCTGGGTTTTCGAACCTTGTTAATGGAACATAGGCACATTAAATTACTGAACAAACTTGGACTTAGTATTGATTTCCACTCAATCATGTTGTTTCCTAGAGCAGTCAAAAATGTACGTCAAACTTGTCCGAAGGCATAGCCTACTCTCGTGTACATTAAGAGAAATGGTTCATGAAACCAAAATAAAATTTCCTCGAAAAAACAAAACATTCCGGCTTCTTCCATTGTAAAGTAGTCTTTCAAAGAAGTATTAGTCGGTCCGCTAACAATCCACTCACCGTTACAACGCAGACCAACCGTTCTACCTATTCGTCACTCGTCGGAATCGTTCGAATCGTCGGAAACGCGCCTTCTTGATCATCAACAAATAATCCATATAGGTGTTTGAACCTAGAAACCACCTCGGTAAAGTTCACACTTTGTTTTGGAAAATTCAAACGTTCAACTGTGTGTACGTCTTTCATTAAATATCCTTTCCTGTCACCGCCAGACGTACATTAATCGCCGATTTTTCTGTCCTCGTCACTCCAACCTTCCATTTCAGATCCTGACCATATAGTTCTCTTGAGTCCTACCCTCATAGCCTCTCTGCCTTCCAGTAGCGTTCTGAACAAGCAGCAACACCCTTAGATCCGTTGATGAGGATGGTACAACTTACGATTTGTTGATTTTTTGATTTACCATGCAGTTTGACTCATCTGGCTTCTAGGCGTTGTGCAGTAGGGCATGATGTTTGGCGTTGCAGTCCTGGACATTACGCAGCATCTTGTTGGGATATCGCATTGGCCATGGCTGTTAAGGCATGCAGCACAAAGGTGTCGATCCTTTACCAGTTGAAGATTAGGTGCCGATTTCTTAGATTGTTAACAATTTCGTGCGAGATGCCCCTCTTTAAACATGTTGCGAGCAGTGTGTTGTCAATCGTTTTCAACGATTTCGCTTTAGTGGTAACGTCAGTTACGGTGACGTGTGACCACTACCGTGTGGCGCTCTCAGTCACCCGAATTGAGTTTACTTTTTTTTTTTTGCCACTTTTGTCATTGACATTCTATGGAATTTTTAACTTGATAGATTGAAATTTGTAAAAGTTACGCTGTATTGAGTACATCTGCGATTGTGTGTGCACTTGATTTTGTACAATTTTAAAAATGGAAT
>JAHHFK020003695.1:0-273668 GCA_024533555.2 Aedes koreicus
CTTGGTTCGATTAACCAATTGTTGCTCATTGTTAGCTTCCCAGCCATTGTCGTACACCATACGTTTGAGAACACTCCAAAAATTTTCAATTGGACGAGCCTGAGGCACGTTAGGTGGATTGTCCTTTTTCGGTACAAATGGTATGTTTTGCTCCGTTAGCCAATCTAATGTTTTTTTTTCGCGTAATGATAGCTTGCAAGATCCGGCCAAAACATTATTTCGTCGTCAGCGTGATATTTGTTGATGAATTGCTTCAATTTCGGCAAGCATTGGCTGATATACACGTCAAAATTGACAGCTTTGGCCTTGTTTGGGCGTATCAAAGGCGCCGAGATACCCTTCGATGACATGGCTGCCCACACTAACACCTTTGGCTCATATTTCGATTTGCTGGCATATTTAACATCGTCTGGTGTTGTTTTAATGTTAACAGTACAGAAACCATCGTTGCCACTCAATTCATGGTGCGAAAACGTGAAGTAAGATTCATCATCCAAAATTATGCACTTTCCATTTGAAAAATCGCGCGGAGGGGGGCGCCGGCGGCTTTTTGGTTTTTTTCGAGTTGTTGCGGTGAATATTTTGGTGCATGCCGTTTCCGATACTAGATTACGTTATGTTTTCTCATCAGAGGGGGAGTGACGTTTTTGAAACCAAACTTTTTTTGTCCTATTTGGTGTGGTTTGGCGACAACATTATTTCAGCGCTTGACAGCAGTTTTTTCGTTGTTCTGGCACTCAATTTTGTTGGGCGACCACTTTTCTTTTTATTTTCCGGTTCTTTACCATGACGACAATCTTTCAAAACACGGTATATTGATGATTTTGATATTGGCTCGTCTTTGAACACGCTCAAAATTTTACTTGTACTAAGCCGTCCAAAAAGGTTGGCGACTTGTGCTCGTAAATCCAGCTTGTACGACATTTTTAATGGAAACTACTGCGCAATTTGAGTTTGACAGTTCAGTAGGAACACAGATGAATGTGACAAGTACATTGGTTGACATCTGTGTGTTTGTTAATGCTGTCAAATAAACGCCTGAAAGTATTCCCAGGACTTATGTTACACATGTTATTCCATATGCTTATTAACGAACTATTTAATATTTTATCGCTAGCTTCAAGGTAAAATGATATCAAAATCAAGGTGAGAAAATTATATTAATGTCTCTGAATTTTTCATATATTTATATAACACCATTTCACAGACAAACAGACATAACACTCGTAAACGCAATCATCGTACGCCCTAACACTCGTTTCAAATTATGTTTGGCTTGGGACTGTCTCCGCACTTCCCTTAGGGGGCCCCCGGAAGGCTTTGGGAAGCCGGCCAAATAGCAATCTTCCATTTTTTTTTTTTTTCCACCCCGCGGTTGTAAGATTTAAACAACAGCGATGTAAAAAACAACTTTTTTTTAGGGAAAAAAACACACCTCTGATTTTATATTTTTTTTTTATTTTTTTTTTATAAAAGCACGCTGAATCCAGCCACGGAACTCAACTCTATGAAATTGGTTTGCTGGCATTTTTTGTTTTTTTTGTGAGTGCAACTACTGTGCCATAATGCTACCACCATCAATCTAGCGATTGCTACCAACTTCCTACATCTGTCATTTGCTTTGGCAACACTACAACGCGTGAAGCGAACCGGATGCAGAAACGCGCAACAGTGCGCCTTTTTTACTATTAACCATTCGAGACATTGAAGTGTGAACATCGTTCGTTGATTAAATTATCTTTTTCATATGAATCTAAACTTGGCCTTTCAATTTCACTAAATATCTCTGCTCAATAGGTTATGGGCCCAGAGTTTCGTGGAAAGTATCAAGTTTTGCGGTTCGTTGTATAGGAAAAGTGAATTTTGCGAAATTAGCGTTTGGGTGTTGTCCGTAGTGAGCGTGTTTTGAACTTGTTTCAAGGTCACGATGGCGGAATCACACGTCTCGGTTGAAAAGTTAAATGATCAGAACTATACAATATGGAAATTCAAAATGCAGCTTTTATTGTCACGTGAAAAAGTACTGAAAGTCGTGACGGAAGCGGCGCCGGCGGCGCCTGATGCGACATGGCACGCCAGTAACGAGAAGGCGAGGGCTCTGATCGGCCTGGCGTTAGACGACAGCCAGCTGATTCACGTGATGCAGACGACAACGTCGAAGGAGATGTGGGACGCTCTGAAAGGCTATCACGAGCGGTCATCACTTTCGAGCAAAATCCACGTCATGCGCCAAATGTTCGCCACCAAGATGCCAGAGAGTGGAAACATGGCTGAGCATTTGAAAGAGCTCACATCGTTGCGGCTGCGACTGATCGCCCTGGGGGAGGAAATGAAGGATCCGTCTTTCGTTGCCTTGATGCTGTCCAGCCTCCCAAAATCGTACGACGGTCTAATCATTGCGTTGGAGAGTAGGCCCGATGCTGACCTCACAGTCGACTTCGTCAAGGGTAAGTTGCTGGACGAAGGGCGGCGTCGTGTGGATGGTGCGGAAGATGAGAAGGCGCTGCTGTCTGGGAGATATAGCGCTAAAAACAAGAACAAAAGTGATAAGAAAAGTGACAAGAAGAAGGAAAAGCAGTGCCACTACTGCAAGAAGGAGGGTCACTTCCGAAGAGAGTGTCATAAGTGGGCGGCAGACAGAAAGGAGAAAGAAGCTCATGAGAAAGCAAACGTCGCCGTCGAAGAAGAAGAAGATAAAGTGGATCTGTGTTTGTTTGTCGGAAAGGCACACGAGAAAGGATTGTGGTGTTTCGATTCGGGTGCCACTTCCCACATGACGAACGATGTATCTATTTTGAAGCAAGTTGATAAATCAAAACGGTCAACAATCTCGTTGGCAAATGGACAGTCCATCAACTCGGCCGGTGTTGGAAGAAGTAAAGTAGTGTCCGTGAACGGAAGTGGTACCCGAACGAACGTTTCGCTGGACAATGTGTACCATGTGCCTTCGCTCGCAACAAATCTGCTATCGGTGAGCAAGATTGCCGATTTGGGTTTTGAAGTTGTGTTTGATAAGAGTGGTTGCCGTGTCCTGAAAGGTGAAAAAGTGTTGTTAGTGGGTGAACGCAAAGGTGGCCTATATCACCTGAAGCAGTGTCCGGAGCGAGCCATGCTAGCGGATACGAATCACGGAGCTTCCTGCTTACACCTGTGGCATCGCCGGTTTGGGCACCGTGACACGGAAGCGGTAAAGAAGATTGTGCAACGTGACTTGGGAAGCGGCTTGAAAATCGACCAGTGCAACGTGAAGTGCTGTGAGGGGAAGATGAGTCGTGCATCGTTTCCAAAAGCATCATCTTCAAGAGCATCTGCTGTCGGCGACCTGGTGCACACGGACTTGGGAGGCCCCATTGAAGTGCCAACAGCGCGCGGCAGCCGTTTCTATATGAGCATGGTGGATGACTACAGCCGTTACACGATCATCTACCTAATACGCAACAAGTCTGATGCCGAGGACCGGATTCGAGAGTACTGTGCTCTGGTGAAAACCCAGTTCGATCACTACCCGAAAGTAATTCGATCAGACGGCGGTGGTGAGTATGGCAGCAACTCTCTTAAAAAGTACTTTGACGATCACGGCATAGTGCACCACCGAACGGCACCGTATTCTCCGCAGCAGAATGGGGTGGCCGAGCGTAAAAATCGCTACCTCGTTGAGATGATGCGCTGCATGCTGGCGGATTCGAACATGGATAAGGTGTTTTGTGGTGAAGCGATTTCGACTGCCAACTATCTGCAAAATCGTTTGCCATCCTCCTCGGTGGCATCCACGCCTTATGAGCTGTGGCATCGAAAGAAGCCCTCGTATGAACATCTTCGAGTATTTGGATCCGAAGCCTTCGTACACATTCCAAAAGAAAAACGCCGTAAGCTGGACAAAAAGGCTAAAAAGTTGGTGTTCGTCGGTTACGCGGACGGTCAGAAGGCCTACCGATTCGTGAACCTGGAAACGAAAGGAATCACCATTAGCAGAGACGCCAAATTTTTGGAACACGGTGAGGATAAAAATGTGCAGAAGCCGAAGCCTACAACGTCAGGAGGAGTAGTGGTGTTGCCACTTGAATCAACTTCTCCACCCCTTCCGCTGGACGAACCGAACGCCAACGACGACAGTGTAAATCTTGATGTATCACAATACGACAGTGCGACCGATGACGCTTTGGTGGACGAACCCTCGTTCCACGGGTTCCCCCTGGATGAAGTCGCACGCAGATCCACACGAGCGACCAAGGGAATCGCTCCGGTTCGATTAATTGAGGAAGCGTATACAGCGGGAACATCGGAAGCAGCAATGGAACCCAGGAATCTCAAGGAAGCTCTGGCCTGCGAAACTCGTGCCGAATGGAGGTCGGCAATGAAAAGTGAACTGGAATCGCATGAAGAAAACAGCACTTGGGATGCGTTGGTGGAGTTACCTGCAGGACGAAAAGTGGTCGGTTGCCGCTGGGTCTTCAAGTTGAAGCGAGACGCAGCTGGAGAGGTGACCAAACACAAAGCTCGTCTGGTGGCTCAAGGCTATTCCCAGCAGTTCGGCGAGGACTATGACCAAGTTTTCGCTCCCGTCACGAGCCACGTGACTTATCGTATGCTGCTTGCTCTGGCTTCCAAAATAAAAATGACACTTCGGCATTTCGACATAAAAACGGCCTACTTGTACGGTGATCTCGACCAGGAGCTGTTTATGCGTCAACCACCTGGATACGAGGTGAAAGGTAAGGAGCACTGGGTTTGTCGTCTGAAAAAGAGCATATACGGACTCAAACAGTCGGCACGCTGTTGGAACCAAAAGCTGCACAGTGTGTTGGTGAAAATGGGTTTCCAGCAAAGTGGTGCTGATCAGTGCTTGTACACGAAAAACGTGAAAGAGAAGAAAGTGTACATCTTAGTGTATGTGGACGATATGATGGTCGGGTGCGTGGACGAAGTTATCATTGACTCTGTGTACCAAGCATTAACTGGTCATTTCGATATGACCGATCTCGGACAAGTGAGTTACTTTTTGGGACTCGAAATCAAACGCGAAAACGGTGACTATAGTGTGAGCCTGGAGGGCTATATTGATAAACTGATTCGCAAGTTTGGTTTGAGTGATGCAAAAGTTGCAAAAACGCCGATGGACGAAGGTTTTTTGAAAGTGCAGGACACAAGTGAAAGTTTCCTTGACCAAACGCAGTATAGAAGTCTTGTTGGCGGTCTTCTGTACCTATCAGTGTGTGCGCGACCCGATATTGCTGTTAGTACGGGTATACTTGGTCGTAAAGTGAGTGCCCCTACTGAAGCTTGCTGGGTGGCAGCTAAGCGAGTCGTTCGCTACTTGAAGGCGACTAAGCATTGGCGGCTGGTGTACAACGGATCTGGCGGTGGCTTGATCGGCTATTCTGATGCCGACTGGGCCGGCGACGCAAAATCGAGGAAGTCAACAACCGGATACGTGTTCTGCTACGCAGGTGGAGCTGTATCATGGGCCAGTCGTAAACAGGCTAGTGTCACGTTGTCTTCTATGGAGTCGGAGTATGTCGCTCTGAGCGAGGCTACCCAAGAATTAGTCTGGCTTCGACGACTGATGGACGACATGGGCGAACGCGTGGAAGGACCTGTAAAAATGAAGGAAGATAATCAGAGCTGCATCCGATTTGTGAACTCCGATCGGACCAATCGTCGTTCGAAACACATCGAGACCAAGGAGCATTTCGTCAAGCAGCAGTGTGTGTCAGGACTTATAGCGCTTGAATACTGTCCAACAGAAGACATGGTGGCTGACGTTTTCACCAAGCCATTGGGAACCACGAAGCAACGGAAGTTTTCAGGAATGCTGGGATTGTCGACGAAGGATGGCACTATACGTTGAGGAGGAGTGTTGTGAGTGCAACTACTGTGCCATAATGCTACCACCATCAATCTAGCGATTGCTACCAACTTCCTACATCTGTCATTTGCTTTGGCAACACTACAACGCGTGAAGCGAACCGGATGCAGAAACGCGCAACAGTGCGCCTTTTTTACTATTAACCATTCGAGACATTGAAGTGTGAACATCGTTCGTTGATTAAATTATCTTTTTCATATGAATCTAAACTTGGCCTTTCAATTTCACTAAATATCTCTGCTCAATAATTTAGACAGTGATTTTCGAAATATTTGACAAATGGAAAATAGGTAAAGAAGGATGGAAAAGGGAGGAAAAAGTGGAGGTATTTTTGCCTGTGGGGGAAAAAAAGGGGGGTAGCGTCAACACACTCATCTCGGGTTATTGGAAAAACAGAGAAACCGGGAAAAAAAAGCTGGCGAACATATGTAGAGACGGGAAAAAAAAGATGGGAAAGAGAAGAGGAGCTCCGGAAGAAAAAAAGAGGGGGTGTATTGTGTTTTTTTTTTTTTTTTGGAAAGAAAGAAAGGGGGAATAAGTATGGGTTGATTAATTAAGGAAGGGTTATTAGGTGCGACGGGGAGGCGACTACGGTTGTCACACCATATTTCCGGGGGGGGAAACACGCCGACGAGGAGCACAACACCTCTTCTTGGGGGGGGGGGGGAAAGGACCAGGGCAACCCCAACCCCGAACCGGACCGGGGCCGGGCCCGGAGCAGACACAATCTATGAATAAAGACAAAAGACAAAATAATAAAAGGAGGAGGGAGAGGGGAAAACAGAGACTACCACACCCTTAGTAGTGTAACAACTATATATTGTACTAAAAAAAACTAAAAAAAAAGGAAAGCGGAGAGGGAGGGGGAATAAAAAGTTGTTTGGGTGTGGCGGGGGGGGGGGGATAAAAAAGATAAGGGTGGTGGTTGTGGTTTTTTTTTTTTTGTTTTGGGGGATAGGGGTAGGCGAGAAGGGGAATAAAGGGAAAAAGGGGCAAGGGGTGATGATTCGAGGGGGGTGGTGGGGGAAGAGGGGGGGAAATTGCGATAGAGGGGTGGTGTGGAGGAGGGGTGGGGGGTGGGGGGGGGGGTTATTGTGGGGGAGGGGGTGGTATAGAGGGTGGGGGGAGGAAAATTTGGGTGTGGGGTGTTAGGGGTTTGGGTGTGGGGGGGGGTGGGGGGAGGGGGGAGGGGAGGGGGGGGGCGAACAGAGATGGAGGGTGGGGGGGTGGGGGGGGAAAGGGGGAGATTAGAGGGGGGGGAGGAGGGGGGGCGAGACAGGGGATGGGTGGTGGGGTGTGGGGGGGGGGGGGGGCGCTTAGGGGATGGTTTATGAGTGGGGGGGGGGGGGGTAGTATGTGGGATAGGAAGAGTGGTACTGACAACTTCTTGATGTTAACATTTCGTGAATACGGGGCAGGCTCTTCTCCCTATCTAGTGGGACTTTTTACTAGGCGAGGACTCGGATTTGGTGTGGTTTCTGCGAACTTGTTTCTGGAAGGAGATTCCCTTTAGATCCCTGTAGCTTTGGGTTGCGTGTAAGTGTATCTGCTTACGGGCCCACAATACGTTTTTGGCCCTTCATACAGGAACATGAAGAAACGTTAACCACAGGATAACCTTGATCAAATCGTTTGATAAAAACAGTCCAGTGCTATAGGCAGTTGCCTTGCTATATTAGATGGTAGTTCACATCATCATCATCATCATCATCATCATCATCATCATCATCATGACAGAGGAAACTCAAATTCGCTGCAGGTTTTGCATGTCCTAGGATGGGATTCGAACTCGCTGCTTCGTGGGCGACGTGTTTTTGTACCACGTCTTTATCCTCTAACCCATATGGAACGTATGGGAATGGTTTTAATATTTGCCCAATGAAAACTTCAATGTTCCCAGGTTATCAATAAGCATTGCAATATGCACTAATTCTACACCATGCTTGCATTCACAATTCTTCTTGCTGTACATTGGCATGCATAGCTGTTGTAAAATAACATATGAAAAGCTACCGTAATGTTAGCTTTCTGATATCGGCATTTTTTCTGCTTGATATATTATTAGAATAACGCCTTGAAAATACTTAATTAAAGTGGTTTACAAATGTTTACAGATGGCCTGTAGAATTTGAATGAAGATGATTCTATCACCAAAGTGAGGACTATTATAGTCTTGATGCAGGAGTAAGCGAAGATGATGAAATGCTTCGAAAATTCGGTCAATTATGTATTTGTAAACAACTTTAATGAAGTATTTTCAGTGCGTTATTTTAATAATATATCAAGCATAAAAAATGCAAATATCCGACAGCTAACATTATGGCAGCTTTGCGTATGCTATTATACAACAGTTTTGCATTCAGGCTGCCAATGTATAGCAAGAAGAATCGTAAATGAAAGTATAATGCAGAAATTGTGCATATTTCAATTCTTATTGGTTACCTATGTTATATATGTCTATGAGTTTCAAAAATATCCGATTCAAAATGAATTTTTGGTGATCATTTTTGCCTTTTGCATTTTTTTGAGTACAATTTTGAACGAAATAATAGAAGGGAAATTAGAAAAACGGAAGAAGAAGAAAAGCAGATGAATAAGAGTAGAAAAAGGAGAAAATGAAGAGGAGTAAGAGAAGAAATACTGAAGTGATTGTATTTGAAGTTATCAATGGATAATTTCGTTAGCACCCTTCTGGTGTAAAGGTCAGTAATAAAATAAAATCACCTTATATGCGTTATATTCAATAGTTTGATGTTTAAACTAAAAAAAAATGAATTTTGAAATCCTGATCGACTGGTGATTTTTTTTTTGGAAAGGAATCGTGAAACGTCTGATTTATTAACGTTCAAAATCGAAACATATGTCGTGAAGTGGGAAAAATGGCTCATTATAGTGAGCGGCTCGAAACAGTTCCGCTAATGGAAGTGAACTTGTTCTCCTAAACGGTTCATTTGCTCTTTTTGTGTACATTATTCTGCACTAGATGGCATCGCATTGTATTTTTCTCCATTATGCGTACCGCTATCACATATTATTTCCCTGCTGTCTGACTCATAATTCATAGAGAATACCTAAGATAATATTTCTGTTAAATTGAAGCAACAATGTTGAAAAATAACAACGATTAACGAATGTGAAGTGTTACAAATATTCATATCTGCTTATAAATATCCACCTACGCCTGACATTTCGATCTTACTATCACTGTTACAACGCCATCTGTTGTTGTAGAACACTTTGGATCGTGCCCTACTCTTTGTTATTTTGCAAGATTATTTCAAGATTCCAAATTCCCACCAACTAAAGAACACGAGTTGTCTATAATGGCATTGCAATCAAGAGCAGAAAGAAAAAACCATCGTCGATTTCCACTGCATCCTGATTTTTCACAACCAGAACATATTACATTGCATCCTTTCGTTACACAGGAAGCAATTGCATAGATCCCTTCCCTATAATTCCCCCCACCCTCTTTCTCCTGTCATCCTGCCACAGCATCCGAAGGAGCAGTAACTTAGCCACCACGATGACTCTTAGTCTCTTATTTTACGACTGACATAAAGTTGCATATTTTATCGTCGATGGTGCTCCCGTCCTCGCGGGTCGCGTCACATCGCATCCGAACGGATGCAGCCGGAGGTGCTATCCGTGCATTCAGCGCGAAACGGGCGAAAAGATGCTGAAATATGAATGAGAGCAGAAATGGCTCGCGCGAACGTGTTAAATGGCCGGAAATCGATTTCATCGCGATGACACCGACTGTGGTGGGTGATGGGTGATTTTCCGTTCCCTTCACGGAGGCGATTTTGCATTGAAGTACGTAGGGAGGCAGATCGAACCGAGATAGGTCACAGGCTGTTCGTGTCCAACGGATCATGTCTAGACTCTTACTCAGTTTCCCATTGTCATGCGAGAACCGATTGAGGGAGCATTTTCCTGTTGGTTCTCGCATAAAAAAACCTCAAGCTTAAAGTTTTCTCTGCTCGGAATAGGAGATTAGCGTTGCATAGCAGTTAAAATCGCATTGGAGTATATATCTGCTTGACCTAATCCTATTACTCACCCATCGTTGTAGAAAAGTGCATTCCATGTCTAATCGAGTAGTGAAAATGCTGGCAGCTTTGAAAAGAGAATTCTGATTTCTCAAAGAAACTCAGATCATTCAAACCATCCATTGATGATTAAATTTGATCTCAAATTTAGGATAACCTAATCCCTACCCAAATCCACCTGGAAGCGACCATCTCATCCCAACTTCCGTGCGAGGAATTTCTTAGAGCCAAACTGGTCGTTCCAACTTTTGGCCCCACAACCAGGGCAATAAAGCGAACGAACGCCATACAAGAAGGGGAACTGCGACTACGAATCACTATATAATAGTTTTATGCAAAATTATTACCCTCTTAGTTTTTAGTTCTACTCCCCTCAAGTCTCATCCTTCTTCTCCTCGTGAAACATGAACCCGGAATTGGCAAAAGTTCGGGATCTTGGCTATGCCTTTTCCCTTTGAGCAGCGGCCTGAGATGGTAGTTGCAGATGAATATTGTGCAACTTTTATATTCTTCATGGCCTGGGTGGCCCTCGCGGCTGTCCGGGGAGGGAACTCTCTTATCGGCTTCATCTTTTATGGCCCTGATTTTAGGTCGTTTGGAGTTTCACCATCCGTGTAAAGCAGTTCGGGTGGGATCAAAATTGGGTTACTTGAGAAGAGGGGAACAATTACGACGAGGCTTATGTTGAATACGATACTCTGAAACATCAACTGATTTAAGACGGAGTGATTGAGGAGTTACTCAAAAAGTGATTGAGATTGGTTTGTAGTAGGGGAATTTACTTGTTTATGTCAATATACATGCTAATCTGCAGTCAGTAGACCAGCAATTCATACAAAATACTGGAATTTCGTAGTGCCCGCATTTTTGGTAGCATTTCTGAGTTCAGTGTACAATGTCTTTTTCTACAGTTATTAATTAAAAGCTTCCTATGGTATCTACTGCGTAAATTTGTTTGTTGTTTGGCATAAAGGTCTTCTTTAATCAGGAAAGTCAAGAAAGTGTCCGATCCAGAAGAGTTTAATATCGTGTCTTTACTGATTAGGTCATCTGAGGTTATATAATATCTATTTGATCTCCCAGATCAGTTGGAGACATGTGTATGTATGTATGTATGTATATGTGATACAATATTGAAGTAAGGGAACAAGAACTCGAGTGGTAACTAAAAAGCGTGTATTCACTTCAGATGGGTAGTAAGGAATGAGACATTTTTCACTTGTTGGTTGCTAGGTTGCTATGCAGCTCGGTTGCTCCAACATCTGAGGCTGTGTTACTTTGATCCAACATCTCCCCCCCTTTTAATCCTGCAAGTAGGATCGGAACCTTGCAGGCAGCCGTATCAAACGTCTATCTCGATCAGGAACGGGATCCACAGCTGGAGGGGCTGGTACTTCTTCTTCGGATGCTTCGGAATAGAAAGAGTCATCAGATTCAATGGGATTTTCATTCGCAGCAGGAATCTCGGGTTCGTCGTCATCAGCGTTTACATGGCGCCATGGAAGTTCTGAACTTGAGAGTCCAAATCCGTCGAAGAATACAGATAGAGGTGATGGATCTTGAGGTGAACTATTGTCAGGAACACGTTGCTTCAATTGATTCGCATGGGAATGGATGAGGCGTTGACGGTCTTCTAGGTACACATTATAGTTAACCTTTCCGATTCGCCGTACTTGTGTTGTTGTTTCGATGTACATGTGCGTATACTGTTTCACCTGCTGCAAACTGCCGTTTGAGTGCACCGTGCTTCTTATTGAAAGCTGCATTTTGCTTCTCTGCTTTGTCGGAGGATGTTGATGGAGCTTCTGTTGGCGGTTTCAGCAGTGAGAAAACAGTTCGTATTGGCCTCTGGAACATCATTTCGGCAGGAGATTTTCCACCTAAATCGCTTGAAGGTGTGGTGCGATATACTTGGAGGAAAACTTGCAGTGCTGCTTCTAGAGTCGTTGTTCAGAAGAGTCAGCGCCCATCGCTGTAGCCGGTTTTCGGTGTGAAGTGGTATGCCCTTTTTTGATCCAAAAATCGATAGTAAAGGCTTATGGTCCGTGAAAAGCGGGAAACGTCGTCCCAGCAGGTACTTGTGGAATTTCGTATCAGCGTACACCAGAGCAAGTGCCTCCTTCTCCGGTTGACCATAATTCCGCTCCGCTGGTGTGAGTGAGCATGATGCATGTTGGATTGCCCTCAAACTGCCATTCGGGAACTCATGGAATATAACTGCGCCAATACCTGTTCTTGATGCGTCGGCTGCCACAATCATCGGTAGCTTGGGGTCATAATGAGTTAACAGCAACTTTGATTGAAGAATCTTCTTAAATTCATCGAAAGACTGTTGGCATTCCGAATTCCTAAGGAGTGTATCGAAAAGTAGTTATAAACTTCCAAATAATAAAATAGGCATGAAAACATGGTTAAAATTAACATACTATTTCAGTTTATTATAGCTTAACATGTTTACAAAAGATCCAAACGGAAAAACTAGTCATCATGTTCATTTCTGTAGAATGCCCGTACCTTTGATTTGACACCTGCCATCAAATTCTGCACAGTGACCTTTGTGCACTTCCTGGATGCCGCTGCCCAATTTTTCTTAAAATCGGTCATGTTTTGGGACACTGTACCATCCTTCTTAAATATACGCTTGACTATTGCCCAATAGCGTTCGATCGGTCGCAACTGGGGACAGTTTGGTGGGTTGATGTCTTTTTCTACGAACTTGATGTTATTCTCCGTCAGCCACTGTAGAGTGGATTTGGCGTAATGTGCCGATGCCAAATCTGGCCAGAAGAGAGGAGGACTGGTGCTTTCTATACAATGGTAGCAACCTGTTCTTCAAACATTCCTTTTGATAAATCTCAGCATTTATAGTTCCTTTTGTATAGAAAATTGAAGAACGCAAGCCACATGTGCAAATAGCTTGCCAAATGAGCACCTTCTGACCGAATTTCTCCATCGCAACAGTCGTATCTGCGGTTGGCACACGTTCCCCAACAGATTTAGTATAAAACTGCGGCCCCGGTAGCGTTCTTGAATCTTCTTTAACGTATGTTTCGTCATCCATCAAAATGCACTGGTCGACATTGTCCAAAATGCAGCTGTACAGCTTTCGAGCCCTGGTTTTGGCACGAGACTTTTGTTCGGAGTTTGTTTGGGCACTTTCTGCTTTTTGTACGTCTTCAAGTCATTCCTGCGCTTGATTCGTTGAATCATTCCGATGCTGGTCCTGAACTTCTTGGCTAGATCGCGAGTAGAGGCAGATTTGTTCCGTTGAATATAATCCACAACTTTTTGGTCCAAATCGGGGTTGCTGGAGCCGGGTTTCCGGCCACTTCTTGGTAAATCCTTGAGGAGCACTCCTTACCAAACTTTTCGATGATGCGTTTTACACTTGCCGGGTGAACATTTACTCTTTTCGCAATCTGGTTGTAAGTAACACCCTTTTCGGTGCACCAAGTGTGCAAAATTTTCTTTTTAGTCTCAAATTCAATTCGCGACATTTTGAATACAACTTTATCAACGGAAATGAATGAACCGAATAATCATTTTTGACATGTAAACAAAGCAAATGGCGCCTACACGCTAAAAATATATACAGTAGTTTATGCGTAATAACGCATCGAATGTTTATAACTACTTTTCGATACACTCCTTAGCATGTTGAGTGAAGCATTGTGTGACTTTAAGTCCTTTCCGAAAATGATCAAATCATCGATGAACGAACGAATTCCCCGAATATCTGCTATCATACCATCTATCAAACGCTGAAATGCTCCTGGTGCCGATTTCACTCTTGGAGCGAGTCTGGTGAACCGGCACTATTCTGTGGGGGTGTTGATAGTGAGGAGCTTCTTGGAGTCATCATCCACTTCTACTTGCAGATATACATCTGACAAGTCAATGATGCTGAACACGGTGCTTCCGTTGAGTTGCGCAAGAATCTCCTCCGGCGTTGGCAGCGGATGATGATTGGCTTCCAGAGAATCGTTCAATCCCGTCGAATAATCTGCACAAATCCGTACTCGTCCATTTGGCTTGCGAACTGCTACAATCGGCGCTACCCACTCTGAGAAGTCAACTGATGTAATGATTCCAAGATTCTGCAGGCGGGTTAGTTCGGCGTCAACGTGTGGAACCGTGTTGAAAGGAATCGGTCGCTTGGAACAAAATATGGGCTTGGCATCAGGTTTCAGGAAAAGCTTCACATTGGTCCTTGTGCAGTGACCCAACGATTCGTCGAAAACTTGAGCGTGTTTTGCTTGAAGTTGTTGAAGTGAATTGTTGGTTGATGGCTTGTTTTCAGATCCAATGTGGTTGCAGATTGCGTCGAACGGTATTGACCACAGGTTGAACAGGTCGATCCATTCTATGCCCAGAACATTGAGATCAGGAACAGACGTCACAAAACATCTTGCTTGCTTCACAACCCCATTGATAGCCGCATCACACTGAAACTCACCGATCAGACCTAGAGGCTCGCCGGACGCATTGACAGCTTCTATTGAGGGTAGCTTTGCTTCTGGCTTCTTAAGCATCATCCAGGTTGATTCGGAGATCACTGTGATATCGCTTGCTGAATCCAACTGGAGTGAAACTGCAACGCCGTTGATTGATGTCGTTACAAATTTTCTCTTCCTGCTTTGATTCGCAATTTGATTCACGATGAAAACGCGTCTGGTTTGCGTGGCTAATCCGTTCTTCTTTCCCTTGTAACGTTTGTCTTGAGGTGGTTTGGATGGACTGTCTGTAGCTTTCTTGATGCAGCCACAGTACCCCTCCTTATGGCCAGCTCGATTGCACGTCTTGCATTGATGTGTAGAAAACGGGCAGTCACGAACAAAATGCATTTGGTCGCATTGCCAACAGGGAGTACGGGGTGTTGTCTTCGATTCCACCTTCATCGAATGCTGGTGAGGCTTACCGGGTTTCTTCTCCGAGACTGCACGTACGGATGACTACAAACTTGATTGCTGCTCGATCATCGATGTGTCCGCTTTCAGGTTTACGAGGCGTTGAAACTCGTCGGTGAGCGTCTGGAGTGTTACCGGATGTTCCGCCGTTTCGCCTTCGATGCGTGATAGGAGTCGGGCTCGGATGTCTGCATATCGCGGAGCTTTGAGTCCGCAGACGAACACTAAGCACTTGAACTGGTCGATCTTGAATTCTGGAACTCGAATTCTTCCACAGCTCTGTTCACCATGCCGCCATAGCTGATTATGTCATCGCCTTCCGACTTGACTAGCTGCAGGCACTGGAACCGTCGGTGGAAAATAGAGGATTGCATGCCGAAAATCTTCTTGAGTGTTGAGATGGTTTCGGCGAACTGAAGATCCTTGGGTAGCTTCGGAAGAATGTAATTCACATATCGGCTATGAGATGCGGTATCCAGCTTCCTCAGGAGTAACCGAACTTTGGCAGCGTCGTCCAAATTCCTGACATCACTCTCGAATAGCTCCGTGTACCGGGAAAAGCACTTCTCGAAAGTAATCCCGTTGTCCGAATCGAAGGTGAATTCACTGATGTTGGTCGATAGCGCTTCTAAGATTTGTTCAGTGTTCGGAGGTGCAGGAACGGCCAACCGCGTAAGAAGTTGCGTGAATTGCAGAATGGCTTCTTGCAGTTCGTTTCCTCCGTTAGCTCTTCCGCTGCTTCCTTCCGTCGGGGGTGGATTCGCAGGCATTCTTCCGGATAGATTCGTGATCTGGATCGCTTGAAAATCGTAACGTCCAGGAAATACTCGTCGCCAACTGATAAGTATCACAAGCGAGGTGCTAGCCGGCGTCGGTGGTGTAGTGGTAAGCGTGACTGCTACTTTGCACCCCAGTGGGTCTGGGTTCAATCCCAGTCGACGTCGGTGGTTTTTCTGAGGCGAAAAAATCTGGTCACGTCTTCCTTCGGAAGGGAAGTAAAGCCGTTGGTCCCGGCTCATATTCATGCGTCGTTAGGTAGGGTCCAGGTGGTGGAGTCGTCTTCCTGGTGGGTCTTGGAATGTGCTTTGAATCAGCTTTAAAATATGTTTCGTCATCCATTATCAAGCAGTCGTAATCGTTCATCATAGTATTATATACTTTCCGCGCTCGTGCTTTTGCGCTCTTGTTCTGCGTAGCGTTACGATTTTGAGGAACACCTACTTTGAAAGACTTCAGACCCGCACTTTTCTTCACTCTCTGGACGAACGATGGAGAAATTTTTGCTTTTTTCTCCATATCTCGGACTGAGATATTCGTTTTATTTTCTTAAATACTTTTACCGCGTCGCATTGAGAATCATGGCTGCCTCTGGAACCAACTTTTCTCTTTAACGTTAAGTCCTGTTGAAAGGTTTTCAGCACTTTTGTAGCTGAAATTTAAACAGCAGAGCCATCTCGGTACGCTCATTAATCTAATTTACTGAACTTTTTTTTAAAGTTATTTACCGGAATTTCGTAACAAGATGTCAAGATTACTGAAATTTTGATACAGAATATGCTTCCATGAGTAAATCATTACCGAACAAAGATTTTTTTTCTCTTAGAAGAAATTTATGCTCGGAATATGGCTGCTTAATTCCATGAAGCTCCGTCATCACATCATTTTTCATCACGTTATGTAGTATGAATAAGTTCGAACAAATTTCAAATAAGAAATAATACAGAATTAAAATGAATTTATTTCAAAATAAATTTATCCTGAAACACATCCTGGGATACTTAATTAAAACTATGGGCAAACTAATATTGAGCATCACATTTGACGAATTGCAATTAAAATCCTTAAAGTATATGTTGAACGTTGAATGATGATGATGTGAGTGTCGCTTTTTTCCTTTTATATTCTACTAGCTGAACCCGGTGCGAGCCTTGCTACGCTTGCAACTAAATGAATGAAAATTTAAGAGAACTGACATTCTTATGGTTTTTTTAGGAATGAGTTTTGTTAAAATATTTCCGTTTGCTAATGTGTGTAATTTCTGCAAAATAAAACGTAGGTGAGGTTTGGCATTGCCCGGGTAATGATGCCTCCAGAGCACGACTATTGGATACCCTTGTGGCCCGAGGTAGACAACCCTTCCGCGAAGTAAGAGATGTTTTGGGAATGCGTGATCTTCCCTACATGCAAGCGATTTACGAATTCCTTTGTTTGTCTGATCTAAGTAAACTCCCTGCCATTGTGTCCCAGTTATATTATCCTTTTGTTTCCGTGCTACTTGTACCTGTCCAGCAAGCTGTGATCACCCATCTGCAGCTTAGCTCCTGTGAGGGACTACAGGGGCCGAGGATCTGGTAGATGTCGCAACCATGAGCAGCAACAAATACCTGAAATAAGTTACCTGCCTAGCCCCTTCCAAACAATAATGTGACCCATTAACCTCGAGCTAGCCACGAGTAATTGGCACCCCACTTTACTAAAATCGAAAAAGAAAAATTGTTAACTACAATATTGAATATCGGCTCCGCAAAGTGTTACACACGCCTGAGCCTAATAAATAAACGAACTGATTAAAAAAAAAAAACGTAGGTGAGTAATTTTAATTTAACCCTCGAATCGTTAAAGCTTGCTTCAGATAGAATTGGAACAAAAACAATTGCCTGTATTTCAGTTATTTATTATTGAATTCAAGATCTTTTTTTATACAAATGTAGCGTTTTCTTCATACTTCTAAGAAAAAATACGGATAAAATTGTTTGTCACGGTTTCGAAGGAATTCTCGAATTTTTCCTGTAACACGGCTCATTAGGCGGCGGACACTTTCTTCGTCCATCGTTTTAGCTATCTTATTCCACCAGGTCTTCATCTGATTGATGTCTTTGAAAACCTTTCCCTTTGCCTTGAGTCTCCTCTTCACGATTGCCCAGTATTTCTCAATAGGGCGGAACTGGGGGCAGTTGGGTGGGTTAAGGTTTTTCGGAACAACCTGGACCCCTTTCTCTGCATACCATTCTTGAACGACTTTGCTGTAATGACAGCTTGCCAAATCTGGCCAAAACATTACGGGATGGTCGTGGGATCGAATGAACGGCAAAATTCGTTTTTGGAGACACTCTTTTTGGTATAGTTCCGACGTCATTGTCTTATTTGTAACGAAAACTTTCGTTTTTTTGCCACAGCTGCAAATGCCCTGCCAAATCATGAATTTTCGTGCAAATTTGTCGGCTAAAACAAATTTAAATTTGGCTGGAACATCCCCCCGAGCCGTTGCCAAGTAAAATTTTTGACCTGGGATTTGCCCGAAGTCAGCCTTGACATAGGTTTCATCGTCCATCAGAAGACACCCGTCGAACTTGGTCAGCACCTGGTCGTATAGCTTCCGAGCACGGATTTTGGCCACACTATTCTGTTTTATGGTCCGATTTGGCTGTTTGCTAGCTCGATACGACTTGATTCCTTCCCGGAGTCGAGTTCTCCTCACGGTACTATGGGCAGCACCGAATTTTCTGGCCAAATCACGGTCCGACAGATTGGGATTCCTCTTAATCGTCTTCAAAATTTTACCACGCAGTTTCCGGTCGACAGTTCCACTCCGACGATTGGCTTGAGGCTTCCGAATCGTCGTCAATGTTTCCTTATACCGTTTGATAACGCGCCATACGGTATTTGTGGGCAATTTCAGCTATTTAGCTAGCCTAGATGCAGACCACAATGGATTTTTCAAATAACTGTGCACAATTTTTTCCCTTCTTTCGGCTTCCATGTTGATTGTTTACAAAGTACAGTCGATTTGCGGAATGTCAAAAATATATACGTGAAGCTGACAAGATTCCCGACACGTGGGCGCCAAGAACTTCCAAATCCGTCCACCAGGAGCGCCACAATATGAGCAAAAGATTGTTCCAATTCTAAATGAAGCAAGCCTTAGTTGCTACCATGATTTTTCTTTCTGTGTAGAAGCATTTCACAGACAAAGCATTTATCTTCAAACTACGCCGTATCCTGTCAGTTTGAACGTAATTTTCTCTTGCATAACCTTAGATTAACTTCTTGTGCATAATGTAGCCCTGAGAGTAACTCAACACCCCCATTCTTGACTAAGAAGGTTTTCAAACTTCTATCAGACCATGCTGCCAACCCGAGAAATACACATTTTGTGTTTTAGTTGCCTGGATAATTCTCATCTTTGGTTGAAAGTTCTGTTCTATTTATTTGAGAGCTCCCCCCTCTCCAGAGAGGGGAGGGGTTTCGAACCACCATAGAAAAAAATCAGTGGGGTTGTGTTTAACACACGACCGGTTGACGTAGACTACGTTAAACCGTTTGATTAGTTTCGTTAGTTTCGTAGCGGAACATTGCAACGCTAGTACCGTTCTAATGACAGGGTAATATATAGTATTTTAAATGTGTTGTGATTTTTGATTTTTTCCCGACCAGAAGGGCATATCATAAAAATATCAAAATTATAACAAACCTTGTTACGACTAACTGATTATGATATAAATTGGTTAAAGACGTTTTCATCTGGATAATTGTATAACATATTTATAATAAATTAAGATATATAACCCTGGGAGGCACAATCTGCGTGAAGAAAAAGGTTAATTCTAACAATAGCTGATATAATTTTGCTACATCGTAACAAAACTGTTACAAAATTTGCTTGGTTTATGTTATATCTATATCATAGTTTGTTTTTATTTTGTTACTTCTTGAGGATTTTTTGTTACAATTTCTGTTATTTTAACTACATCCGCGATCTTAATTCTAACAACCTTTGTTATAAAAACAGCGTAACTGAATAACAACACTTGAAATAATTTTGTTGTTTCCTTCTGGTCGGGTTCACAATTGTGTTTTTTGGTTTAAAAGGGTGTAGCCTAGGGTTTTATTGGGGTTTGGGGAGGTTTTTGGTTGGGTATGGGGGGAACGGCGGGGGGAAATTTCGGGAAAAATCCGGGAGAGCACCGGGGGGGTGGGGGGGGGGGGGCAAATTTGGAGGGGTAAGGGGGGGGGGGGCGGGGGAAGGGTTTGGGGGGGTTGGGGTGTTGGGTGGGAAAGGGGGGGGGGGGGGGTGGTGGTGGGGGGGGTTGGGGGGGGGTGGGTTTAAGCGTTTGTGGTTGGGAAAGGGTAAGGGTTTCTTAATTAAATTTTTTTGGGGAGCTCACGGATGAAAGAAATGAAGGGAGGGGGGGTTTGGGGAGGGGGGAAGGGGTGGGGGGGGGGGGGGGGGGAGGGGTTTTTTTCAAGGGAGGGGGAGAATATGTTGTTGTTTTATTATTAAAAGTATGAAAAGAGTGTGGAAGAAAAAAAAAAGAAAGGGGGGCTTTTCGTAACTTTAGCCATTTGTAAATTGTACACAATGGGTATGTAACGACGAGAAAACTAAAACTGTTTTAGCCTCCGCTGGCACCCAATTGGTAACAACTTGGAACGATATTTAGATAAATTTTAATCAAACCAACTCTCAATATTGAATTGGTCGTCCTGGAAAGGATGAATTTGAAATGGTCCGCATTTGAATTAAAACCTTCTCGATCTTTTGAAGGAGCAGGTTATTTCTGCCGTTGCTCGTTGCGCCTTACCACAAGATGGCTACCAACAAGATAACAAACACAAGCACCTTACTTCGCTCCTCGTGGTTGCCTCCACCGGCTACAAATTCATCACCATCTTGAACAACTGACTGCCTAGCACATCTCAGCTACCTGGTCAATGGTTGGTCGCCAGTGCACCCTCTGGGTACTTGCCACCGCCAGCTGCCAAATCCGTATTGGCGCCTTGCTTCTCCGCACTACTGAATGAATTCAGTGCACTCTCCAGGGAACATGCCATCGCTGAGCGCCAGTTGCCAATCTATACTGGCTCGATGCTCCGCACAGCTCTAGTGCTGCAACACAAATGAGAAAATTTATGAAGCTGTACCCGTTTTATATCGTACACTGCAGCACATGCAACCTTCCTTGCTCACATTTGAAATCTGTGATAGGGAAGACTGTGCATTTAGTAAATTTAGCCTGCAAAACAAAATCATAAGACATCACCTTTTATTTTCGATAATTTAAATAGTTTAAAATTGTTAACGGAAAATTTTCGATACATGAATTGATACGCGGGAAAATTGCCAACCGATAGATGTAAACATCTTGGAAATCTATCGAGCATTTTAAAAGTTGTAAGCATTTAATTTGTAACAATATTTCGTTACGGTCGCTTGTTTTTAGACTTTCAGTTGACACCCTACCCTTGCCGTAGGACGAATTTTACGTCAAAAATAAAAAATCCTGCCTCAAAAACCCCCACATGCCAAATTTGGTTCCATTTGCTTGATTAGTTCTCGAGTTATGCGGAAATTTGTGTTTCATTTGTATGGGAGCCCCCTCCCCTTCCAGACGGGGAAGGAGTCTCGAACCATCATAAAAACCTTCTCCTGTCCCAAAAACCCCTGCATTCACATTTTCATAACAGCAGGGATAATTCTCATGTTTGGTTGAAATTTGTGTTTCATTTGTATGACCCCCCCCCCCCCCTTACGAGAGATAGGAGGGGTCTCGAAACACCGTAGAAACATTTTTGCTTCCATCAAACTCCACATGCCAAATTTGGTTACATTTGCTTTATTAGTTCTCGAGTTATGCAGAAATTTCGGTAACATTTGTATGAGAGCCCCCCCCCCCCTTCTAGATAGGGGAGGGATCTTGAGCCACAATTGAAACATTTTTTGCTTCCAAAAACTCTCACATGCTAAATTTGGTTTCCTTTGCTTGATTCGCTCTCGAATTATGCAGAAATTTGTGTTTCATTTGTATGGGAGCCCCCCCTCCCTTTAAGAGAAGGAAGGGCATTCAAATTATCATAAGAACCTTCCTGACCGAAAAAACCCGATCACACAGAATTTCTTGCCGATCGGTTCAGTAGTTTTCGAGTCTATAAGGTTCAGACAGACAGACAGACAGAAGACAGACAGACAGACAGACAGACAGACAGACAGACAGACAGACAGACAGACAGACAGACAGACAGACAGACAGACAGACAGACAGACAGACAGACAGACAGACAGACAGACAGACAGACAGACAGACAGACAGACAGACAGACAGACAGACAGACAGACAGACAGACAGACAGACAGACAGACAGACAGACAGACAGACAGACAGACAGACAGACAGACAGACAGACAGACAGACAGACAGACAGACAGACAGACAGACAGACAGACAGACAGACAGACAGACAGACAGACAGACAGACAGACAGACAGACAGACAGACAGACAGACAGACAGACAGACAGACAGACAGACAGACAGACAGACAGACAGACAGACAGACAGACAGACAGACAGACAGACAGACAGACAGACAGACAGACAGACAGACAGACAGACAGACAGACAGACAGACAGACAGACAGACAGACAGACAGACAGACAGACAGACAGACAGACAGACAGACAGACAGACAGACAGACAGACAGACAGACAGACAGACAGACAGACAGACAGACAGACAGACAGACAGACAGACAGACAGACAGACAGACAGACAGACAGACAGACAGACAGACAGACAGACAGACAGACAGACAGACAGACAGACAGACAGACAGACAGACAGACAGACAGACAGACAGACAGACAGACAGACAGACAGACAGACAGACAGACAGACAGACAGAAATTCATATTTTCACTTCGCTTCAGATTTATTAATGTTTTAATAGTTAAATGTTTAAACAATAGTTTTCAATTTGGGATTGTAATCGACGCGTAGTGAATGTCCCGATCTATTGGTCCAACATTTTTCGAAATCGATCGTGAAATGACTCAGTTATTAAGGGGACCCTCCCCTGGATTTGGGCAAAAATAAGGCAAAGTTTGTATTTTTTTTGTGGGAGAATGAAAAGGCGTACGAGCTTCTAGTTTTAACGATTAAATTTAATTATTATTCAAAATTTCAAAGAAATAAAAAAAAAGTTAAAATTCTAAATGGCGGCTACAAAATGGCGACTTTCGTAAGCCTCTGCGCGCGAAACATGGGGCAACAACTTCAAGCCTGTTACCTTTTGTAATGAAAGAAAATCAAATCTAGTTATTATTTCTGAAAGATAATGAAATTTTCTACGACTTGACTTTAATTTCAGACAATTTAAACTTAAACTCATTGCAAAGTGATCATTTGAACTGACAAGTTTAATTTTTCGCTACTTTGTTTCATTTCAACCGTGTTCAAAAATTATAAATAACTAATTATTAATGCCAATTTTGAGTTCAAGCCGTACTACAAATTATAACCTTTTAAACAGTTATTTGATGGAGGGAATCAGATAAATAGTTCAAGCCCGGGGCTTGAAGTTAGATTGAAAAACATGGTTTCAAGAAAAACGCGTTCAAAGTTTTTAGAAAGCCCCCACAGCGCACGTGAGACAGGAGTGTTCGAGACGCTGCCATTCAATAAATATTCATCGTATCAAAAAATCCTTGTACACATACATTCTACGAATATGTGGCTTTCATTTTTTGCCAAAAAAATCGATTTTGTGGTTCAAAATCAGGGGAGGGTTCCCTTAACGTTCAAAATCTAAGCATATTTCGTGACGACCCAACTTTTCGGACTCGCTGCGTGTACCTAAGTATTGAAAACATAGATGTAGTCCTACGACAAAAAATGTCTGATGTAAACAACTGCCAAACAAACACTTCTAATGCCTCGACCACGTAAAATTTCTGCCAGGTTCCAGTTAAAGATGTACTAACTTAAGAATTTAAGGTCAAGAATGGTTCATTTAAATCACGGATTACCTGTACTTTTTGATCATATTTTGTTAGAGATCTACTTTAGAAATCATTATTTACAACTTGATTTCAGGCCTGAAAATTGTTTTTCTTGGAAACACATAAATTTACGTTATGCAATGTGAACAGTTCCTTCCATCGCATCAACTGCATTATCGCACAACGCTTTTTCCATGAAGAGGTTTTTTTTTTCCCTGAAACATCACATGGCCTAACATGAGATTTAATTAAGCACAAACGACATACCATGTGTACAGCTGGGCTCTTCTCCAAGCATGAAAAAGCATGTCGCTGTCATTAGTACCTCGCAGCAAATAAATGTTCTTTGCGGTCCTTGGCGGCAGTTTAGCATTCCGTTAGTGCAGTAGGGCTTTGCCACACGATGGCACGTCCCCGCCGAAGGTCCATCAGTGCAAGCGTTCGCATTCTCGCGACTTGATTGCCCATGAGATAACAGCCAGGTCCAACTTTTTGCTGGGAAAACTTTTTCCTTTCCACTATTGTTAGCCCTCGACGTTGTTTGTCCAATCCGTTTATCCGGAAATGAGAGCGATGTGCTGTTTTGCGGAAGGCTATTTATCCGCCAACACCGGAGAAAACCTCTCAACGCTAATTAACAACTTTAAATCAGACTGTGTTCTCCCACAAGCGATGCCCACTGTTTGGTGTTGTTTTCCGTTCTGTTCTGTACTGGTTGTTGGGGGAAACGACTATTGGTTTTTTTTTCGGTTGTCTACCGTGCAAATATTCAACTATGCTACACCGCATCAACGCACTTCCTGGTGAGTTGTTCGTCTTTTGTTCCAAGCCGTTCAGTTGTTCTGTACGAAACGACGGTTTTTCCTCTTGTTGCTATTCGAAGTTGGCACTTCCGGTGGTAGCTAGTCGCGATCCTGCCGCATCACGTATGCATTGCGTAGGGATGGTCAGTTTTTTGCATCACATTTAAATGGCTACGCGTTGTTCACAGACTTGTGAGTTGTTCCAGTCTGGCTGAGTGAACCAAATTAAAAAATATTTGTGAACACCTTTAGATCCGCAACAGAAATCAAATACGAGCAAAACACTGAAAGGAAGCACCATGCGCACATAGCATCTGCCAAAAGTCGTTAATGAGGACGTCGTCGGTATGTTTTCTATGCTCATCGAGATTAGTAGCAGTGATGGTAAATTGTAAATTAGTTTGCCGGCAGCTTCCGTGTTGGGGAGCAGAATGCTTCACGTACCAGTTACCCAACCAAAACAAAAGAAGCTCATTTTGTCTGCCTGAAGCAGAAAAACTGCACTTAATCAGATAGTTACTTGTCTGACTGTAGAAAAAAAAATGCATTCTGATTTTCCAATCGAAAACGGTTTGGAATGCTTACCGCTGCTGGCATTATTTTCAGAGAGCGCATTGCGTGATTTAGGATAAGATTTCATTGTTCTTCACATTTCAGACTGGCAATAACCGGGTTCGGATTGCTTTGAGACACGAAGTTACTGGGACTCACGAGACAGTAGACGATAATTCAGCACCGTTGTATTGAGGTTCAAGTTGCTTCAAGTAATATTTACTCAAGTTGCTTTCGACTGGAACGCTTCAGTCAATTTTCCCACGAAGTTGTATGAACTCATGCTTAACCAATTTCCATCCCATCAACGACCAACCCTTGGTGTTTTCCAACATGCTTGCCTTGCCGTGTGGCAAATCCAATTCAGATTTTAATATGCACCGAAAAAAGAAGGAACCAAACTCCAAACTCATCTTCCTAAGCTAACCCCGAGAGCGCGGCATATTAACAAGATTTACGATGACATATCAGCAAACGAGCGCACCCCATAAAGTTTCCCGTATGTCGGAAAAAGGTTCCGAAGGCACTGACTTAGTATGCAGTGTAAGCACAGTGGACCAGAATGGGTGTTTTGGATGCATTAAAAAGCAGTGGCAGAACCAGTGGTGGCAAATGTTTTGGTATTATTTCTTTATTTATTTATTACCAAAACGTAAGTGGACTCCGAACTAAGGTAGATTCGTTTTGTCTGGCTGTCAGCGAATGCGATTATGATGTCATTGTATTGACGAAGACTTGGCTGGATTAGCGATTTCACAATGCGCAGCTAAAGACTGGACTCGGAAAAAATGAGACACACAAAAATGATCACCAAAAATTCATTTTAAATCGAATTCTTCTCAAATTTTCAGGAATTAAATAACTATATAGAAGCTATGTTTTGGCATAAGTTATTTATTGAATTTCCTCCCCCAAGCTGAATGCTCGTACATTTCTCTTAACACTGCTAATGCTGTACCGTCCGCACTAGCAGATCGCCTGCCACAACAGGTACTTCTTCGCGAATTTGTCCATCTTTCTCTTCCGGAACTTTTCCGGAACCTCCATGCGGGACGTACCGACAAAAAACTCGAGGCCGGGGATTTGTTTGGTGTCCGCCTTGATATATGTCTCGTCGTCCACGGCGAGACAGCCTGTCTTGACCAGCCACTCACGGTACAGCTTCCGCGCACGCAATTTGGCCACCGTGTTTTGCTTGTCAGTCCGGTTTGGCGCCTTCCTGACCTTAAAAACACGTAGCCCAGCCCGCTTCATGGTCTGCTGGACGAACCACTACGACGAATTGACCTTTTTGGCCACGTCTCGGGTGGAAAGGTTCGGGTTATTCTTAAAGTACTGCCTTATCTTCTGCGCATTCAGGGGTATTCCGTTTTTGGTTTTCGGCCGCTTTCAGCGCGCCGCTCGATGGTCTTCGTCTCCTGTAACATCTTCACAACGCGGGACACGGTGCAATGGTGGATTGCAAGCCTTTTGCCGATCAATATGTGCGAATGACCAGGATTATCGATCACCGCGCCCAATATTTCCTGGCGTAGCTCTTCTTGTTTCGAATGCATCTTGAAAACTACTTGACAGATCGCGAATTTTTGCACAGATGAATATAACACTTTAAACTAGTATTACTCAAAATTTCATTAATTTTAACCCACGCGATACAAAGTTACACTCAAAACAAAGTGTCGCATTTTTTCCGAGTCCAATCTTTATTTGACCTCAAGTTTGTTGTATACCGCACCGATCGTAATGCGAACAGTTTAAAGGTCCGTGGTGGCGGTGTTTTTGTTGCGGTCTCCAATTATTGGGACAGCTTTATCGATCCCACATCTTGATCAGTTATGAATTAAAATCTCGAAGCCTAGTCGAATCATCAGCGTTGGCGTTATCTATGTACCCCCTGACCGACAAGACAATATGATGGATTTCTAGAAGTCAACCCTCAATCTGTTCTTTTGAACCAGCTATGGCAAATCATGCACGAATATGGATTTCCGGAAAAACTGACGCGGTTGATCAAAGCAACGATGGATCGAGTAATGTGTGTCGTCCGAGTATCAGGGACGCTCCCGAGTCCCTTCGAATCTCGGAGAGGGTTACGGCAAGGTGATGGATTGTCGTGTTTGTTGTTTAACATTGCATTGGAGGGTGTGATTCGAAGAGCTGGGATAGACACGAGTGGCACGATCTTCAGGAAGTTTGTTTAACTATTTGGCTTTGCCGACGACGTTGATATCGTAGCACGTAACTTTGAGACGATGGCGGAAACGTACATCAGACTTAAGGCTGAAGCAGGTAGGATTGGGCTTGTGATTAATGCGTTAAAAACAAAATACATGAAGTGAAGAGGCTCACGAGAAGAAAATGTTAGCCTCTTAGCACAAGTTTAGATCGAGGTAGTAGACGATGTATTTGGGCTCATTGGTGACCGCCGATAACGACACCAGCAGAGAAATACAAAGGCGCATTATGGCTGGTAATCGTGCCTACTTTGGTCTCCGAAGGACGCTAAAAGCGAACAAAGTTCGCCGAACCACAAAGTTGACCATCTACATGACATTAATTAGACCGGAAACATGGATATTGCTAGTGGAGGACCAACGCGCCCTTGGAGTCTTTGAACGGAAGGTACTGCGTACGATCTACGATGGAGTGCAGATGGAAGACGGAACGTGGAGGAGGCGAATGAACCACGAATTGTACCAGTTGCTGGGAGAACCTCCCATTGTACACATCGCAAAAACTGGTCGACTACGATGGGCTGGGGCATGTCGTAAGAATGTCGGACGACAGCCCTGAGAAAATGGTTCTCGAAAACGAACCGACAGGTACAAGAAGAAGAGGCGCGCAACGAGCAAGGTGGATCGATCAAGTAGAAGGCGACCTGCGGACCCACCGCAGACAGCGAGGCTGGCGAGGTACAGCCATGGACCGATTACAATGGAAACAACTTACCGTGTACAGCAGAGGCCACACCGGCCTTAGTCTGATTGGTAAGGTAAGGCTTGACTCAGCTTTATGGAGTACCGAACAGAAATTCACGGTTTCTGCATCTCCTCCTTGGAAACGACGCAGTTAGCAATGCATGGTAAGTTGCAAAAGCTATTAAACCGCTTGTCTTCCTCAACGCCAACCATCCACCTCTGGACGTGGTGGTTGACCTCCCAAATTCGATAACCTATGATGATTACGCCGATGCCGATATTTGTGCTGCTATTTCTCGTGTCTATTGGCAACCTATCGATGATTTCGATTGCATCGACGGCTCTGCGATCTAATTTAGCCACCTTGTTCGCGATATAATTGCTGAACATGGTCCTCTGTGTCGTCCGAAGCCAAAGCCCCCTCGGTTCAATAGACATTTGCGTCAACTCAAACGTGTCAGAGCGAAAACATTGCGACATCACTGCCAGAGTCGCTCACAATTTAGTAAGCAACAGTTCAACCGTGCTAGCAATGCCTACCATGTTATTGTTTATTTTGTTTATGACGGGGAAGAGCCGTTTTGACTTGGCGTAAAAACCCCATATCTTTTGCAAAACAATACAGTAGAATACAATACAATACAATACAATACAATAGAATACAATACAATACAATACAATACAATACAAAAAATTGCTTAGTTGCACATTCATAAACACAATCAAATTAATCAAGATTACAAACGTAGAGTATGGTCAAAGCATAAAATTAGGAAACATCCATAGTTCAGAGCAGTCCTCGTCGTCAATCAATTGGATGAACTAAAACTTGCTCATTAATCTTTCCTTCTCGTTCTATCCATGCTTTTACTCTGTCAGTATGCGCTTGAATGTTGCCAGAGTACAATTGAAGTCGAATAGAAAATAGACAAGGTTGAACCTAGCTGACATGAAGAGTTCTAGGTCATGAAGTCCATATGATGAATTACGGGGTTCAAGCACCAAGAAGTCCAGTTGGCGAAGCATTCGTTCAGGAGCGTGGTATTTCGAGCTGACTTAATAGCTCCGGTGAGGTTAATGCCACCTGTAAGTGTATTGGCAACGAAAACAGCTTGCGCAATATTCCGTCTTTGGTCCAATGTCTGTAGTCCCAGCAATCTGCATCTATCTTCGTATCGTGGAAGGTTCTGCGGGTCACGCCATGAAAGGCGACGCAGGGCACATCTCACGAATCTTCTTTGAATTGTTTCGATCCTAGCTATCCATGTTGTCTGGTATGGGCACCACACAACAGAGTTGGATTCCAAAATCGATCGCACCAGAGCACAGCTTAAAGACCGACGGCAGAGAGGATCTTTAAATTCACTAGATATTTTAAAAATGAAACTCCAGCTGTCGATTCGCCTTTGTTGATAATGTCTTCGTAATGCAATCGATAGGTTAATGCCGAATCCAGAGTGACGCCAAGATCACGAACTTGATGAACACGCTCGAGAGGCTGGCCGTTCATTGATGTTGCATTAACGTAAGCATGTTTCGGGTGCACCAACAACAAACCGATCCAACAATAGTTGCAGAGCATAGCAGTCTTTGATAGTTTTGATCACCATGTAGATTTTGACGTCATCAGCGTAAAACACACGGCAACCAGATAGTAGTACGGTAAAAAGCTCGTTAATGAAGAGTGAGAATATAGACAGTTCCAGAAAGTTTAAGCACACTTTCAAAATAACAAAAAGTCATGTTTTTTTTAGTTTTAATTGTGGGCTTCGTGGTCAAGCGGTTAGCGGCGTCTCCCGTCGTTCAAGTGATTGCCATGAAGTGAGGGTTCGATTCCCGATTGCTATGAAGTGAGGGTTCGATTCCCGCTCCAGCCTGTGGAACTTTTCGCAAAACGAAAATGTCCAATCTGGTCCACTGGGTGTAAGGTTAAGGTGTCCGTTGTAATTCGCTCTATGATTAATGTGTTCAGTCTGTACAACCTCGAGTTGAAGACGGTGTAAATGTCTTTTAAATGTCTTTTAAAACTCTAATCCTATTTTAACGGTGAGCCTACGGTTTTTAAGGTATGATTCAAACCAGCTGACAAGATCCGCAGAGATACCAATTCTTCGATCTGTGTACCAGCATCAATGTTGCGTATGCAAAACGAGGCAAATTGGATGAAATTTGTCGAGGTTGATCTCTTGGGAAAGAAACCATGCTGATCCGTAGAGATGTAATTCTTACACGAGTTGAAAAGTACCTCGTTCATTATGATTTCAAAAACATTTGAACAAGCACACAACGAAGTTATGCCTTTGAAATTTTCAATGTTCTGTCGATCTCCTTTTTAAACACAGGGAACATGACTGACGTCTTCCAACTTTCAGGAAATACATGCTGCCGTAATGAAATGTTGAAAAGTTCCACGAGAGGGGAAATCAACTCTCCGCTGCATTTTTTAAGGATACATGACGGTATGCCATCAGGACTAGATGCAGAGTCTTTCAATTTATTTATTGCAGCGTTTACTTTATGGGTCGTGACCTCAAAGCTATTTAGGAAGCACACGTCACTAGATGTGTCTCTACAAGCGTCAGCAATTTGATGTATAGACGAAACAGAATCAGAAAAAGCACGTCTGAAGTGAGTTGCTAATAAATTGCGCTTTTCCGATACGGATGTGCCGACTTCGTTACCCAGAAACATCTAAACGGGCAATCCATTCTCCTTAAGTTTAGTGTTAACAAACTTTCAAAAATGTCGTGGCTGTCGGCGAAGATTTTCCTGAGTGTGTACAGGGTGCGGCAGAAAATAATGCGAAAATGTTCAAACTTGAGTATTGGGTTAATTCGTGTAGCTAGTGACTAATTTCTGTCGAAAGTGTATTTGTTTATGTTTACTTTCAAGTGCTGCATCCAAACATTCTATTTGTTTTATTGCAAATTCGTCAAAATGTTCGTGAAAGAAGTGATCACCAGCTTGTTGCTCGCCCAGAAGAAGCCGAAAGAGATTGCCAAGGTGGTAGGGTGCCAGTTGGCAACAGTTTACCGCATAAAAAAGTCCCTGCAGGATGGTCCTAAGCAGCGGAAGCCGGGAAACGGACGACCGCGCTTTGCTGGCACGCCGAACGTGATCAAATCCGGTCCGTGCGAAAATTGCTCGCAACCCGGTGCGTTCCATAAGAAAACTTGCAAAGGAAGCCAATATTTCGGAGAAATCCATGCGGAGAATCATCAAAGAAGACCTGCATGCATCTTCCAGAGCTAGAGTGAAACGCCACTTGATTACGGACCGTGTCAAGGAACTACGAGTGACTCGTTCCAAGAGATTGCTTTCCATGTTGAAGAAGGAAAAAATGATAATCCTGTTCTCCGACGAAAAGCTTTTCAGCATCGATGTTGTGGCCAACAGCCGCACGGACCGGTTCATTTCACCGCAGAAAATGGAGAACGTTCCCGAAAAAGTGAAATTCAAATTTCAAACCAAACATCCGGCTGGTGTCATGATGTTTGGCTTGGTGGCGTCCAACGGTTTGAAAATGCCGCCTGTTTTCATTGATGCTGGAGTTAAAATCAATACCGAAGTGTATATCGGTATTTTAAAGGACCAAGTGCTTCCCTGGGTGAAGGCCAACTTCTCCGAAGACCAGGGGGGGGGGGGGAAAACGTTGTTCTACAGCAGAATGGAGCGCCGTGTCACACGTCCAATCGAACCCAACAATGGTTGAACGATAACATGAAGTTTTGGCCGAAGGATGTGTGTCTCTCTAGCAGTCCAGATCTTAATCCGTTGTATTATTCGATTTGGGCATATGCCGAAGCACGAGCTCACAAAACATCACACCCTAGTGTGAAAACCCTGAAATCAACCATAACACGCACATGGTAGTCAATGTCGGAGGACTACGTCCGAAAGGCATGCTTTGGCTTCCGGCGTCGGCTCGAGGATGTTATTAATAAAAATGGAGGACACATTGAATAAATTTGTTTTAAAGGACTTTAAAAAGATAACTGCATTCGAAAATGTTGATATTATTGCTTGAATTAGTTGAAAATGAGATTTGAAAGAAATAGAACAAATTTTCGCATTATTTTTTGCCGCACCCTGTAAATTAAAGAATGCCTTCAACGGCGCTAGTTGGGAAGCAATCGCCCATTCGTAGCACAGCATTATGGTTCCTGAGTACATCTGCAGACTATTAAGGAGCTAGTTTCAGAAAGGAACACTGATTTACGAGACTGATAAGGGAGAGAGAAGAATGACAATCACAGTGGGCGTTCCTCTGGAGTCCGTCCTCGGCCTGAAGCTATGGAATGCGATGTACGAAGCAGTGTTAAAGCTGATCCTTCCCAAGGATGTGAAGATTGTTGGTTTCGTGGACGATGTTGTGCTTTTAGTAGTCGGGGAATCAAGAGACGCCTGGAAGTATTCGCAACCGAAGCGATAGATATTGTGGAAGACTGATTGCGGACAAAAAAGTTGTACACAGCCCATCACAAGACAGAGGTGATGGTGATCAGCAATCGAAAAGCAGTGCAACAGGCGAAAATCGCGGTCGGAGAATACACCATTGACTCGAAGCGTGAGGTCAAGCACTTGGGCGTGATAATCGACGATCGACTGAACTTTAACAGCCACGTCGATCGGTCTGAACTCAGGGCAATTCGGAGGATTAATCTCTTTGGCGACGAAATTAACATTGTTTGCAGCATACCATTCTAGTACCTCCTCAGAGTAGTGGTATGGTAGTCCGGCCTGGTTCCCAGCAATAAAGACGTCAATAAAAAGGTCATGTTTGAAAGGTTGTTGAGCACGAGATCGGTGAGCGCTTACTGGACAGTATCATTTGAAGCGGTCTGCGTCATAACCGGAATGAACCCCATTGTACTATTGTTGGAGGAGGATCAGGAGTGCTATTTGAACAGAGACACTAGAGTAGTTCGAAGACGAACACGGACTGACACCATGAGGTAGTGGCAATAGGAATTTGGATAGTGCGGTGAATAGAAGGTGGAAACATCGTTGTATAAACAGAATGTGCGCGTTGAGGTCAACTTCCACCTGACGCAATTTCTGTCAGGTCATGGCTGCTATTGGAAGTATTTGTATAGATTTGGAAACGCGGTTTCCCCTCTCTGTCCGGAATGCGCAAACGTCGAAGAGACACCGGGGCATGTAGTTTTTGACTGCCCACTGTTCGGCTCAATACGACGCCCAATGTTTGGTGCCAGCGGGGTAGGTACCAGCCGAGAAAACGTCATCCATAGAATGTGTCCCGATGGAAAATACGTGGAACGCGATTAGCGGAGGCATAACGCAAACCACGTTGACTCTGCAACGAACATTGTCTTCTGGCGAGATCTTGCAACTTGCCGTTACGCGAAATCAACGGTAGAGGTATACCACCAAAAATGTTTCATTCGTTCTCAAAGGACATGAACCCTCCTAATTGCCTGGAAACTCGACCAATTGAAGAGGGCACATTTGTAGGAAACACTTCCCGGCAGAAGATACTATCGAACAGTTTGAAAAACATAGGAAGAAAGTGTCGAAACTTGCCGTTAAGAAGTCTGGGCGGAATCTTATGATGAACATTCTCAAGAAAGTGTGCCAGCAAGCATACAAACGTGAGATAGCAGTTATTGAGAACTTTAACCTGATGTTAACAGTATATCTAATGAAAATTTAATTTCCATCAGTTGTGTAGCATTTTTACTGAAAACTGGGTGCAAAACTGGAGGCAAATAAAGGGTGTCCACAGTTAAATTGCATCTCTTTAAACTAGTCCTCAAAAACAGGTATCTCAACCCACTGTCATGAAATATTCAGGGAATAAAATAAGATGTATAATCTTGGTTTAGGTATTTTTATTTCACTGTATTTCTTTACCAAATCCAAAAGCCCGAACTTTCTTCTTAATACCACGCATAAAATTTTGTAAAACGCATGAACCGACATTTCTTTCCGCTTTCAACCATGACTTCAACATTTCCTGTTCTGTAATGACAACTTTAGGATGCCTACGAAGTTCGTGCTTCATTATAGCCCAATATTTTTCAATTGGTCGCAACTCTGGAGAGTTTGGGGGATTAAGATCCTTCGGCACGAAATTGACACCATTCGTCTTGTACCACTCCAGAATATCTTTGGAGTAGTGACAAGGAGCTAGGTCCGGCCAAAAAAATGCAGGAACGTTGTGTGTTTTGAGAAACAGAAGCAGTCGTTTTTTCAGGCATTCATTTATGTATACTTGACACATTTACAGTTGAAGTTATCACGAAAGGCTTGCTCCGTTTACCACACGAACAAATTCCCCTGCCAAATCATGAATTTCTTGGGGAACTTTGACACTTGCTGTTTCCTGAAAGACTCTTGAACATCGAACTTGTCTTTCGCAGTCACATGCTGGTTGCCGGGAATTTGTTTAAAGTCCGCTTTTACGTGTGTTTCATCGTCCATGATGTAGCAGTGTGGTTTCAAAAATATGTGTGTGTACAGCTTACGCTCACGTGTTTTAGCTGTCCTATTCTGTTTTTCATTGCGGTTTGGAGCTTTCTGAACTTTGAATGAACAGAGCCCGGCTCGTTTCTTGGCTTCTGCACGAAACTTTTGGTCAAGTGCAGCTTTTTCGCGACATCTCGAACGGAACAGTTGGGTTTGCGTTTAAAGGCAGCAACCACTCGCTTGTGATTCTTCACAAAGTACGGAACACTTTTTCTACCACTCACCTTCTTCCGATCGACAGTTAAATGTTCCCCGAAACGTTTTATGACACGAGACACTGTAGACTGGTGAATTTTCAACATCTATCCGACGGCTCGGTGAGAAAGAAGTGGGTTGTCGAAGTGCGTGTGCAAAATGTTCTCGCAAACTTGCTGTTCCTTCGACTCCATTTTCGAAACTACGACACATTTCACAATGAAACTCACGCAGTATAAACAATACACGCTGAGGTCATTTCACCCTAAATTTCGTTGAAATAAACCCAAAGGGCGAAATGTTACAGCTTATTGAAAGTGGTGCAATTTAACTGTGGACACCCTTTACATTACTGAAGAGACCATCGTTTTGCACAAAATTTTCAAGGACTACTGTTCCTAGCAATTTCCCATTTTGGACCACTGTGGCATGCACCGGGAAGAAACCTAACACCACGAGCCATCTCCAAGCTCACGGAACCGACCGAGCGGGGTAAGGGCGTGCGAATATGTGTGCTCTAGTGAGTGAGGGAGATTGCCTATGAAACAAATTGCATGTAGCACTTGGACCAGCAGCATCATCCCTACATGCATTTCCCTTCCGGCCATGAAGAATCCTGAAAAGAGCATAGGCAGATTTGCCCCCCCCCCCTCCCTTCCAACCAAACTACGTTGACCTTCCGGGGCTCCGC
The DNA here is from genome assembly GCA_024533555.2 of Aedes koreicus. Classification (NCBI taxonomy): domain Eukaryota; kingdom Metazoa; phylum Arthropoda; class Insecta; order Diptera; family Culicidae; genus Aedes; species Aedes koreicus. The sequence continues at coordinate 35,251 of JAHHFK020003695.1, forward strand.
AAGAAAACTAACTGCAGAAGAAGTGTTTGAGCGACTTCATAAAGTCACTGGCAGTTTGTATACAACTCTGTAAACTGCAGCACTCTTGTGCTTCGGGATTCCCTTTCATGTTTGCTAGCAGAAAGTCTTGTTTTTCTTTACCCCAGAACCAGAACTGAAAGTGGATCAGATGAAAGGAAAATCGAGTTCTGAGGACGAGTTCTTAGAAAACGACACGAAAGAGGGCTAACTTCGTTTGTCTTGGGGCGGCCGAGCAGCCCAACAACGAAGGCAAATGAAAGGAATATTCAATTTGATATCTAATTTCGTGCGACAGTCTATCGGTCGTGTGCAGTTTCCAGCTGGATCCAGGTTCCCATCCCTCTTGGATGTTGTGTGTGATTCTCGGATGATGGTCTTAACTGTGTGTTCCGGAAGAAGGCAAAAGCCACTGTTTCTGAAATCGCATTCCTGGGCATTGCACCAGTGGGGAGGGTCGTTTTCAATTATTCTCTATATGCAGCCAAAGCTGTCACTAACACAGTCAGTGCTTGTTCTGGATGGCCGCGTGTGTACTGAGAAGCTTTTCTGTAAAGCTCCTATTTTATTAATAGGATTACACCCGGGCCGGGACAGTAAACGGTTAGTGAGAGGAGCTTATTTTTATTTAACTTTTGCTTTTGTTTGTCATCCTTGGAATCGTAGGTTTTACACGTGAGTGGGTTGAAGCTGGCAAAACTTGCTCTTCGACCCAGTGTAAACGATGGCGCTGTGGACCATGGGAATTTCGAAATGAGTCGTTAAAATTGTGAGAAAACTCCGTCTTGAATAATGAATGCAATTCGTTATGTGCATATCTTGTTTTGATATTTATTTTCAAGAGTTTGTGTTGAATTCGTTGAACCATGATGGGAAATTCGGTCGCTATATTGGTTGTTTCTAGGTTTCGCTCAGCTGATCTTGTATTTCTAGGTGTCAGTCGGTAGAAATTAAAAGATTTTCATGAGCTCAAGTTGTTTATTTTTGCATTCATTCCTTGAATTTTGGAAGATATCTGCGGTATTTAGATCACTTAAAAATCGATCCGAGGCCCGCAGAACGTTGATTCAGCTCGAAAAGATCGCCACAATATATGTGTGTGCAGTTGAGTCATGTTTATTAGCAACCACTGCACACTGGGCCAGGAGCCGAAATTAGCAAGACAAAACCTCTAGCGCTTTGAGAATGCATTTTATCGAGATAATTGCTTCAGCATTGCTGCTCAGTTTTATCTGCGCAACAATTTGGTAATAAAAATAAGTACCAGTTTGGCGCTGCGATACTAACTTTCTTATTTCGCCTTCTAGAGGTTTGATGTTTTTATTAGGGTGCCAAAAAAAATCGACTTTTCGAATTTCAAAAACGGGTAGTGCTCAAAAAATTCGTCTCCTCAAAAAAAGTCCCCTTGCAAAATTTGAGCTCAATCGGACTTCGTTAAGTGTTGGACCAAAGCGGTCAAAGTTTGACTTTTTTGAAACACGAAAAATTTCCCAAGGGGGGGGGGGGGGGGGGGGTATTTGCAAGAACAACGAGAACTAACTCTTCCAACAACAAGTGAGTCTTTTCCAACGGCAACTATCTCGTGTAGTGATTTTGAGGAGGAAGAAACAGCAGAGGCGACAACAGAGACTAATCCACGAACAAGTGAGCAGGAAGAAGCAAGTCTACAGGAAAGAAACAATTTAACTGCTAGTGATTTCGAGTCCTCATCTCAAACCCAGAGTGAGTCCGTTCCTTCTATCAGTACTATCGGCGAAGATTTTCAGATACCGAGTAAGTGTAAATTGAATTAATTTCAAATATGTTTTAAAATGTTTTTCGTGGTTAACAAACGATTGATTCTTAAATTTTCTTCTAGGTCCTTCCAAATCGTCTTCAACTTCTAAATCACCATTAAAAAATGTCATTACTGTCGATGTGGCTGCTGCTTTGGACCGCTGCAAAGTGAGTGATCGAAATGCGGTATTTCTAATATCATCTATAGCGAAATCATTGGGGCACGACGTTTCAACATTAGTGTTAAACAAAGAGTCCATTAGGAATTCAAGAAAAGAAATTCGTGTGCAAAAGCAGAACGAGCTGAGAGCAACATTTAAGCCACAGGTTAACTTAACAGTTCATTGGGATTCAAAACTGCTTCCTAGTATATTGTCGTCTAAAGCCACCCCCAAAACTGAACGATTGGCTATAGTTGTATCTGGTGAAGGCATCCGTAAGCTGTTAGCTGTTCCTCCCATCCAAAATTCAACAGGAATAGAACAAGCAGAAGCGGTGTACAATGCAGTTGTCGATTGGGATCTTGAAGACAGGTAATTTCTATTAGTTTCAATATTATTATTGATAATTTTTAAATTATACCGTTATTCCGTGTTTTAGGGTTATGTTTACATCATTTGATACCACTGCGTCAAACACTGGTCGAAAGAAAGGAGCGTGTCAACATCTTGACAAAATGTTTAAAAGACAGCTGATTGGACTTCCCTGTAGACATCACATACACGAGCTGTTAGTTGGCAAGGCATTCAAGGCACTACAATTTGAAACTGCACAATCTCCAAATGTTGAGATTTTTAAGCGGTTTCAGACGGAATGGCACCGTTTAGAAAAGAGCTCATACCATTCTGGTGTTAATGATGTATTCGTTAAATCATCAATAACAGCCAACGAGAGGGTGGATCTCTTGAATTTTTTTGAGCGACAATTAAAAGAACAACATCACCGCGAAGATTATCGCGAAGTTATTCAGCTTACGCTTAAATTTTTGGGTGGAAAAATTAAAGAACATTTTAAAATTAGAGCTCCTGGTGCTTTCCATAATGCAAGATGGATGGCAAAAATTATTTATTCACTAAAAATGTTCCTTTACCGACACACTTTTGCGTTACCTAAGGCAACTCAACAACAGTTAGCACGATTTAATGTATTCATTGTAAAAGTATATTTGAAAAACTGGTTTCTGTCTACGTGTGCTGCAATGTCTGCAAACAATGACCTTAATTTGATAAAATCGCTTAAAATCTACGAAGCTGTTGACGAAGAAGTTGCCAAAGCAGTATATAAAGGGTTCTTGAAACATCTGCAGTATTTGGATAGCAATCTCATCGGATTGTGTTTATTTGATGAAACGTTGGATATCGCAGATAAAAAAAATATATATTGAAGCCTTACATACATCAGGTAATTATTTTGTTCAATTCGATGTACGCAGAACATTATATTTCTAACAATATTTTTATTTTCTACTAACAAAACAAATGTGTGTGCTAAATCCATAGTCGAATCAAACGACGTTTCAACACTACAGCTGCACTCATTTGTTCAAGGCAGTCAGCATACTAAAACCTTGTTATGTGCTCTAGAGATTCCGGAATCATTGTTGGAAACTGATATTACGCAGTGGAATAGCAAACAAGAATATGAAAATGCCATTAAACGAATTAAAAGCTTGGAAGTAGTAAATGACAATGCAGAACGAGGTATTGCATTAATCAAAACATATAATTCGAAATTGTCAACGGATGAAGATCAGAAACAGTTTATTTTGCACTTAGTTGAAGAACATCAAACAATGTATAAAAGTTCAAAAAAATCAGATGTAATTTAAGAAAATATATGCGATGCAATGTACCAAAAACCTAGCAACATGAATTTTGGAAATATCACAATACCGTTCCCTCCCTTTCGTTACGTTTCTTTTGTCACAACCATTGAAAAGGTTAGTTATATCTGCAAATACCGTATTAATGAGATAGTTCCCCATCTTAGGGGTCCAACAAACAATTTTAGCTGACTAAACTCTTCTTTCTCATATAAACAGCTGAATTAACGTTTACTCGGTCAAAATTGTTAATTAGGTTGCAGTCGAAGACTTCCCACTCTACAATATTCGGTAAATGTAGGATAGATAACTCTGAAATTTTTAATCTTAGCTTGCAACGACGGTGCAAAACAGAAATAAGAAACTCACTGATGCACAATGCTTAATCTCTAAGATTAGTATTAGACGACGTCACCGATCTGTTTCACCTTAAAGAAGCGTCGCATTCCGAATGTAAGTCTCGCAAAAGTTTCAAAAGGACCACAAAGAGAGCGTCTCTAGTAAATAATTCTCTTTGGTAGTCCGTACGCTAATCTTACAGTCTGTGGATAGAAATCGGTTGAAATTATTATATTGATGCACTAATTAATGAAAAAGAACGAAAGAAGCGAATTTCTCATTGTAAGATAGGTAATATTGAAAAGTTTTGTGAGAAATCATTAAGCTTTCTGACGTCTATCATCTTTCTCTTTCAAGCACGTAGAAAGAATAGGATTGTTTTCATACGTTTTTTGTTTTTTTTTTCGTATGTAAACAATCTATTCTTTCTACCTGCTTGGAAGAGAAAGATGATAGACGTGAGAAAGCTTAATGGTTTTAACCTATACGAAAAATATTGACTGGTTAAAGCGCTATTCGCATTACGACGGGCCCGACGCGGGGCGAGACCCGCCGGGGTAATATTTTGAAATGATTGCTTGGATTTTGTATGTGACTGTTCTCACTACGCTGATGTGCCGTGCTGGGCGTGCCGTGCCAGCATAGTGAGAATGCTCACATACAAAAACCCAAGCAATCATTTCAAAATATTACCCGGGCGGGCCTCGCCCCGCGCCGGGCCCATGTAATGCGAATAGCGTTTAAATTTGCTGGAAATTTTTTGTATTGTTCTTAACGACCCTAATGGAAAATAACTGAGCCACCCTAATGAAATATCATATATTTAATATTGATAATGGCTTACGATTATATAAGAGATGTTTTGAGACTATTATCTTATTTTTTTATTTTTCTATAAAATGGACCACCCTAATGCAAAACAAGTGAACCACCCTAATGAAATATCACATATAATATGCTAGCAGTTGCCAACGATGATATAAGACATGTTTCAGTACTATTGCCATGGATATCTCAGCAATTGAATTCAAATCCTCCATATCAAATTCATTTCACTCCTCCACCTCAAAAAATTTCTAAGTCCCAAAAAGTCAATTTTTTTCAAAAAAAAATTTTTCGAGATACCACCAGATCTCGACGTTTCATGCATTTCTAAGACATTTGGCATCAAAAACAAAAAATCGATTTCGGAATTTTCACGTAACCCCCCCCCCCCTTGGGAAATTTTTCGGGTTTCAAAAATGTCAAACTTTGACCGCTTTGGTCCAACACTTAACGAAGTCCGATTGAGCTCAAATTTTGCATGGGGACTTTTTTTGAGGAGACGAAACTTTTGAGCACTACCCGTTTTTGAAATTCGATGGTCAATTTTTTCCCATACATGCCATTGGCACCCTAATGGGTATGAAGCGTGAGGAGGTACTGCGGATTCAATACAGCCGCAACACCGCAGTCGCGTTTATCAAAGCCGCTAGCCTCGAAGTGGCATAGAACGTCGCCGAGGTAAACGACAACAAACACGAGCTGACGGTGGACGGGACTTCGTACAAACTCCGTCTGGTGAAGGAGGATGGAGCTGTAGTAGTGAGGCTTCATAATCTATCCGAAGATGTAACGAAAGAGAGGATTAGAAAATTCATCAGCGCGCACGGCGAGACACTATCGATCCGAGAGGAGGTATCGGACGAAAACCACTACTTTCCAGGTTTACCGACCGGTGTACGTATCGTACGAATGACGATCAAAAAAGGGATTGCATCCTTGCATCCTATCGCGACGGAGAAACGACACTCGTGTCGTACAATGGCCAACAGCAAACCTGCCGGTACTGTGGCAAGGATATTCATAATGGTATCTCGTGTGTGCAGAACAAAAAGCTGCAGGTCCAAAAACTGTCGACTAACAGCTCATCGTACGCTGACGTCACCAAAAATCTTAACCCGTCACGACCAAATGCCATGCGTCCGAACGCTACTCGACCGATCGCTCCGAAAGTCTCAGGCCAAAAACCATCAATACCGAAGCAACGTACATCTTCCGCCAACACATCGAAACCGGTCGCATCCAGTAGTGTGCCGTCTTCTGTTGGTATGGAGACTATCGAGGTCGACCTAGATGGGTTTTCAAAACCTGCAGACGTACAGGATGTAGAGAGTAACAACAACACATGGAAAAGAGTGACGCGAAAATCGTTCTCGCAATACAAAACCGACGGCAACGAAACCGACTCATCAACGTCCAGCAGACGCTCACAAAGTACAACAGGCAAAAAAAGGCGTTGTGATGATGGCAACGCACCACACAACAAAGACTCAACAAAAACCGACATATAATTTTCTTGAGTGCATCTTGCATGGCATTGCCTACCAAACTGTCACAGCACATTCAGCCTATCAGAAGGCGTCGAGCACTGTTTGTTTTGGTTCTGTTCGCGCCGGTTCGGATTTCGTTTGAATGTTGAAAATGGATTCGAAACAAATTTACCTATCCATACGAAAATTAATTGTGAGGGACTGTCAACAGCAAATATCTATGCGTAAAATTGCCGTCAGATATGGAGTGAGTTATTCTGGTGTTCGCAAAGTTTGGAAAAAGTTTCAGGAAACCGGATCAGTAGCTGATAGACATGGACGCGGGCGGAAGCGACTCACGACTCCGCGTGAAGACACCAGAATTATTCGTGAAACCAGGAAAAATCCAACAGTTACGAGCCGAGTGATAAAGGAAAATCTGCAGCTGAGTATTTCAGAACGCACTGTGCGCTCCAGGCTTCATGATGCAGGTTTAAGGAGCAAATTGGCAGTACGTCGCCCATTGATTCAAAAGAGAAATAGAGTTAAACGGCTAGAGTTCGCTAAAAAATACGCCGAGAAACCAGTTGCGTTCTGGAAACAAGTTTTATGGTCTGATGAGAGCAAGTTTGGTCTATTTGGAATAAAAGGGCGTTTTAAAGTGTGGGTTAAACCTGGCGAACGACTTTTGGACCGGAATGTGCAAAAAACCGTAAAACATGGAGGAGGAAGCATAATGGTGTGGGGGTGTTGTGCTTGGTCTGGAACTGGTAATTTGACTCAAATCGATGTTATAATGACGGCTGATAGGTACATAGACATTTTTAATAAAAACTTGGAGGAGTCTTTGTTGAAAGTTGGACTGGAAGACAAGTTTATCTTTCAACAAGATAATGATCCGAAGCACACGGCCCGTAAAACCATGACGTTTTTCCGTGGATGTCGCATAAAAGTTCTTGAATGGCCACCGCAATCACCAGACTTGAACCCAATTGAAAATCTATGGTCAATTCTCGATCAGCAAGTTGACAAAGGAGAGGTAACAAACAAAAAAAAGCTCTTCGAAGCCCTCGAGTGCGCTTGGCAAAGAATCGACGAGAACCATCTGGAAAACCTAGTTGAAAGCATGCCTCGACGTCTTCAAGCAGTCATCAAAGCTAAAGGAAGTCACACGAAATATTAAATTCAATGTTCTTGGTTTTGAAGTAAAAATATCACGGATGAGCACTTTATTTTTGCCACTGAATTAAAAAGTTGTTTTGTTTATTGTTTTGTTAATAAAGTTACATGAATAATTTTTCGTTTGTTGTTTCTCATTTCGAAAGAAGAATTGAAGTCATTCATTTTGACCCAATATGTTACCAATGAAACGCTGCAAATCAAAAAGTTGTATTGAGAAAATAAACATAAACCAACGTGAGCTCTTTATTTCTGCCAGTACTGTATGTCAGCAGAGGACTGTGTGAGCAGTTCCGAACTGTAAACACAAATGCATGCTCATTCTCCGATCACTTGGCTGTAACTTTGCGAGTTTGTTTACCTCACCTAGGTCAAGCTCATGGACGTGGGTTTTGGTCACTCCGTCCACATCTCCTTACTAAAGAGAACATAGCAGAGCTCCAAACAAAATGGCAGTTTTGGACTCGCCAATGACGCAACTTCCGAAGTTGGATGGACTGGTGGCTGGCGTATGGCAAACCAAAAATCGCTAGTTTCTTCCGCTGGAAATCTAAAGAAGCATACGATGATTTCCGTCATGCGGAGCAATCTACAGCCAATTGCGACGGGCCTACGCCTACTACTTGAATCCGTCGATGCTTACAACTATAAACCGCCTGAAGGAAGAGATGCTTTGTACGCATTCACGAGCAAATTGTAGCGGGAGAACCAATATCCGTATTCCAGCTTGGGGAAAGAAGAAGGAAAAGGACAACGATAGCTCGTTTGGACGGCGAACAAGGGGAGATATCTGAAGATTCGCAAGCCATTCAAGACCACGTACACCAATATTTCTCTGAGTTATACTCGGAGCCTACTGATGAAGTAGCACAACACGTAGATTTTCAGTGCGACCAGCTAATCCCAGAAAACGATGTAGTAAACGCAGCATGCATGGACGAAAACAGCACGACGGATATTTGGATGGCGATCAAGACGAGCGCTTCCAAAAAATCACCGGGGCCAGACGGAATTCCGAAAGAATTTTACCTTCGCACTTTTGATGTCATACATCGGGAGCTCAACCTCCTGCTAAATGAAGCATTAGCATCTAATTTCCCATCGGAATTTGTAGACGGTATTATCGTGTTGATGAAAAAGAAAGGAAATGGTAACACTGTAGGCTCGTATCGCCCAATCTCTCTTCTCAACTTCGATTATAAGCTTCTCTCCCGAATCCTGAAGACACGCCTGGAAGCTCTCATGTCAACACATTCATCAGCAACTCTCAAAAAGGCTCCAACGCACACAACAGCATCTTTCAGGCCACGCTGGCTCTGAAAGACAGGATCTCATTCGATCTAGACCATGCCTTCGATCGAGTACTCATTTCTATTTGATATTTCTATTTCTTCTCACCTATTGATAAATGGGCACCTGACAGCAGCGTTCCCTATCCAACGGTCGGTGAGACAAGGCGACCCAATATCAATGCACTTGTTTGTATTGTACCTACATCCACTGGTACATTACCTCGAGCAAGTGTGTGGCAGCGACCTAATCGTTGCATATGCAGACGATATCAGCGTCATCACTACATCGGCAAGAAAGATCGAAACTGATCGATCTGTTTCGTCGTTTTGGACATGTATCTGGAGCCGTACTCAACCTCAACAAAACGACGTCCATTGATGTTATTCCCTTTCCATTCCCTTTTATAATTCCTTTATTACTCAAACAGATCCCCTCACCCCCCCTGCTGATCTTCCCTGCCTAAAAACAATCCTGCAAACATACCCTCGCTTGCCTCCACAAATCCAACCAAATCCATCGTTTTTTCCTCGACCAAACAGACCAACCCAGAGTGATGTTACGACACCCTACAGTGAACTGGAAGCGCGTGTGGCGCAACATCGGAAGCAAAAGCCTCTCTTCAAGCCAGCGTAGTTGCTGGTATCTACTCGTCAATGAAAAGTTAGAGCATAGAGTATTGTGGCACACAATTCGTCGAGCAGACAACGAACAGTGCGAACAATGCAACGGGGCAACAGAGACATTGAAACATAAATTGAGTGAGTGCACACGAGTGACGGCGGCGTGGACTCATCTGCAGAGAGTGATAACATCAATCATTCGACGACCTTATACACCCTGCATTATTCAACACGAGCAGAAGACAGAAAATTGAAATTCTAAAATATTTTATTAATTACGTCACCTTTATCATTGGTTTTGATAACGCTGTAGACGTAGATGAACTAGATTTTCATTTGCAAGTTGAAATTTAATTAATTATTATGTAATTAGTTTTTAAACAATATCAACAAATACAAAATTTATGGAATAAAAAAAAACATGTTTTCGGAAAAGTTGCAGAACATAAAAGAATAAGAAAGTTTGTCCAAGACATCGAAGTTCTATGTCTTCAAATAACGAAGTTACAGTAAATTTTGTAAAATTTAACTGAAATTCACGTTTTTTGTACTAATTTTCATATATTCGTCAAATATATTATTTTCGATACCATGTATGTGTTGAGCCTAATAATTTGTGTATGTTTTGGAAGAGTTCACATAGTTTTGGGACATAACAAGCGAAATATTAGCCTTAACATTGAAAAACATCATGAAAATCAGTTTTCTCAAAAAATTGCAAGTTGTTGCAAAAAAATTCCCCAGTTTCAAAAAGTACCATATGTGACCTTTAAATTGTGAAATTATGCCCAATACATATTTTGGTATATGTGAGATATCTGGATTAATGGGGGCGACCCCGGCGTAGTGGTTAGCATCCATACCTCTCACGCCAAAGTCATGAATTCGAATCTCATCCCCGAACAGGTTACGAAAATATTCAAAAGGTATTTGAGTGACTACGACTGAAGATGAACCAGCCCAGGGCTGAAAATCTCGATAATCAAGAAACTAAACTATCTGGATTAAATATAACTAATATTTTTGCTCTAGCAACTACCTTTTGATCCGTATTGAACGGATTCAGGAAATTGATTTTTACCGGATTGAGGAAACTGTTTTTGTAGTTTCATCACGGGGTCCAATACTGATGAGTTGCATGGCGCACAGTTCAAGGTTGGTGGCAAGTTTAGCGCTGCGCTGAAACAAGAATACATTTCAGGTGAAGAATTGACGCTATCGAACACATACTTGCCTGAGAGTGGAGGTTGGAAGCCCCCTCTACCAGTCTCAATCCCAGGTCCAGAACGACTACGATGACAGGAACCAGCAAGCGCAACTGGGAGGAGAGGCTCAGGGACTTCCACAAGGCGACAGGCAGTGCGTTCTGATTTGGTTGGAACATCAAATATGGAGTCGTCAATGATGACAGGATTCATGTTAATCACGTGTTTTGTGATGACCGTGAGCTCGGGTAGTTTTTTGTCTCGTGGTTCGAAGGCTTGAATTTCGACTCCATCTGGCCAGTACCAGTTATCCCCAGCAGAATTTTGCACGTTTGTTGGCACAATTGCTTTGGACGACACAAAAGCTAGCTCGCGCTGATCCTTAGCTCTGGAAATTAGTTTCACCACTTTCACCATGGAAGTGTCCACATTTGTAATCTTGCAGAGATGGTTTGGAATAGCCGCTTCGGTATGATCGGGTGCAAAAATTGTGACGTAGAATGCTGTTAGATGGTCGTCCAATTGCAGCTGAGATTCCTTTCGAGCTACTTTCAATGAGTCAATACCTAGTGGTCGTCAATACCTAGTGGTTGAGGCGGCGCAATAGTAGTGGAGTTCATCCCGTTTGCGATGGCTAGAATGATTAGCGGATGAGACCAACCTCGCTCCAGCTATGGCAGTAGCACCAGCGGTGGCGGTACTCAAATTAAGCTGATTTGTTTCTTGAAATGAACAGTTATCAGAGTGACTGGATATGATTTGTACGCGTTTGTTGCCAGCATTGAATTTGTCTGTTGGTTGATTAATAGTGCCTTTTTTGTCATCGAGAACTTCAAAGAAAGAAGTATCGTCACATGAGCGAGAACGGTTGAGAGGATCAAATAGTGTCGTCGAGTGTAAGTTGGTCGATTGTTTTGTGGAAGGCTGCTTGGTCCTGCGATTGGTTGGTTTCTTTTCCTTTTGATGGGCAAAAATAATACCGAATTGCATATTTCTCACCGTAGTTTCCCAGTCTTGTGTTCATTGAGTCCATCCTAATGAGAAGTTCGTAATGCCTTCATGATGATTTTATTAGAACAGAAGGCTCGAAGTTCAATCGACAAGCCTGACAGAACCATAGCAGGCCCATTTGAGCGGACCACGATGCGTTATGACTTCTGTTCACTCTTACACAGCTTGGGTAGTATTGCCGATTACAAGATCCATTGCAAACAATACATTTGTTTGGGCTCAATGTTTTGTTGCATGCGCATTGCAGTTCTCCATGACGTGGAACTCGGCCGGCATATCTGCTGAAGAATGAATGTGGTACAGACGGATAATAAAATTGGTCAACAAAACGAACTAAAATGCGAAAAACCATTTGAAGAAATTCACGCTAAACCGACTTGGTGGCCATACTAGACCATAAATGAATGTAATATCGTGCCACTCGTGTTTTTCTGAAATTATTAAAGGATTATGAGGCTGTCTATTTGAACGAAGCCAAAGCAGTACATTAACGTCTTTTTTCACACGGTTTTTTTTACGCGGTTTGTTTTCGGCGATAACTCTAGAACGGAACAACTTATCGACCTAATTCGAATGACATTTGTCGTTTTGGACAATAAGTAATCATATGGCAGTTTTTCTAAAAATTCACAATATATGGTGTAAATACCCAAAATTTTAAAAAGTTCAAAATATTTATGCATGTGAATTGATCAACTCTATTTAGCACTTTGATTGTTGTTATTGTTGTATTCTCAATATGCACGGAGTAACGATATCTAATGATGAAATTTGTCAGCAGCAGATAATTTCCATCAACATGAGAGGCTCTAGGAGTGGACAGTAATTTATTGCTAGAACTAAGAGAATTGAAGAGAAAAGCATTGATAGTTCCGTTTAGAGTAACGGCAGGTTATGAAAATTGAAAGATACAAGTTGAAAACGATGTATACTACCTTCATATGCCCTCCGCTCTATTTAGTCTTTTTCACGCGGTAAAGGTGGAACGTATCCCCCGTGTACAAAAAGATCTTAGTGTATTACATGGATTTTATTGTTTTTGCAGTATCTGGGCAGCTCATTCATTGGACTGTGTTTATTCAACGAAGATGTTTGTCTTTCAGTTAAAAAAAAAACGATAACCAAAGTCTTAAATGTATCAGGTAAACAGATTTATTTTGAATATCTTTTGGTTTTCCATTATCATTTTTTTTTAATATATTCATGGTACTAAAAACAAACCGTGTCAGAAAAGTTCATAGTTGAACCAACCGATGCCTGAACTTTTGAATTAATCTCGATCGTACAAGGCAGCAACGGTGTTTAAACTTTTGTTTCAAGCGTTACAAATACCTAAGACCTTGCTGGATGTCCATGTAGAACAGTTACATAGTTAAATGGAATTTTAAAATGCTAGAAGTCGAATACTGTACTTGGAAGTAGTTAATGATAATATAGACTAGGGTATAGCGTAGAGCTTGAAATAAGAAATTTGAAAGTAATCGTAGAAACTAAGTTGAAATTTTATTGAAACCGGAACCGTCAACCAGGAAATTTATCTGAGCGAGTGCCTACAAAAACGTCTAGCGTCTTTCCTGAAACGACACTATTGTTCCGTTCTATTTTGGCCGGATTTGGCATCTTACCATTACGGAAAAAGGCTATGGAGTGGTATGCTGCCAATAACGTTCCAGTGGCGCCCAATCGAACAATATTGGGCCACCGTCAAGCGGAACCTTAAGAAAACTCAAAAAGCTATTGTGTGCGAGAAACAGTTCAAGGCAAACTGGCGTTCTGCGGCGAATAAAGTGGACAAGGAGACTGTACAAAATCTTATGGCAGGTGTTAAACGAAAGACCCGGCAATTCGCATTCGGTAAAAAGGAAGCTTACTTGAATATTTCTCCTGTATTCTGTATTAACTGAACTTGAAAAAATCAGTGGGGTTGTGTATAACACACGACCGGTTGACGCAGACTTCGTTAAACCGTTTGATTATTACTCAGGTACTGTTCTAATGGGACGTAGGGTTAGCATAGGTATGTGGGTAAGTATGTTAGAACATCCTATGATTCGCTTCTTCGAAATTCTTTGGCGGCCCTGAAAAGGGGCGTTTGGTTAAAATGTTGAAATTCCGAAAGGGTGACGATTTTGCTGGCAGTAGTGATTGTGTTGATATGATAGACCAGCTGGAAACCATTATCCTTATCGCGTTATAGATTGTTCAGGGTCTGTTTGGGAATTCAAAGTCAACACTTAATTATATATTTGATAGTTGACAGTCGCAAAAATCTCCAACTGATTGAAGCAAAAATCTCGAAAATCTGTCGAGAAATGATAAAGCTATTAGCGTTCAAACTGTTTCAGTTATTTTCAAATTTTCATTTGACCTCTACCCTTGCCGTAAGGCGTAGTCTGATGAAAAAGCGTGGGTGTGGTCCAACTAGATCGTTAGACCAGCATTAGATAGTAATTATGTTAGAAAATTCTTTTGTACACTCTTTAGATAGCATTTGGTTGTCCGTGATAAGGAATTTTTTGATATTTACCGAAACGCAACAAATATATTACAAATATATATATTTGCATAAATAAAATGGCAATCGTTTAAGCTTTAGGTTGGTGCAACTATCTCAAAAAATAAATCAATCAAGAAACGATCGAATTAGTAGCGTCCGGTGTTTCAATTTTTTGTGACGGCAGCCATTTGTAAATTGTACACAACTCTCAAGGTACGCAACGAAGAAAAAACTAAAATTATTATAGCCACCGCTGTCTTCCAGTTCGTTAAAACTTGGAAAGTAATTTTCGATAAATTCAAATCATACAAACTCTCTCGAAATTGAATTCGTCGTCCTGAAAAGGACGGATTTGAAATGGTCCGCATTTGAATTCAGACCTTCTCGGTATTTTGATGAATTAGGTTATTTCACTCGTTGCACGTTGCGCCTTACCAAAAGATGGCTAGTAGCAAGATCAGACACACACATACACACAAGCACGTCATTTCGCCGTTGTGGCTGCCTACAAATAAATCACTGGCTTGGGCCTAACAAACCATTGCATAATTTATGGCTGCCTAGCAACGGTTCCCTAGCCAACGGCTTGCTAGCAACAGCCGCAATCAGCGCAATCTCCAATGGTTGGTCGCCAGTGCACCTTCTATGGTACTTGCCACCGTCAGCTGCCACATCCACATTGGCGCCTTGCCGCTTACAGCACCCTTCAGGGTACATGCCATCGCCAGCTGCCAGTACTGCAACACGAATGAGAAAATTTCCTCTTCTTCTATTGTTTTGAGAGGGACTTTAACCCTTCGGGCCATTCGTCCCTAAAATGAGAAAATTTGCGAAGATGTACCCGTTTTATATCATTCACTTTTGCATATGAGACCTCCCTTGCTCACATTTGAAATCTGTGATAGGAAACTACTGTTTATTTAGTAAATTTAGCCTGCAAAACAAAAAAATAAGACATCACCTTTTATTTTCGTCATTTTCAATAGTTTGAAATTGTTAACGGATATTGTTTAATAATTGAATTGATACGCGGGAAAATTTCCAACCGATTGGTGTAAACATCTTGAAAATCTATCAAGCATTTATTAAGATATCAGTCGAGTATTAGTACACGACACTGAAGAAGTCTGCACATTGTAGACGAAATACGCGTATCTGTCAAGATAAGCAATAAAGGTAGTTGGAATTAAATGGAAATTACTAATCATTCTTCTTATTTTCTAGTTAAAGATATTAGCGTTTAATTTGTAACGATATTTTGTGACGGTCGCTAATTTTTAAAATTATTTTTCATGACGGCAGCCATTTGTAAATTGTGCACAATGCTAAAGGAATGCAACAAAGAGAAATCTACAATTGTTTTAGCCACCGTTTTCTGCCAATTGGTAAGATAAATTCAAATTAAACAAACTCTCTCGACATTGGATTGGGCGTCCTGAAAAGGACGGATTTCTAATAATCCGCATAAGAATTGAACCCTTGTCGGTCTTTTCACAAAGCTGCCGTGCACGTTGCGCTATAAATAAAGATGGCCACCGAAAGTATAACACACACTCAGGCAACTTATTTTGCTCCTCGTGGTGGCGCCCACCGGCTGGCAACAAATCATCACCAGCTTGGGCAACCGGCTGCCTAGCACACCACTGCAATTTATTGGCTGCCTAGCAACGGTTGCCTAGCCAAGGTCTTGCTAGCAACAGCCTGCAGCGCAATCAGCTTCGCGTCATCGAGGTTGCCTTCAGAGCTCATGCCATCGCCAGCTGCTTATCCTAGATGGTACGTTGGTCTTCCCAGCTCCAGTGCTGCGACACTTATTAGTAAATTTGCGAAGGTTTACCCGTTTTATATCGTTCACTGCTGCATATGAGACCTCCCTTGCTTACATTTGAAATCTGTGATAGTAAAATTGAGTGCATTTAGTAAATTTACTCTGAAAAATCGGCATTATAAGACATTACCTCATATTTTGGTTATTTTCAATAGCTTGAAATTGTTAATGGATAATGTTTGATAGTTGAATTGATACGCGGGAAAATTTCCAATCGATTGATGTAATCATCTTGAAAATCTATTGAGCATTTATTAAGTTATTAGCGTTTAATTTGTAACGATATTTCGTGACGGTCGTTTTTTTTTAGATTTTCAATTGACACCCCACCCTTGCCGTAAGACGTAGTCTACGTCAAAAGTAAAAGAATTTGACTTATTAATAAAAACTTGATCGGAACACCCTTTAATATCCCTCCACTATACGTGTCGTCTTATAGGTTATATATACTTTTAATTCTTATGTCTTATCTGTCCAATTATAATTTTGATCCTCTCTTCTCCTCTTATGATTTAGAAGTATCTAGTGCCTTGAATACACACACATTACTGTTTGACCCGGTTTTGATCGGAACACCCTTTAGGACAGCAAAAATAAAAGCGGATTGCTGTTATGAAATCAGCATCAAGCAGCAAATAGTGACCATGGCAACAATAAATTAAAATGTATAAATGTTAGTTTAGTAAAATTTCAAAAGATTTAACAAACTTTTTCAGGATACCTCAAATTAAGATTTTGGTGAATTGCTGCTATCGCTGAAAACGAACGAAAACGTGCTTAAGCGCGGAACCACAAAACTCTACACTGTAACACTTTACAACATTTCTTGCATTTCAGGATCAACCGAATGAAGATCATTTATATAGATACAAATGCTTGTAGTATTTTTCATTTACATAAATATATACACTATTATATAAATATTTCATGGGAATGGGAGGGACCATCAGGGCACCCGATTGACGCACTCTGGATGGGGTGAGTGGGAATGCCAACTCCCCATTGCTAACAGTTTGTGAATAGAGGGCGGGCTCTTCTTCCCGCCCATTGGGGCATCCTCAAGTTAGATAGCTCGCTCTTATGACCAATTGTTCAATCTTGTTGTTGGAAGGAGATTCTTTTTATCCCTGTGGAAACGTACAAGAGATGTTGCCCATCAATCCACCCAACCCAATTTTGGCCCTTCATACAATGGCATGATTAGGATAATCAGTGGATGCAGGGTAGTTTGGTAAAAGAATATGTGTTCGATCGCATACTACCGTTCAAATGCCCTCCGCTCGTTTTCAACTTGTATCTTTCAATTTCATAGCCTGTCGCTTAACGGAACTATCAATACTTTCTTTTCATTTCTCTTCATTCTAGCAATAAATTACTGTCTACTCCGAGAGCCTCTCATGTTGATGGGAAATCATCTGCTTCTGACAAATTTCAAAACAGAATACGGTGGAAGCTGTACCGCGAGTGGTTGGTGCAGCCGAAAAGCATCGTAACGGACGACGTGACGTACATTAAAGCGGACGCCAAGCAGATCCCCGCCTTGGAAATTTGCGTCGGCAAGTCGCGCCTGGTTGTTCCGGAGAAGTTCCGGAAGAAGAAGATTGACAAATTGCCAAGAAGTACTACGGCCAAATATATAAAGAGGAATGCCCCCAGAAGCGCCTGCTGCCCTTCCTCCAGTCGCATGAAGGTGACACTCTATTTTGGCCGGATCTGGTATCGTTGCATTACGCGAAACCGGTGATGGAGTGGTACGATGCCAACGATATTGTTTTTGTGCCGAAAGAGGCAAATCCGCCAAACTCATCAGAACTTCGCCCAATAGAAAAGTTCTGGGCGATTATGAAGGGAAAGCTCCAAACAACAGGGAAAGTCTTCAAAAACGACAAAGATTTGCAGAAAGAGTGCAAGAAAGATGGCGCAAGTGTTGCACAGGATTTAAATGGGTAGCGTGATGTCCAAGGTGTGGGCATTTAGCCTAGGAGAGGAGGTTGGGTAAACCAAGTTTTCCAAAACATGGCTACTCTGTGTTTATTTATTCCCTGAGAGTTTCAAAATAATCCTGCTAAAAATAAATTTTTGGTGATCATTTATGTCTGTTGCATTTTTTCTTCTATAACAATACATTCGGCTGCTTATGCTCAATACCTTCTACTGCAGTTGCAGATCGTAAGTTCCACTACGACGTTTACTGTGATTTCTTCCGAACAATATGTTGTTGTCGCTTAGTATTTACGTGACTTTTAGCCTGAGTATGATTGGTCACGCCAGAGAGACGACCTAGAATCTACTTATCGAACCCATCAACACTTTTGCTGGGACCAACGGCCTTACTTACATTTCAGAGGGAGACGTGATCAGAGATTTCATTCGAACAATGGAGGACACTGCACACATTTAGCCAATTTCAGTGATTTACCAATTTTTGAACCTGACCAAGGTGGAAATTCAAAATTTCCTGGTATCGGCTTCCATCTGTCAAAACTTTTTGAAATCTTTTGAATCGCAACAAAACGTTTTGCATTGAAAAGAAGAGCTTCTTAAACAATCGGCTGTCAACATTCGAGAACCGACCACTAGAAGCGCTGTGAAAAATTAACTATTGTGTCCAGATTTTAAGTGAAATGAACTTCATACAAAACGCAATACGACATCGAATTTCTTCAAAACAAGTCAATCTTTATTTAGTTTAGGATTATATATAGGATTATAAAAACAAGGCTGGCCCGAGGAAGGGCATTGCAAGACTCATCCTGCATCCTTTCTCTCTACAGTTATCGCCTCCAGCTTAAAAAAGAAATCAGAAATCCGTTTGCAAAACAACTTCCTGCTCCGCCTTATGACACCATCAAGCACGAACCGTATGAAAAGAGTGTGCAAACGACGTCCATAATCATAATCATATTAATAAGTAGCTTCAATTATGGATTCCCGGGTTTCGCTCCGGATTGAGTAAACAGCCCGAGGAGGGGCAGCAGAAAAAAAAATCGGGTCGGCCAGTGACGAACCGGATCTTGGTGCAGAAATGAACTTAATTTCCATTGAAGGCGGAAAGAAGGAACGATAGCGCTATGCCACCAAATGGGAAAACCCGAAACGGATGTCTGTCTCTGTGTGAGCGTGGGTGTTCGTCTACCGGTGCACCGTTTGGCCGCCAGGATATCTGCCTCAAAGCGAGAATCAGTGTCTGGATAATAAAACCTCCCCCATTTCTTTCATCATCCACCAACGACAAACGCAGGAAATTGAGAAATAAAGGAATTCCCCGGGAGGAGAGAGGGTGACTGCAAAATAAGAGAGGAATAATATTAATTCTGAACTTCATTAAAAGCAAGTGGAGAACGATTAAATTAATGTGTTTTTGGCTCGTTTTTCCGCCTTCCAGGGCGCAAATGAGCAAGATGCGAAAGGGAGGACGTTTTGTTTGTTTGAATTGTTCCGGATAAGTCCTGGTTGTTGTCGGTCGGTTGGTTAGTTGGTCGGATGGCTTCCGCGTGGGACCAGGTGTCGCCAAAGTGTGTCAACATCAACAACAGCATCCTGCTAAGTGCTGTGAAACAACTGCCGCACACTTTACAGGAGCAGGTCGAGCTCTGACTGGGAGAGCCGGTAGCTAATTACAGCACCATCGTTGCCTCTCCTCGTCGTCGTCGTCCTTGTCAGGTAGACTGGGAAGTATTCCAATTTCCTCACAGTCGCTTTTGAAGAAGAGCAGAGGCATGCGATAGGAATTGGAAATTCAGAACGAACCTTCGAAAATCCTTTCCAAAAATCCTAAGCACTTCCACTGACGAGCTCGTTCTCGCAGGAAGGTGATTACAACGAGCACAGGAAGATAAAATTAGATTGTGAAATCTTTCTACTTTCGTGACCCAATTTGGTTCGTTCGAAAGAAGATGAGCTGCTAGCAGATTCCTGCACCAAGGCAAAAGAAGCAATTTTCCCATTGTCAAGCAAACTGGCTTTGTTGTCGATTAATGTAGCGTGAAAATTAATAATCTCTTGGATGAAGCAGTTCTTTCTCGGGCACTTGAGGGTCGCTTTTCGAGAGTCCTTCGGCATCCAACGACACGAATAATGGTAAAATTTGTCTGCAGAGTGCGCCTGAGAAGCTCTCATTTCAATGCCTTCCGAAGTGTAATTAAGAATTCACTTTCTGCTGCTGCTGGTAGGGCTGTAATTATTTCAAAACTACACCCAAGGAACGCAAAATCTATCACAATCGACTCAATAAAGCTATTATTGCCAAATTCATAATTGAAGCATTCATCCACGTAATATGGGCTTCCCTCTTCTGCAGCACGACGTTAGTCATTCGAAGAACGAAGAGCTGACACAATGGCAGCAGTTGTAGAATAGACCCCATGAAGACAAATGATATCGTCGAACTTTCCAGTGGGAAGGCATTCTGTCATAATTACCGACGGCGATGACGACGTTTGGTGCTAAAAAGCTGCTTTCATGCAACGACCCGCTTCCCGTCTGGGAAATCATATTACTTCCATGGTTTCATCGCTGTTCCTAGAAAAGTCACCGGCAACAGGACCTGATGAAAAATGGAGAAAAATACAATCTGCTAGAAGGCTCATTTGAACGAGAGAGCTAAGTGGCATGTAAGCATATGAGGACTTTTTAGATGACACTCCGGTGTCATATGTTGGGGCTCTTGGCTTCATCCGGATCGTTTCATTTACACTGAAGCCTCCATTTATGAACCAATCCGGGGGTTTATAAACTGAATTAGTTCGTATAAAACCTCGTTTTTTATAATTTACTAGCTGAACCCGGTGCGTGCGCTGCTACGCTTGCAACTAAATGAAAATTTAATATAACTGGCACGTTTATAGGTTTTTTTTTCGAAATGATTTTTTTTTTCTTGAATAAGCAGGGGTTCAAACTTCTATCAAAACATGCTTCTTACCCGAGATTTACACGTTTTGTGTTAAAGTAACCTGGATAATTCTCATTTTTGGTAGACATTTGGGTTTCATTTGTTTGGGAGCCCTATCTTCCAGAGGGGGGTGGTTTCTCAAACCATCATACAATCACTGCCCTCAAAACACCCCACATGCCAAATTTGGTTCCATTTGCTTTATTAGTTCTCGAACCATCACACTGGGCTCATCGATTATAATAAAAAATTGAGTTTCATTTGTTTGAAGACCCCCCCTCCCTGAAAGGGGAGGGGTCTTGAGCCACCATAGAAACATTCTTTCCTTCAGAACCCCCCACATGCCAAATTTGATTCAATTTGCTTGATTAGTTCTCGGGTTATGAAGAAATTTGTGTCTCATTTGTATGAGAGCGCCCCTTCCTGAGAGAGTAGGGGTCTCAAACAATCATAAAAACTTTCCCCAGCCCCAAAAAACCCTTCATATAAATTTTCACGTTGGTCGGTTCAGAACTTTCCGAGTCTATAAGGGTCTGACAGACAGACAGACAGACAGACAGACAGACAGAAATTCATTTTTATGTATACAGAAATCTAGCCTCCAAAAATCCCTATATGCCAAAAGTGGTTTCATTCACTTGATTAGTTCTCGAGTTATGCAGAAATTTGCTTTTTATTTGTATGGGAGCCCCCCCTCCCTTCAAAATGGGGAGGGGTATTGAACTGCCATAGAAACATTTTTTGCCTCCAAAAACCTCAACATGCCAAATTTGGTTTCATTTGCTTCATTGGCTCTCGAGTTATGCTAAAAATTATGTTTCATTTTTATGGGAGTTTCCCCTCTCAGAAGGCAGAGGGGTCTCAAACAACCTTAGAAACATTTATTTCCTTTAAAAACCTCCACATGCCAAATTTGGTTCCATTTGCTTGATTTGTTCTCGAGTTATGCAGAAATTCGTGTTTCATTTGTATGAGAGACCCCTCATTCAGTGAGCGGAAGTGTCTCTAACCACAATAGAAACATTTCTTGCCTTCGAAACTTCCACATGCCAAATTTGGTTCCATTAACTTGATAAGTTTTCGAGTTATTCAGAAATTTGTGTTTCATCTGATATGAGCCCTCCTTTCAGAGAAAGGAGGGGTTCGAGTCAACTTAGAAACATATCTTGCCATCAAGAACCTCCACCTGCCAAATGTGGTTCCACTTACTTGATTAGCTCTCGAGTTGTGCAGAAATTTGTGTTGCATTTGTATGGAAACCCCCCTCCCTCCCCCTTCCAGATGGCGGAGGGGTCTCAAACTTCCATAGAAACATTTCTCTCCTCCAAAAACCACCACATGTCAAATTTGGTTCCATATGCTTGATTATTTCTCGAGTTATGCACAAATTTGTGTTTCATTAGTATGAGAGCCCCTCTCTTACAGAGGGCGGAGGGGTCTCGAGTTAACTTAGAAACATTTCTTGCCTTCAAAAACCTCTACCTGCCAAATTTGGTTCCACTTACTTGAGTAGTTCTAGAGTTATGCAGAAGCTTGTGTTTCATTTGTATGGTAGCCGCGCCCCCCCCTACTAGAGAGAGAGGAGGGGTCTTGAACTACCGTAGAAACATTGATTGCCTTTAAAATCCCCGCAAGCCAAATTTGGTTCCATTTGCTTTATTAGATCTAGAGTTATGAAGAAATTTCAGTTTCATTTGTATGAAAGCACCCCTTCTAGGAGAGGGGAGGGGTCTCAAACCACCATAGAAACATTTTTCGCCTCCAGAAAATCCCACATGCCAAATTTGGTCCCATTTGCTTGATTAGTTCTTGAGATATGCAGAAACTTCTATTTCATTTGTATGGGAGCCTCCCTTTTTAGAGAGGGGATGGGTCTCAAACTACCATAGAAACTTTAAAAACTTCCGCATGCTAAATTTGGGTTCCTTTGCTTGATCAGCTCTCGAGTTATGCAGAAATTTGTTTTCATTTGTACGAGAGCCCCCCTTTCTAGAGATGAGAGGGGTCTAAAACCATCATAAGAACCTTTCCCGGCCCCAAAAACCCCTGCATTCAAATTTTCACGCTGATCGGTTCCATAGTCTCCGAGCCTATTAGGTTCAGACAGACAGACAGACAGACAGAAATCTATTTATATATATATATAGATAGATTCTGTGAAATGAGGTTTTCTATGATAGTAAAATTTTCAAAAACTGACGATTTTAGTCAGAGGCCGCTTCAACACCGAAAGAGGCACCTCCATTCTACATGTCACACTAATCAACACATGAGCCAGGACCAGCGGCCTTACTTTCCTTCCGGAGAAAAACGAGACCAGAGATTGTTTCGCCCCAGAAAGATCTCCCCGATCTCAGCTGGAAATGAACCTAGAACCACTGGGGTGCCAAGTAGCAGTCACGTTTACCACGTTTACTACAACCAACAGATGTTTCAAATTTTTCAAAAACTTCTTGGAGTGTACATACATAGTTCGAACGAAACCTGTAAAATTATGAGTACTTGAATGTAACAAATTTACACTGATAGGCAAAATAAAGTGCCCACCTCTTCGTTTTTTTCAATTTCTCTCATTTACTTGGTTCAAATTTAAGTAAGCACACTGTATTTTTTTTTAATATCTTATTTTTTATATTCTTTTTAAGTTTCACTTATGGAATACTGAAAAAAAAGAGTTTTACTTAAAAAAAAAAAAATCAATTTGTATTGAAAAAAAAAACAGTGACAAAATAAAGTGCCCACTTCAAAAATCGATATGTTTTCGATAAGTTTCCATAGGAAGACCCCTCGATTGTTTATGTTTTGATATTTTGATATGTTTTGAAGCAAACGGCTCAACCTGGTGCATTTGTATACGTGATCGCATTTGATTCAATTGAAAAAAATGGAGAACGCAGTGCTTTCGAAAGCAATCCCTTTGTGTATCCGAAAATTGGTCGTTCGTGATGTGCAAAACGGTGAATCGCACCGGGCTGTCGCTAAGAAGTACAGTATCAGTAAGGCAGCGGTTGGCAAAATTCTTCTGAAGCTTAAAACGTTTGGATCAGTGGTGGATCGCCCTGGCAGAGGCAGGAAGCGGAAAACGGATGCGAGAACGGACACCAAGATCATGCGCGAAGAAAAGAAGAACCCGAAGGTAACTGTCCGCGAGATCCAGGAAACCCTTCAGTTATCAGTTTCCGGTCGAACTGTTCGTCGCCGTCTCGTTGCACAGGGGTTGAATAGCAAACTTGCCCGGAAGCGCCCATTTATCAGCAAGGCAAACAAAGCCAAACGGCTTAAGTTTGCTAAGGAGCATGCTGATAAGCCCCTAGAGTTCTGGAAAACGGTACTCTGGACGGAGTTCGTGTTTGGTGCAGATCGGGAGAGGAGCCTCAGAAGCGCCACATCCAAGGCACGATGAAGCATGGAGGAGGAAATGTGATGGTCTGGGGGTGTTTTTCGTGGGGTGGAGTGGGAAGCATTGTGAAAATCGACGGGATTATGACGGCAGATTCTTACATCAACATCCTGCGAGAAAATCTGGAGATTTCGCTTATCCAGACGGGCCTTGAAGAGAAGTTCGTATTCCAGCAGGACAACGACCCGAAGCATACTGCCAAGAAGACCAAGTCTTTCTTCCGGTCTTGTTGGATCAAACCACTGGAATGGCCTCCACAAAGCCCGGACCTCAATCCCATCGAGAATTTGTGGGCGATTCTCGATGCCAGGGTTGACAAAACTGGTGTTACCAATAAAAATAACTATTTTGAAGCCCTGGAGCGCGCCTGGGAAGAGCTAGATCCAAAGCACTAAAAAAAGGGGGGAGAGGTGTGGAGCGCGTGGGGGGGGTGGAAGGCAAAAGGGGGAAAAATAATTATTTAAAATGTTTTTTTTTTATTTTAATTTTTTTTTTTTGGAGAGGGGCTTTATTTTGTCACTGTTTTTTTTTTCAACACAAATTGATTTTTTTTCTTCTTTAAGTAAAACTCCTTTTTTTTCAGTATTCCATAAGTGAAACTTAAAAGGACTATAAAAAATAAGATAATAAAAAAAATACAGTGTGTTTACTTTAATTTGAACCAAGTAAATGAGAGAAATTGAAAAAACGATGAAATTTACGCGTGATCTTAAATTTACAGCGCTGAAAAAAGTTAACTGTAAATAAACTCGTGCTGTCAGTACAAGAGCTGAAAATTTAAAAAATGCTGTTATCTATGGTTCAGATTTTTTGAGGTTAGAAATAAAGTATATTTATTTGATTTCTTTCATTCAAACAAAAATAAATGAAATAAGTAGTTAAATTCAAAAATCTTCTTTTTAATAGCCTTCTAAAACAGTTTTCAAGCTGATTCCATTTATAAGTAGCAGTTATATGATGTTTGCAGGTTTGAGATTTGCAGACGAGTTTACATTTTTCGACTCGGCACTTGAAATCATGCCGGCTTTGGTGAATTCCAAAAATCCTACGCCCACTCACTACGATTTTCACAGTCACACATAATTTATACGAACTTTTAGATAATGTTCTTCACAATTGTTTATGCTTCACTCCCGTACGTGCTCGCACACAATATGGCGGTGACAACTTTTTTATTCTGACTTGACAAACTGAGCGGTGGTACTGTATTGTGTTGATATCATGTAAATTTCAAGCGTTCAAGACGCAAAAATAAGAGCGTGTCGTATACTTATATGTTATCGGTTGCAAATGTGAATTCAAGTTAAGAGATTGTTAGGAACATGATAGAACTTTGCATGAAAGTAGTTTTTCTCACTGTTTACGATATATCAAATTGAAAATTGCATGCAACCATTAATTATATCTATATATTTTCATAGAAGTTTCAGATTAAATCATATGTAATTTTCATTTTTTTTCTGTGTAGGTCTTTAAATCTTCAAACAAAACTACTGACCGTTTGGTGCTTTATAGATACGGTAGGAAGAAGGATAAGAAAAAATGTGGATTTAGGTTATCTAGGAAAATGGGAAATTTTTTTGGGTTTTTCCGAAAACTTTTGGAAAAAAACTTTTTTTTTTTAAGAAAAAATTTTTTTTTTTGGGGGGTTGTTTTTTTGGTGGGTTGGGTGGGGAATTAAAATCTTGAAGGGGGGGAATCCAAAGGTGAAAAAAAAAGTGGGGGGATAAAAAACCCAGGGGGGTCTACAAATTTTTCGGAGTTAAGGTATTTTATTTTTTAAAATAGTTTAAAAGGAATAATTTAAATTTATTTAAATTAAATTCATAAAACAAGTAATGCAACCAAGAAGCAGAGAAAATAGTCACACAATGTAAACTAACTGTTCACATAGTTAAAATAACAATGATTTTACAAGAAAACCATAGACCTTATGTTAGAAAAATATTTTTTTCTATGTTCCCAACTATGGGCTGCTGTATTTAAAGCATTGTTAACATGTTGTTATTGGTAAAATTTAAAATAAAAATGCCTGAGTTTTGGTTGTTTATTTTTTTAAATGACTCATCGAAACACAAACCAAAGGAACAAAATCTGTGTAAAGGGAATTCTATTTTTTTTTATTATCAAATGGCCGATAAATCATTTGTAAAATCACTCAGGTGTTTCAAAGTAGTTGTTCAATATCACGTGAATTAAAAATGAAATTTCCTTATAACTTGGGAGATGACTAATCCCACTTGTGTTCGGATACAAACAGCGCGGTGCAAATCAGTGGGACCGCACTGATTTGGTTTGCCTTGCTTTGTTTCGAAGACGAGCTTGTTCTTCACGATCTTCACCACTCTCGGTTTCCTTAAAACAAAGATTAATCATACTAAACCTCACCGCAAAACAATAATTATATTTACCAGTTAACATGCACATCGCACCCACTATGCAGATGCGACGCGCAACGTCACAGCACACCCTGCTGTGACAAACAATGCAGCATATATTGTTTGTACATATAGCATAGTTGTAAATAAAGTTAGATGAAACACAATCGCCGTCGCGTGAGCACGTTATTTTCAGTGAGCAAGCAAGGTTTACTCCCTTTCGTTCGCTATCGTTGGTGCTAGAACCAAAAAAGAAAGAAGATTTCCTATCGCTATCCGT
The DNA here is from genome assembly GCA_024533555.2 of Aedes koreicus. NCBI lineage: Eukaryota > Metazoa > Arthropoda > Insecta > Diptera > Culicidae > Aedes > Aedes koreicus. The sequence continues at coordinate 62,079 of JAHHFK020003695.1, forward strand.
TTTTGTAAGAAGAGTTGTTAAATGCTCAAACAATAGTATTATTTCATTTTGTTTTGTAAAAGCTGGCAATGCCTAAAATTATTAGAAGAAAAAACCTATTAGAAGAAAAACCTTTCCAATACTGAGTTTAATAAAAAGTGTATTGAATGGGACGAAGTTGCATCAACAAAGAGACCCTATTTGGTGCTTATAGACCGATATTCCATATCCCTTGAAAGTTTATAAAATGAGTTGTGTACTTTTCATGATACAGACTACCAAATGGCTTATTGAACTTATCTAAGCTTTTGTTTAACTTATTTAATATCGCTTCCAGCTCAAATTTTTTATCAATTTTAATAAAAAATTTAATCGTTCTTTCCATATAGGGCTGGGTTAAATGTCTTTTACTTTAAATATTTTTTATTTAAAAAAATGAACAAAAATTGCCGCTTGTTCATGGCTAGGACAGGACCTGCCAGCTCAGAGAGAGATGACCTCTTATAAATTTATGATTGCTAGGATACGGGGGTCACTCCAGTGTTGCCAGATATATTTACACAGTAATCCTATGGAAAATAAAGTAATTAAAAAAATAAGCAAAATATGTCGATATTTTTAAAATACTTGGTAATATTCAACAAAGTAAACGTTTGAAAATTGTCAATATTTTAAATGGAGAGGTTCAAGAATTTAAGGCTCCAAGAATACAAAACTGCCTTACAGGAAAGAAAAGGATGATATCAAAAAATCAAAAAAATAATTCGCGTTACAATTGAATCGTCTTAAGCTTTATCATAATAAGGCCAGTATCGACTTAAAAAGTAGAGAGGCTACGGAATTTTGTTCAATATTACCAAGCGGAATTTTGACAATTGATCTGCATGGAACGAAATGTCATCTTCACTTACGTGGAATATTTTTCCAAAAGTAAAAGTGACAGCTCCCATTAGTTTGCGTGGAAACCTTACGAATTACAATTTTATTTTTCGTTCTTTTCAGGTGGATACTGCTGCAGAAATTTCTGTCCGATTTTTTACTTCTCCGTTTCAGCAAATGGAATTTAACATAACTTTGGGATAGAAAAAGAAATTTCTTTCGAACACGATACCGAGCTATATTATTTTAAGGAGGAGCGATCAAAAAACCCAACAGTTTATCATTTTCTAGTATGAGCAAACTTGTGATTTTCATAACTCACGGTATTAATGATTTTTTTTTGCTAGCCATAGAGAAACAATGTGGATATACTTTAAGCATTAAAAAAAGGCACAACAAGAAAATTAAATCGATTGATATTTCTCATTTATTATTTCAAATATGTTCTGGAACAAATTAAAAATTAAACGGCAATTCGAATATTCCAAGTTCCATTGGCATTTCTTTTGCCGTTAGGGAAATGAAGCTGCATCAAACTTAACGTTAATTTATGAGGTTCCATTGAATTGCATTGATGCTTACGCTGCTAATTCTGCTGTGGGGAGAAAGCTTGATCAAGAGAATGTCTTCCTCGCTTGCGTTCCAAATGCAGGCCTTCACCCACTCTCGACGAACGATTGGATCGCTCGAGAACCGATGAAAATGGAGACCCGGATGTGACACGTCTCTGTGACCACAATGTATCGCTTTGCACTTCATTTCGAACTGATTTAAAATAAACCACTGTAAAAAAGAACTTCTATTTCCGCATTTGTTCTAGTTGTCACAAACGAAAAAAGTGAAAATGCAGTGACTACTAGTAACACCGCCATACCAACAACAAACTGCCTGTTTGTAACATAACTCGACGGAGGCGGTAGAGGCGGTTGTCACAGCGACCAATAAGAAACGGTCTTTTTTGACAGGTAAATGGTCTTGTTTTTGCACTAACAGCTGGCAGGTCCTGTCCTAGGTATTCCGAGAGTCGAAGTGACGTTTGTCACTTGGTGAAGTGAGAAAAGTCACCTGCAGTGACGTGACTCTTCATTTGATTTACCCAGGAGAGTCACGTCACTGCAAGTGACTTTTCTCTCTTCACCAAGTGACAAACGTCACTTCGACTCTCGGAATAACCCTCTTAGACTAATAGCAAAAGATTGAATAATTTAAAAACCGCAATTTTCAAAACACTCCCAAATTTTCAGCACTTGAAGAATAAGTCTACACACTTAGATTTTTTTTACAGAAATCTGTAAAAATTTGCCGAATTCTCAACAGCTGAACGTTCGGTAATCCAATTTAACGGATTTCGGTGAAATTTTAAAGGTATCTGTAAAAAAATTACCGGATTTCGGTAAAATTTTACCGAAATCCGTTAAAGTGGATTACCGAACGTTCAGCTGTTGAGAATTTGGTAAACTTTTATAGATTTCTGTAAAAAAAATCTAAGTGTGTGAGGGTTTTTCATTAGGGGGGATATTATATTGGGAGACTCTCTTTGTTTACTTTCTTTTTTATCCATTTTTTATCAATTTTTTTATTTTTTTTATTTTTTTTTTTTTTCTATTATTTTTGTGGAGTGTGTGGTAACACATTTTGGTGTGAAGCATTCCTCAAAAAAATCTCTATAGAATTATTAATAATGGGACATTAATAGAAGGAAGACAGGGAGGGGGCATTTATGGAGCCCTTTTAGAAAAATGTTGGAATACGAAAGCTAGAAAAGGTGATAAAATGGCGCCTATTCTTTAAATGGCGCACTAATTCTCATGTGTGGCGTGAATTAGTAAAGGGAAACAAAATATCGCGTTGCTAAGGGTACACTGAGAAAAAAGATTGGTTAACGCAAACATAGTCTATTTTAATTTAACAGGAATTTCACGTTGAATTCGGCACAAACATCATATTAGTTTGATTTGACTACCCACGGTGGTTAAAACAAACTAAAATTTTGAGTAAATGTTTCGGGAATCAAGCAGTTAAGTTCAACTGACATCCGTTTGAATTTACGATTCTGTTGATCATTTCATTATGACAGCAACGAAAACAGATTTGTTGGTTGATTCTACCGTATGGATTGTTTCAAACAAATTTTAGTGTGATTTAAACTGAAATGCTGTTTGAAACAAACAAACAGAAACGATTGAAACAATAAACATTTCCTTTTACAATCACCTTACATTTCTTCTGTAATTTAAATTAATAAAAAGCTATCAAACATCTTATGTTCACGTTTACATTTATAGACTTATCTCAGTCTAAGATAAATCTACTAATGTCTATGCGAGCATTTCTACTAAAATTCCTCCAAACGCAGCAGCAGCATACTCTACAAATTTTCAATTTTTGTTAAGTAAAATATTAAACTTTCACCCATTGTTGAGTGACAGCGTCAGAGCATGCAGCGGGACTGGATGACGGAAAAAATAGCTTCTTTCAAACTAAATTTTTAGTTATTTTTTTCCAAACAAAATATCAGTTTTATTTAACCGCCGCTTTGGTAGAATCAATCTAATATTTTAATTTGACCCCCTGAGTCAACGAAACCTGTGTTTGATAATAATAAATCCCTTTTAAGGCGGAAGCAACATAAATAGTATTAGTTATAGTTCAGAACAACTATAATTTGTGTTGTATCGTGGTAATATATTTAGGTAGACTGTTTGTTTCGAAACAACTAGTTTTTTTTAGTTCGGATGTTAACAAACAAGTTGTTGTTGTTGTTTTGAGCGGAACTCCGTGTAGCAATGGTAGGATTAGAGCTTGCTCTCGTTTCTCTTTCAAGCACACATGATGGATTGGATTTTTTTTCATCGCTGTGTGCTTGTTTCGTCAATAGACTTCGTCAAGTAATATGCTGGGTGCTAAAAGAAGTGCAACTCATACATTAAATAAAAGAGAAACTCATACATTGAATAAATAATCTCCTCTTCTGCATTCTTTATCTCCCATTTATATCTCTCTCTCTCTCTCTCTCTCTCTCTCTCTCTCTTTCTTTCTTCTACTTTCCTTCATTCCCATTCTCAAATGATTATGATTAACATTTGATACAATTGAAATCGAGTTTTTTTTAGAGAGAGAGAGAGAGAGAGAGAGAGAACTACATCGTCTCCAACCAGTGCACACTGGGCCAGAATGAAAAATTAGCAGGATTAAATTATTTTCACTATGAAGATACAACTTGAGAACAAAACTGTCTTGGGCAAAGTTGCAGTTTATAATTAGGGCTTTAGTTTGACGTCAGTTTCAGTTAGGGTGGTCCTTGAATATATTGAAATAAAAATTCTATCTTTCGCATGCCTTGACATAAAGCAATACAATGCTCTACAAAGTTGTTCCTTATTAAATTTAAAGCAACTTTGCTGCAAAAATCATAGTCGTAGGTCTTTGTGTCAAAAGTTATGATCATTTTTACGATTAAGAGTAGGGTGGCCCTGAAAAAAATAGTATTTTTCGCCTAACTTTTTCATTTCAAGTTTTATGAACACGGTGTCTTCAGCAAATTTTTAGAACTTGCTAAAATACACACTTTGATGAAAACGGAACGTAATTTTATTGATTCCTTCAAAAGATATCGCAATTTAAGTCTAAAAATTACGATTTTTTCAAATCAAATTATTTTTTAAAGGGGAAAAACGGGGATACAAATACGATTGCATATGAATGGTAAAGATAAGAGGTCTCTTTTGTATATAAATACTCAGGTGAATTTAGAAGAATTTTGGGTTAAATGGTACTATGAATGTATGTCCTTTTTAAAATAAAATTCTCGTTTTTTTCTTAAATGTTGATGGCAACGACGAATAAATCACCATATATAAATTAAAAAAACTAATATTTGCAATGCATTAAATTTCATAATAAACATACATGCGAAAAATGTACCAAAATTATAAATTGTTCTACTGAACCACTTAGCAACATTAAACAAAAAAATTATTTTTTTCTACGCCATGCACGTTTAAGGGTTAGAAAAATCTTCGAGGTTGGAATGATGTTCTCAAAAACATCAGGTATAAAGCGCATCAACGTGTATGCGTTTGTGTTTGCGTGTGCTTGGAACCAACATAATGGTAAATTCAAACGGATGTCAGTTGAACTTAACTGCTTAATTCCCGTAACAATAACTCAAAATTTAAGTTTCTTTTAACCACCGTAGGTAGTCAAATCAAACCAATATGATGTTTGTGCCCAATTCAACGTGAAGTTCCTGTTAAATAAAACTAGAATATATTTGCGTTTCCCCATCATTTTTCTCAGTGCACCCTTAGTAAAGCGATATTTTTTCTTTGCTTCGGTGGTTTTTCATTGTGCTGAAGGTTTCAGAGACTAGTGAGCCACGACTATCGAGGTACATTGACTTTACTCTAGAGCTGTCAAATTGTTACTGGATTGTCTGCGGATGACCAGTCATTTCCTAGGGTTTTATTGTATTGAATTTAAATCTTTATTAATGAATTTCGCCACGGCTTGATTTTTTTGTGTAATAGTTTTGAAGTTCTACCACCGCAATTCGCAAAAATGGAAAGAGGTTATTTGAATCGAAGCCTTGTTTGTTTTTTGTTTAACGAGAATCTCAATGATTACAAAAAAATTTGGCAAAACAAGAGAAATCAATTTGCCGGAAAAAGCACATGCACTAATCAAAAGTCTAATGTAACTACGTCTAAATGATTAATCAAACTTGATATTTAAAAAACAAACGTTGCAAACAACAGCATCGAATATCTTTTATTTACAAACATGATATATTACTGATATATCACGAAAGCCATCTTTAAAATCTCTGTATGTTGGAAGACCACTTTAACTACAAATTTTAGATAAAAATTATTAGTTTTTTATTTATATATGGTGATTTATTCGTCGTTGCCATCAACATTTAAGAAAAAAAAACGAGAATTTTATTTTAAAAAGGATATACATTCATAGTACCATTTAACCCAAAATTCTTCTAAATTCACCTGAGTATTTATATACAAAAGAGACCTCTTATCTTTACCATTCATATGCAATCGTATTTTTATCCCCGTTTTTCCCCCTTTAAAAAATTTGATTTGAAAAAATCGTAATTTTTAGACTAAAATTGCGATATCTTTTGAAGGAATTTATGAAATTACGTTCCTTTTTCATCAAAGTGTGTATTTTAGCAAGTTCTAAAAATTTGCTGAGGACACCGTTTTCATAAAACTTGAAAAGAAAAAGTTAGGCGGAAAATACTATTTTTTCAGAGCCACCCTACTCTTAAGCGTAAAAATGATCATAACTTTTGACACCAAAGACCTACGACTATGATTTTTTGCAGCAAAGTTGCTTTAAATTCAATAAGGAACAACTTTGTAGAGCACTGTATTGCTTTATGTCAAGGCATGTGAAAGATAGAATTTTTATTTCAATATATTCAAGGACCACCCTAACTGAAACTGACGTCAAACTAAAGCCCAAATTATAAACTGCAACTTTGCCGAAGACAGTTTTGTTCTAAAGTTGCATCTTCATAGTGAAAATAATTTATTCCTGCTAATTTTTCATTCTGGCCCAGTGTGCAGTGGTTGCACATACTGAACAATTAACATTAACGCACACTTAACGGACAATACAACGCCCGGTGGACCAGTAGAGTAGGGTCATTTTCATGTTGGGGGGGGTGGGGCGGGAAGGGTGCCATTTGTTGATTCGGGTGGGGCGGGGGGTATTTTCTCTATTCTCACCCCAAATTTTTGGGAATATTCGTCGCTTTTTGTGCTAAATAAATAAAAAATTTTAAGGTTGTTCTGGAATAAAAAAAAAAATTTTTTTAATCTTTCGTTTTCCCATGTTTTTAAATCAAACCACATTGAATGCCAAACATTTAACGGATCATGTTGGATTTTTGTATAGAATAACCACCGAATTTGTTTGCAGTTTGTACTGAAAATGTACTTTTCATCCGCGACCCTCTCACCCAAAGCAACACAGAAGAAACACCGTTTTTTACTCACCATGCTCACACCGTTTCAATAGATTATATTTTTTTAATGGTTGTTCAAATAATAAGTGATTAGCTTTTAACAAACATACATTTTGAGTTTTGGTGGTTTATAGCTCATGGTTTGTGTCCCCTTTGCTTACCTTTAGTATAATTATTTTATCTGATATTTTCTAAAAAGGAACATCAAACATAACCTTTTAAAACTACGTAAGTCACAAATGTAAGCAAGCTGTGTTTTTTGTGCTGAATTGTTGCTACTTGCATTCTTAACACACAGTTAGTAAATAATTTAAGAAATTTTATTCATCAATGACGAAAAGAAATTCATATGATCCAACTGAAACATGGTATATGTAGTAATCATGTATCTGAGTAGTATGAAACCAAAACGGTGTATCATTGAATAACATTATAATTGTTGTTCAAATTCGAGAAATACCACCATTTTGCATATTTTTCTATTCGTGGTTATTTCAGCTGCATGAAAAAACATTCGTTTTGTTTTGTTTGCTTGTTTTTTTAAATTACATGCTGGAAAATATTATACTTACTTTTGAAAAACTCTCGAATGCCCATTTATGGTAATTCTGGATAAAATGAATCAAATAACTGCTTTAGACTGCTTATAATTTAAAAAAAAAAACCGTTGCGCAATTTCCACATTGTGCACTAAATTCGCCAGCAGAGCAACTTTTTCGAAATCAAGTTAGGAATGAGAAGTAATGAACATCGACATTGATAGTAGCTTTCCTCTTAGTTCATACGAGTGTTCTCGACTTGTAGTGGTATGAATTTGATTGAAGAATTTCCATTATTCTTGTTTTATGCCTTTGTCATGCAAAATAGTAACCGAGAGCTTATGAATGTATTTTACCCGATGATTCGTATTGTTATGATGGTTCTTCTGTTTATAAACACGCGCAGAACCATCGCTTATTCTTCCGGTCTTCCTCTAAACTCTCCACCGATTGCTTGTCGATCTGCCAAACTTGGAAGACATCTGCATGGAGTTATCTCAAATTATAATAATCTGTCCAATACATCACAAAACGTTGCGATTGGTTGAGCGGACTGGAGATAATGAAATCCTTTTGTATAAGGCCAAGTCTCTCCCGGTTGGTATTAAACCGATGAGCATGGATATCAATAGAAACATAAAGTTACCAGAAGGCACAAAATGCATCTACGGACTCTTATTTTTACGAAATCCCTCAATTGCAATTTTTAATGCATTAGCATAGATTGTTCATTAGACACTTCAACTTGATTGATACAGTTATTAGTTACAGTAGTGCAATAGATTGTAGAATTCAGTAGTAAAAATTGTAAGTTACGAAAAAAAGAGTGTGGTTCGAGCATCGGCTGTGAAAGGTTGTGTCGGTGCTTTATTACTCACTATTTTCCTATCGAGCATGGCGCGTTTCGTGTTGTTTCGGTTATCTATAATTCGGTGTAACGAGTGATCGAGTGAGCACAGTAAGAGAACAACAAAGCGTCTCTCAAGCGTTCATAAAATTATCCTTGTTTTCCTAACGGAAAACCACCATTACACTTTGTGAGTGGCTCCAATAGCATCCTTATTATTGGTTTAACTCAGATCAAATCGGATTTCCAACATTATAAAAAATCACTTTGTTTTTTCAATGAAAAACCACCATTACACTTTGTGTGTGGCCCCAATAGCATCCTTACTGTTGGTTTAAATCGGTTCAAATCAGAAATCGGTACTAGTATTTAAATATTTTACTAAACGAAGCGTCAATTCAGCTTATTGTTTACCAAAACGAACCCTGCTGCCACCCAATCTTGTTATCCAAAATCCCAGTGATTTCTCGTGGAAGTGCGGCGGTGGTCTCGGCTTCCAATAAAACGTCCAAATAAACGTTAACGCATTCCTACCCTTTCCTTATTTGATCTGTATACGGGCAAGGCCAGCGCCGGTATTGCCTTAGTTTGGGATCACCAGTTTTACACATTGAGCATGTTTGCATCATCTGTTGATCTTCTGAGTAATAACAGCTGAACTGGCAGTAACGGAATAACAACTTCGGGCGGTTAATCATGCTCATTATCCTGCTCATGCTCATAAAAACGGATAAATTCTTTGAATAGGATAGGACAACTGCAACTTCTCGCTCTGACTAGCTTGCTGTTCTGCTTCTCACACGCTGAATCAAACTGTAAGATATGATCAACATATATTCTCAATAATACGAAACTACAGTACCCTAAAACGGGGAAAGCGTGGTAACGGGGCGGTTTGACCCATGCCATGAATAGTTCAAATAAATATTTTTCGTTGATACTCTTTCTAACTATCAACTGTGTTTCTTAATCTAGTATTATTTGGCTTCTGAAAGCTATAGCATAGGTTTGAATATTCAGTTTTTTGATTAACCAAGAACTGAACATTTTATTGAGCACAGCTTCTTCAACTTTCAGCTAGCGGGGAAAAAAATCAATCATTGCTTATCTAATAGCTAACATTACAGATTAAGAGATATTTCCCTAGCAGCATATTTGTTTCAAACCAGTAAAGGTGACTGCTCTGTGACTCAATTAAGTCACAATAGAGCTGCTGAAACCAGTTTTGACTGTTGTGTGCTGCTTGGAGTTTTTAGATACTTTTGGCTACATAGGTTGGGTTCTTTGTTAAAGGAAAAATATTGTAATAAAATTGTTACTCGTTACTATTTAAAAACTATTATATAATTATAACTATTTTCTCATGGATGTCAATTTTTAACGCTTTTTTGCTACAACTTGTTACAAAATCGAGGCAACTTCGCGTAGTTTGGCTTTTTCATTTAGGCAAAGGAGCAATCTGACAAACATCCCAAGCAACACAAAATCGTCATACTTGGTTACAGTGACTTGATTGTGACTTAATTGAGTAGTATTGTAGTAACATCAACTGTATTGCAACAAGGTATCTTGCAACCTTCTAGAGATAAAAAATAAATAATAATATATTGAAACCAATAATAAAATTCTAAAAATAAAATCAAAACTTAGGGGGGGGGGACAACTGCCCTCCCCCCTTGCCCCCCTGGCTACGCCTATGGCCAATAGCCAAACTTGATTGGATAAGCTCTAAAACTCTTAATTAACAACTGTGAGAGTGCATCGCAGTAAATAAGGTTGAGTACTAAATGTAGCGTTCATAGCCTAGAAGAAGAACAAAGTTAGTTTAATTTGTACTACCATATAGGACTGCGTATAACATATGGAGATGTACTGTACTAAGATTTATTAAACTTGTTCTGATGGATAGTTCAGTTCAGTTGATGTTTCAATCAGGGTTACAATATGCAATCATAAATTTACGCAGCTCACTAGTAATCCGAATCAAACGGAAAAAACAACAAACATTTTCGACATTCAATATTTGACTTCGAGAAGTTTGCTTGACCCCGCAGAAGATTTAATATCCCAAACTATCCCACCATCAACGGTTAGTTTTTCCGACTCCCTTCGGCAATGATTAATGTGCATACGCAGGAAAATTACAACTCCAGCACGGCAAACATTTACACTTCCTTAACGCTTCAAAATTAGTTTCAAATTTCCCGTACAGCAACGAAAAGGAAAACTTTGACTTCCTCCGGTTTTGTGTATGAAGAGCTACCGAAAGGTAGGTAACAACATTTTCCTTCCTATTCCGCTGCATCCCCTCTTGCCGTGATTGTATGCCGTGTTCGTTTCTGTTGCTATTAAATGTTTAACTTTGTGATAGACTTCAAAAACAGCAACAGACAGAGGGTCCCGGAGTTTATAATAAACGTTCCGTAAAGATGAGAAATGTTTACTCGATTCCTATCCCACAAAGCAGGGTACTGTTCGATGGAACTACTTTCCTGCAGCGATTTTCCGGATTCTGGAGCAAGACGTTTCGGTTTTGTAGCAAAAGCAGAAGCAGATCCAATGCAACATCTTTCCGGGTTCCGGAAATTCTTACCATCTTATGGATGACGAAGCGGAGTGCGGGGAATGCATCTTCTCGTGTCATAAAGAATTGCATGCTGGGAAAAAGCATCACCAGCAACCGGTCGGTCGGTTGGTTGGTCTCAGGAAGTGGCAGAGAGTGCTGCATTAACATCATGCCACATTGCCGAGATGCCCACATCTATTAGTGTTTCTTTCTAGATACCTCCACCTCCCTTCCCAGCATCGTTCCTTCTGGCTAACCGCTGCTCTTCGATTGGACACAGGGTCGGTTCTGGCTAGCCACAGGATGCTGCTAGTGGCAGCGTTGAAAGCCACCATCGATCGCTAGGGAGTTTCAACCCTGCTGCTTGGTTTTTACTGAAAGCAATAACATCGCATGCAATCTCGGTGGCCGTTCCATCGTGCGAATTGGAAGAATATCTTCTCAGCGCGCTAGTTGGCAGCGAGAAAAAAATGATATGGAATGTGCAGCACTTCCCCGGTACCGCTCCACACATACTCCGATCGCTTCAAAGCTACTTCCGGCCACGAGTATCTTGCTTTCCGACCCCTTGCGGATTCCATCTCGTGCCGCCGCCGGGGCCAATCCGGATGGGGTATGCAACACTGTAGTTTGATATCTTAATGGCTGTAGTTTTCAATTTTAGAGTGAAATAATATATTTTCACTTTTCCGCAGAGCACATCCGGGCTTTCACGGCTTCTGGCATGACTCCGCCGCTCTTCCGGGCCCCGGTGGCATTTTACGGCGTCAATTTGCGATAAAAGCAAGTGAAATTACTCGTGATAGATGGGACCGCCAAGCGCACTCGTGCGCTGTCACTCTTCAGCGCTTCCTCGGGAGTTCCTATTAAGGATGTAGCAAACTGAAGCGATGTGTGAAGATTGTCATATTAATCATATTGTTGCAGGATCTCTTTCATCGCGGTTAACTTGCGTTGGAAATTTGACCTGCATTTTCGGAACAAAGTTTACTGTTATTAATTGTCTACGGGATAGTCTACAACAGCGCAGAATCAACGGTTATTAAGTGTATGTGGAGTGGGGAGTTGATTGCTAAGTATGAAACCAATTCACTTCATGAACTCATTGGCAGGAGAATTCAAAAAGCCTCGTCAGAGGTGGGTGCGACTATTCAACTTAATCACAGGAACCACTGAGAAGAGTTTGAAGAATGCTTGATGAACATGAACAGTGCTTATTCTTCTTCTTTATTCTTTCTTAGCGTTTCAAGCATATTGCTTTCGAAATTAGCTAAGTGCTTGCTCTCAACTTAGTGTTCTAAATGCACTCCCACAGTTACTAATTAAGAGCTTTCGATGCCAAGTACCATTTTTGCATTAGTATGATTGAGTTGCAAGTACAATTATACGCTTTGCCCAGGGAGTCGAGAAATTTTCCTTAACGAAAAATTCTAGACCAGACCGGGAATCAAACCCAGCCACCTCCAGCATGGTGTTGTTTTGTAGCCGCGCCTTTACCGACTGAGCTAAGGGAGGACAGTGCTTTTTAGTGCTCTCAAATATTTTCGTATTCTGGTAGACTTGTCGTAGCTGGGCTCTTCTTGGTGGAGATCATTTTAATGTAATTCAATCCCCCAAGCAAAACAAAACAGTCAAAAATGGTTACAGCTACTTTATGGTGACTTAACGTAAAGTAGCTGTAACCATTTTTGACTGTTTTGTTTTGCTTGGAGGATGGACAAGTTGAAAATTATACCTTTTATCCCACAAAAACAGAATTTATTGTCTGTCTGGAAAATTAATATAACTGATCTTACGCTCAAAAAATAAGCATGTCATTTCAACGTTTCACATGACTTTCACCTGAATACGTTATTGAAAATTGCTCTGAAAAATAAAGTGAAAACTGATAGTTCAACGAATACCACCTGAAAATTCAGGTAAGCATCATGTGATTTTCGCTAAGAACATCGAATCTATATCACGGAAATCACGTTAAACTTATGCGAATTTAAGGTAATCGCTTCTGGATATGGTAATGGAAAATAAAACACGGTTGCTTCACTCGGAACCAACGTGACGATTAGTCCGTTGACTTGGTGACTGTGTTAATGCTAGTCTGCAAAGGCTGTAATTTCAATGAAAGGTCCCTGAAGTCTTCTTTTTCAACAATTTGGTTTCTCTTCAAGTCACTCTTTCAATTCATGTTTAAATTTTGGGGCTTGTTTTTATTTTTACCTCGCTTCTCGTGTTTTCCGCGCAGCGCTTTCTATTCGAGGTTCGGAGATCGCAGCAATCGCACCGTGATTTGAAATTGACGTGTTTTGCTTTTACTGCGTCGTTTTCGCAAAAAAAAGAACAATATTTAGTTATTCAATCAAACTAAAAAGTGGAGTTGCGAAATCTCTGTGAATTTTGCGTAACACGTAGTGAATGTAATCGATTGCCTCTCAAAATGTGTATTGGTCGCGTCTATTCGGATGGAGTTATGATGGTAGTTTTTTCCCGTTTAAAGACTATTCACATTAGACCGAGCCGAACCCAGGTCGGGTCACGGCCGAGTTATGCTGCGAATTGATTGTTTGAGTGCTGTATGCGACCATTCACATTAATCCAGCGGGCCGTGTTCGTGTTCTAAGCGGTGTTCGACCGGACTGGTAAAAAAATATTTCTTGGCAACGATATAAGTAGTCGTGGGCACTCTGCACAACAAGCCCGAGTAATGTGTTTTGTCAGAATGTTGAAAACGAATTTGGTGTTTCAAAGTAATTTGATTTGCCTCTTTAAATTTTTTTTTCAAAAATGATGCGAATGGTTGGCGCAAATTGTCATTGCCGGGAACACAATTTCAAAGTACATGCAAATATTCGACCAGCCAATTCCACTCATGTTTCTAAAAGACCTACACGAAAGACTAGTTATTTTTTCTTGTTATACTTTATTTAGGATAATTGGCCCAAGAGTTACAAAGGGTTTACGATGCAAAATGCGCTCCATATTTTGATAATAGACACAAATCTTAATGATATCGTAACTAAAGGTAAACTACCACAACTGTTAGTACAAAAACAACACACATTTTTAGGAAATATTTCCACTTTTACTAAATTTACGATTTAAATGTATTATGTTGTGACTTAACTTGATATTTTAACGATCGGAAATGCATGATACAGATTTAGATCAACCACATTGCCTCGTTATGAATGATGAGACGTATATAAATGCCGACTTCCGGCAGCTTCCGGGGCTCCAGTTTTTCACTGCTCATCATAAGTTTGATATCCTTGAGGACGTTAGAAAGCAGAAGATGTCAAAGTTGACCAAAAAATATATGATTTGGCAAGCAATTTTCTCGTGTGGAAAGCGGACCCCATTCGTGACAACTGGAACGGTCAATGGGCAAGTGTACCTAAAGGAATGCCTCCAAAAGCGTCTAATTCCTCTTCTGAGGTCACACGATGGTCCTACGATTTTCTGGCCGGATTTAGCCTCGTGCCATTACTCGAAAGAGGTTTTCCAGTGGTACAAGGCTAAGGAGCTCAATTTCGTGCCGAAGCATCTCAACCCTCCGAACGCACCGGAACTGCGGCCAATTGAAAAACACTGGGTCACCATGAAGCAAGTTCTTCGGAAGCATCCTAAAGAAGTGAAATCGGAGGAAGATATGAAGAATAAATGGATTGCCACGCAAAAAAAAGTTGGTCCATATGTTGTACAGGACCTTATGAGTAGTGTAAAGAAGAAGGTTCGTACATTTGAGTATGGAATTAAAATTGAATAGAACAAACATGGAAAAATATTCTTAACATGTTTTATTTTACTCCCTGAAGGTTCGAAGATGATTGATTGAACGGGCGAATTTTGCCGAATATGTGTGTGTGTGTCGCAATTTGATTCCGCACACCCTTTAACTCGAGAACTAACGAGTGTTCAATAAAAAATGATAATTTTTTCTGTCATGTATGATGTATGATGTATGATATGTACTACCACCCATTGTAGCACGGAAACTAAGTCCGACAGCAATGGGCTCTCCCTTCTGTTAGACTTGATCAAGCTTCAATAACCACTGATTATCCTAATCATGCCATTGTATGAAGGGCCAAAAAGGGGATGTGTGGATCGATATGCAAAATCACTTATACGTATCCACAGGGATATAGAGAATCTCCTTCCAACAACAAGACTGAAAAATTGGTCAAAAGAGCAAGCTATCTAACATGAGGATGCCCCAATGGGCGGGGAGAAAAGACCGCCCTCTATTCACAAACTGTTAGCAATGGGGAGTTGGCATTCCCACTCTCCCCATCCAGAGTGCTTCAATCGGGTTGCCCTGATGGTCCCTCCCATTCCCATGAAATATTTATATAATGGTGTATATATTTACACCAAAGTGTAGAGTTCTGTGGTTCGCGCTTAAGTACGTTTTCGTTCGTTTTCAGCGATAGCCGCATTTCACCAAAATCTTGATTTGAGGTATCCTGAAAAAGTTTATTAAATCTATTGAAATTTTACAAAACTAACATTTATACATTTTAATTTACTGTTGTCATGGTCACTATTTGCTATTTGATGCTGATTTTATAACAGCAATCCGCTTTTATTTTTGCTGACCTAATAGTTATTGCTACCGAGTTAAGAAAAGGGAAGATTTAACTGGAAGGGAGTTAGGGATAAATGGGCAAAACATAATAAAAAATGTTTATATCATTTATGAAGTAATATCAATAAAACAATATAACCAAATATAATTATATTGTAAGTAATGATGAAGTAATGACAAAGAATGAAATAAAAAATCAAACACCAGCCAAATGGCACACAGCGCTGCATGAATCAGATCAGCTCAGAATTGGTAAAAAGTCCATTTGCAAACCGGAAATGAAAAATACATTCAGCAATAAGTGCAAAAGAGGTAGGCTAGCCTACCACAGATTCCGTAATTTAGAAAAGCTGTAATTTCTACGTTATATACTGTAATGTGATAGGAAGCCACCACCAGTGCAGGACTTGCCATGGCTTACAGTTCCTCCTAATGGCAAAATCAAACTGTACATACCTGTAATCCTCACTATTCCGTTGTATGAAGGGCCAAACACGGGGGTGTGGACCCGTAAACAGAAGCACTTACACGAAACCCACGGAAAGGATAGAGAGTCTCCTTCCAACGAAACGCGCTTATTACAGGAAATGAATAGTAAGCAATACACATTAGGATTTCCGTCTGGTGGTTTGTTAAAAATAGGATTAGCAAACACCCTGTAGACTGTTGGAACATAATTAGACCTTCGCTGATCTTGATCTGATGATTTCCATCAAAGAAGGCATAATTGTCATCCATAACTTGGGTCAGATAACCACGAATTCCTCATCCAGCCTACACTTCGTCTGGCACCCTGTATTCCCCTCTTTTCCTTTGTTAATGATTGTATGTATGTAATGTACGCAATAGAATATAATATATGTATTTACAAAATATAGCTGACAGCCACTGGATTGTTACTGAAAAAAAAACATAAAAATTAGATATGTTTTAAAATCCTACTAGTACTGGAAAAGCGTAGATAGAGTAGATCATTTCAAATATCAATGATAAAATTTCAAAAAAAAAGGTATTATTTTATAAGACATGTTGTTTTTTGGACAATTTTTCCTATCTACTGTTTTAGTTACATTTCAAAAATATCAATTGGAGTGATCGAATTTGATGATTTCAGAAATAAATGGCTTATCTTAACATAATACCACTAAACACAATATTTAAATATTATCCTATACTGCTTATAAGCAAATGTCAGTATTTAATGAATATAGTAGTTGAAATTCAGAAGTGCAATTTCAAAGTAAATGTAATGCTAAAATGCTAAAAAGCAAATTGAGCTTTTCATCTATGTCATGTTGCCCCAGGCTCCTGAGATAAATGGTTTTGGAATGCAAAGATGATTCCAAAGCCTGCTGAAATCATTAATTGATATGAGAATGGAAAATTATTTGATATGATTTACAGGTCACACCCCCTCAGTTCGCTACTGTCAAAATGACAACATTGCCCAGGCTACACCAACCAGCGTCTCCATGATTCTGCTGGCAGTCTTTTGTGATCATATGACTCGTGGAGGCGTGAGGTAGGAACTTGTGAGGACGAGAGGTCGGTCGCACCCTCCTTCGAAGTTGTTAACTCACCATTAGAAGCCCAATGATAATTTTATATAGTAATATAAATTATTATATACATTCAAATATTAATGTGAATTATTATAAATATATAAATATATATATATATATATATATATATATATATATATATATATATATATATATATATATATATATATATATATATATATATATATAAATATATAAATAAAAAAAAAGATATTTTTTTCAGTCATGCAGTAAAATTTTTTTTTTTTCAACGAATTCAGTATTTTTTATTAAAAACATAATGTTTATTCTTCAAAAAACGTCAATGAATATTGGAGAAGGGGCCCTGGTCAGCCGTACGACGCAACTTAGTCGCGATGCTCTCACAAGAGCGCTGGACGACACTGACGTCCATCTTCAATTCCGGATCCTCGTTGCCAACTGTAAACGTATCCTTGGCCCGCCAATTGTACACTAGGCACTGAGGGTGCCGAAAAAATCCTCAATTGGACGGCACTGGGGCAAGTTGGTCGGGTTCCTTTCTTTCGGCACGCACGGTAGCTTTCTCTGGTCAAGATACTCCAGCGTCTTCTTGGCGTGATGGGAAGACGCCTTGTCCGGCCAGAAGACGTACATCCCATCCGCATGATGCTCCTTTAAGAATGGCAGAAGAATTTTCTCAAGACTCTCTTCCTGTTACACTTGTTGATTGATGGCCAGACCGCTCTGCTTGAAACACGGGTTTGAAATCCCTCTGTCCGATATGGCAATGTACAGCATAACTTTTTTTTTCAAATTTATGCTTAAACTTATATTTTACTTCGGGGTGTGGCCTGCTCGTCCGTGTACTCGGGGGTCTTCTGACAGGATAGATGATGTCCTCCACCTTGAGGGTTCGGTGAATCAAGGTATGAGAGCAATGACGCAAACTCGTTCCGTTCTTGTTGTCGAACAGCTTTTTCAACGCTTCCTTTTTCTTCTTCTTCGTCATTATCTTTGCTGGACGGCCACTACTGGCCTTCCGCTCCACGCTCAGGGATGCCAGGATCCGGTAAACTGTACTCACGGGCACGTTTTCGTCTCGCAAGTGGTCTACCGTAAACTTTTTTCCACGATGACCATGCGATTCGTAAAATCGCGGAGTGCTTGCTGTTTCGACGCCATCTTCGATTGAACTGACAGCACCCGAGAGAAAAGAACCATGCCACACGGCAATCCATTTAAACTCAGTTTTGAGTCGTTTCTGACTCACTTTCGTCCATAGTGGAGTCACTCAAATTTGAGTAACATGTAACTGGGATTGACAAGTCGATAAATCAAAAAATTCATCTGATTTGAGTCGATGTTTTTGATTTGTCGACTTGTCAATCCCATGGGCTTTTCCGCTGCCGTTGCCGTTCTGCATCCGTTATCACTGCGTCCGAGCCTTTAATCTAAGGTTATGCAAAAGAAAATTGCGTTCAAACTGACAGGACACGGCGTAGTTTAAAGATACAATGATAGGCATGATAAAGTGCCAACCTCATCATTATTTAATTTTCTCTCAAGTAGGCACACTGTAGTCTTTGTTCATATCCTATGTTTCATATTCTTTTCAAGTTTCACTTATGGAATAATAATTAAGTAAAGAGTTCGACTTGAAGAACAAAAACCAATTCGTGTTGGAAAAAAACCAGCGGCAAAAAAAACTGCCAACTTCAAAAATCGATATGTTTTCGATACGTTTCCGTAGAAAGACCCCTCGATTGTTTATGTTTTGATATTTTGACGTATTTTGAAGCAAACAACTTGACCTGGTGCATTTGTACACGTGATCGGGTTTGATTCAGTTGAAAAAATCGAGAACGTAGTGATTTCGAAAGCAATTCCCTTGTGTATCCGAAAATTGGTGGTTCGTGATGTGAAAAACGGTGAATCGCACCGGGCTGTTGCTAGGAAGTAGCAAGGCAGCAATTGGGAAAATTCAACTGAAACAAAAAACGTTCGGATCAGTGGTTGATCGCCCAAGCAGAGGCAGGAAGTGCAAAACAGACACACGAACGGACACCAAGATCATGCGCGAAGTCAAGAAAACCCCAAAAGTAACTGTCCGTGAGATCCAGGAAACCCTTCAGCTATCAGTTTCTGGTCGAACTGTTCGTCGCCGTCTTGTTGCACAGCGGCTGCTTAACAAAGTTGCCCGGAAGCGCCCATTTATCAACAATGCAAACACAGCCAAACGGCTCAGGTTTGCTATTGAGGATGCTGATGAGCCCGTAGAGTTCTGGAAAACGGTTCTCTGGACGGACGAATCAGAATTCGAGCTTTTAATCGAAAGCGGTGGTTTCGTGTGTGGTGCAGATCGCTTGAGGAGCAACAGGATCGCCACATCTAAGGCACGGTGAAGCATGGAGGAGGAAATGTGATGGTATGGGGGGTATTTTTCGTTGAGTGGAGTGGGTAGCCTCGTGAAAATCGACGGGATAATGACGGAAGATTCCTACATCAACATTCTGCGAATAAATCTGGAGGTTTCGCTGATCCAGACGGGTCTTGAAGAGAAGTTCGTATTTCAGCAGGACAACGACCCGAAGCATGCTGCCAAGAAGACCAGGTCTTTCTTCCGGTCTTGTTGGATCAAACCGCTGGAATGGCCTCCACCTCAACCCCATCGAAAATTTGTGGGTGATTCTAGATGCCAGGGTTGACAAAACTGGTGTCACCAATAAATTCAACTATTTTGAAGCTCTGATGCGCGTCTGGGAAGAGCTTGATCCACAGCATCTAAGGAACCTGGCGGAGGGCATACCGAAGCGCCTGCAGCTGGTCCTGAAGGCGAGGACACATACATTATTAAAATGCTTTTCTTTTACTTAAATTAATTTTCCCGGGAGCCAAAATGAAGTGTGCACTTTTTTGTCACTGTTTTTTTCAACACCAATTGATTTTTTTTCTTCAAGTCGAACCTTTTTTTTATTATTATTCCATAAGTTTACCTTGAAAATAATATGAAAAATAAGATATCAAAAATGACAACAGTGTGTATACTTTATTTGGAACTAAATAAATGAGAGAAACTTATAACAATGATGAGTAGGGCACTTTATTTTGCCTCTCAGTGCATATCATACACACTTTGAAATTATGAATTTTACAGGAGACGTAATTCATGTTTGTAAAAAGTAGAGAACGTAAAGAAAAATTTCGTGTAAAATTGTACCAAACAACACACGATTGGAAAAGAGCGTTGTGAATTTGTTTTCTCATCTCTTTCAACTCATTCTTGTGTGCTAAAGGACGCTGCTGGTCGGTCGGGGAAGAATATTGACATTTTGGTAGTGTGTATATTAAATAACGCGAATAACGATGTTTTAAAGAGCCTAGCACTTTCTTGTAACCGAATTTAATAACCGTTTCACGCACTCCATCCCCAACCGTAACAAACAAGTTCTTATAAAATTAATGCAATTATGAAGGAAAACATATACAATGCTTTTATTATGTTGTGCGTAGCTTCGTCTCAAAAGACTCACCCACAAATTGAGAGTAACAATTTATAACATATACTAAACAACCTCCCAAACTGTTGCTAAACGTAATATTTGAACAAACCCCTATGCCCAATTTGGCTTCTTTTTGAATCAGTGAGTGGCCCCACAATCTTACATTTAGGAAGTGTTTTTTTTTTCATTCCAGTATTTCAATCAATTCTGAATAATTTCACTATTGCATGAGGATGTTAAAATCATGTTTAAAGTTCATCTTCAATGCAACTTATCGACATATTTACAAACAACTAGCTAGCACGCTATTTCCAGACAACCCAAAATTTAGTACGTTTGACTCAAATCAGTCAAAAGTAAGGCTACTCAATAGTGAGTAAAGATAGTTCGTAGTGGTAATATGACAAACAGTCAACATCGGCATTTTCAAGGAGTGAAATTTAAGTTGATCGAACAAAACTTGAAAAAAAAATGTGTTTGCTGTTCTGGTACCACGTTTAAACCGAAAATGTGTGGAAAAACATGCTCAAAACTTTTTCAAAATCAGACATGTTTGGTAGGGTAACGGGATGTAATGTTAGCCTATCACTCTTCATTCGGCCTTTGTACCAAATGTGTCATTAATTTAGCGAAAATCAACAAAATAATATTGCTTTTATGATGACCGATGTAATCCGAAGCAATTGAGACAATATTATTCAACTTATAGTTGTTCACTTCCACGTAATTTTTGATTTCTTGAACTTTTGATACATCATGATTTTTCTGGTTAAGCTGAACCGATGATCTACGCGATCTTCAAGTGATCTAAATTTGGCTTAATTGAATCGATTAAGCGATTAATGTAGTCTGGATGTACGGAAAATAGTTACACGTTACAAACTAACTGTTCTCAAGGCTAAAATATCAATGACTTTACAAGAAAACCGTAGACCCAATGTTTGGGACAAATTTTTTTTGTATGTTCCTAACTATATAATAAATCCATAGAATGGGACGAAGTTGCATCCATGAATAGACCTAATTAGGTATCCCTCGAAAGTTTCTGACTTCATCAAAAGAGTTGAGTAACTTTTCGTGATACATACTATTAAATGTCTTATCAAACTTATCTAAGCAAGTGTATAACTAATTCAATCACGCTTACAGCTTCAAAACTTTATGAGTTAATGGAAAATAGGTCTGCTAGGTTTGAGGTGTAACGATAGACTAAAAGTTTTATTATAGGGTAAGGGGATGTAACGTTAGCCTTGCTCCCTTCATTCTGCCTAAGTATCAAATATGTCATTAATTCAACAATAATCATCAAAATTATGTTGCCCGGTTATATTCAAGTTGATTAATTTAATGAAAAAGATTAGAGAAAAAAAAAATCAAAGGGCGAACACGAAAATTATTGCGACACATTCAACAGGGCATAACTTTTTTACCATTGGGTAAAAATCAACCAAATTTTGCACACTTTCTCATTGATGTGTATTAATACAATTATTATGTACAATTGTTTACATGCTGTCAAACTCGAAGTCGTGTTTTTCGATTCAACGAAAATGGAGGTGAACCAACGCGAGTCGAGAGAACAAATTCTTTCCAAACACCTGGAATTTCCTGACCTGTCGCACCGGCAGTTGGGAAAATGTTGAACATTCACCATTCAACCGTCTCCAGAGTGTTGATGCGGTTCCAGGAGCGGTTGACGTTGGACCACGGCAAAGGAGCTGGAAGAAAACCGGGACCGGAGAACAAAAAGACGGAGGGAAAGGTGAAGCGGATGATTAAAGCAAATCCCAACGTCTCAAGCCGTGATTTGGCTAAAAAGATCGGCATGTCGCAGAGCTACGTCCAGAATGCAAAAAAAAGAGAGCTGGACTACATACATACAAGGTACAGAACTTCCCAAACCGCGATGAGCGGCAACAATCGACGGCTAAAACTCGGGCACGGAAGCTCTACGAGAAGATGCTGACAAACTATGGCTGCTGTGTGATGGACGACGAAACGTATATAAAAGCCGATTTTAAGCAAATTCCGGGGTTGGAGTTTTTCACCGGCAAGAGCAAGTTCTATGTGGACGACAAATTTAGGAAGACGAAAATGTCGAAGTTCGCCTCCAAATATCTCATTTGGCAGGCCATCTGCTCTTGCGGACTGAGGAGTGAGCCTTTCGTGACAAAGGGCACAGTAAATGGCGAGATCTAAAAATCTGAGTGCCTCGAGAAGCGCTTTTTGCCGTTTTTGCAGCAGCACGACGAAACTCCGCTATTTTGGCCAGATTCGGCATCATGCCACTATTCTAAAAGTGTCCTGGAGTGGTATGCGGCCAATTCTGTCCATTTTGTTCCAAAGGACATGAATCCGCCAAACTGTCCGGAGCTGCGCCCGGTGGAGCAGTACTGGGCAATGATGAAGCGGGAACTTTGGAAGAGCAAGAAGACAGTCAAAGACGAGAAGGACATGTTAAGAAAATGGAAAAAAAAACTGAGAAACTGGTACCGGATGACACTGTAAAGACTTTGATGGAGGGCATCAAGCGAAAATGCGTTCAATTTTACACTCAATTCTCCATCGATTAACTTTTCTTTTGATTTTTGAAGTAAATATATGTATAAAACTACCCTAAAATTTTGGTTTGATTCTAAACATTATAAGAAAATTGGCATGACATTTTCGGTGTCGCAATAATTTCGTGTTCGCCCTTTAATGTTGTTCACTTCATTGTAATGTTCGATTTTCTTAACTTTTTAACAACAATAATTTACCTGGTAAAATGAAATTATTAAAATCAACAACTTCGAAATATCCAAAATAGGGCGAAAGGAACCAAAAATCCGGAAAAAACAGGCCAAAATGTACAAAAAAGCCACACTTATAAGCTAACTGTTTGCATAGATAAAATAACAATAATTGAATAAGAAAAACGTAGACCCAATGTTAGGGACATATTTTTTTCTTTGTTCCCAATTATGGCCTGTTGCCTGGATAACATAGTAAAAATTATGTTATTGGTAGAATTTTCAACGTTAATGTACGAGTTTCGATTGTATATTTTCCAAATGGCTTATCTAAACACAAACCAAGGAATAAAACCTGTGCAGAGTGTATTATTATGTTTTGCTTATCTAAGGGTCAATAAACTATTTGTGATAATCTCGTAAGTGCTTCAAAGCAGATTTCGTTTAGTTTGTTTTATGAAATTTTATGTTGGGTATAGCGAATATAGCTGGCAATGTCTTAAATCAGATAATCAGGGGGGAAACCCGTACAAAGACTGCATTTGATAAAAAAATCGATCGAATGGGACGAAGTTGCATCCATGAATAGACCCAATTTGATGCTTATAGACCGACATTTCATCCATATCCCTCGAAAGTTTCTAACTTTATAAAATGAGTTGTTTAGCTTTTCGTGATACATCCTACCAAACGTCTTATTAAACGTATTTTGGGAATTTTTAAACAAGCTAAATATCGCTTCCAGCTCAAATACTTTATGAGTTATAATAAAAAATGTTATCGATCATTGCATAATAGGCTGAGTCAAGGGACACATACCCTATCTAGATTATCATGGCTAACTATAGTACAATTATTCGACGGTTGCTATCTCAGCATTCCCCCTTAACCAAGAATCATTGTACAAGTCCAAGGGTTTTCGTTGATTCGACAAATTTTGAGACATTTACCGCCTTTGTGAGAACAGCTGCCTTTTGTTAGGTAGTTCCAGCGTGCATCAGCTTGATTAGCTTCTTTTCCAAATTTTCACGAACGAAATGGTGTTGGCAATGTTACTTGGACGGTGAATAGCCAATCTCCTTCTCCGCCAGCTGTATCGCACTCATATTGTCACAGCAAATTATAACCGGTAGAGTGATTCCTAGAAGTTCACGTCGCAATTCTCGCTTCTAAAGCTTCTTGAGTAGCAGCGGAGACAGCCATGTACTCAGCCTCCATTGTCGATAGCGCCACAGTTGACTGTTTCCTGCAGCTCCGCGATATTGAACCATCAGACTCAAAGTAAACGTAGCCAGTGATAGATCGAGGAGTTTAGGAATCATTCCCCCAATCAGCTTCGCTATACCCACTAAAACTTTCGATGTTCTGTTTTGAGTACGTCAGCTTCATGATTTTTGTCCACTTTATGTATCGCAGAATTCGCTTGGCCGCTATCCATTGAAGCTTCCCTGGGTTGCTGCAATACTGGCTAACCATATTAACTGCATGAAAGATATGTAGATAATGTCAAATACTGCAAGCCTCCTACCAGCTCTCGGAAAGGAACTGTTTCCGTTTCTGTTCGCACTTCTTCGGATTTCGGACACATATCTTTAGCCAGCCTCTGATTTGGATCCGCAGTTAGTGATACAATGTTACAATTGGTTTCTCCAAAACGCTGCAATAACTCGTTGATGTACTGCTCTTGATCTAACATTACCTTGTCTTTTTCTCTTGTCACCCGCATTCTAAGAACTTTATTTGCCACACCTAAATCCTTCATTTGAAATTTCTTCATCAGCTCGTGTTTCAGCTTATCCACCCATTGCTGATTGTTGGAGAACAGCAACAAATCACCGACGTAGACGGCAACGATGAGAATCGAGTTACCTTCTACCTTGAAATACACGCATGTGTCATACGAAGACCGCTTCAGCCCAATTCGCTTTAGCTCAGAATCCAGTTTCAGGTTCCAAACTCTGCTTGCTTGCTCAGGAACGCTGAAATGGCATCCATTTGATAAATCTTGAGATCCTTCTTTGCAGCCAATGACATCAGATAACGGATAGTTGGGTACCGGACCACTGGCGAAAACGTCTCGTTGTAATCAACTCCTGCGACCTGAGAATAGCCTCTTATGACCAAACGAGCCTTATACCGCTCGACAGTTCCGTCCGAATGTGTTTTCAGCTTCTAGACCCACTTGCAACGTAACATCTTTCTTCCTCTAGGTAGATCTTGTAAACACCATGTTTGATTCTCAACCAAGGCATTATATTCGGTTTCCATTGCTCGCTTCAACTGTTCCCTAGCGTCTCGTAAAATCGCCTGACGAAATGTTTCGGGCTCGATGATTTTCTCGGATTTCTGTATGGATTGGAAATTTTTTTTCAGGAAAAACGCTGCTCTTCATCACATAATCTCGATACTTGCCCGAAGGCACCCATGCTCCCTCGCACTGCACCTAACCACCAATTGTGGATCTTCTTGAGGTGGAGGGAGCACCGATGATTCTTCCTCCTCAATAAACAGTGGATTCACAGCATTATATGTTATATTATCGGGTAGAACTGCGGGGTCAACAGTAGAGCTTCATTCAACCGTGTTGCTTGATACGACAAACTCTCCAAAGCTTCGATTATTTTCGATCGCAGAATCCGTTGATGCATCTTTGGGTCTTCCTTGTTTTTCATCCAGAAAAATAACATCCCAACTAATGACGACAGACTTTGTACTATAACTGTAGACCCTGTACGCTTTGGAATTCTCGCTATATCCGACAAATATACACGGTTCCGACTTCTCGTCCCATTTACGACGTTTCTCCTTTGGTACATGCGCCATCACTCTAGCTCCAAAAACTCGCAGATACGATAAGTCTGGACGCTTTCCGGTGAATTTCTCCTCCGGAGTCACCGACAGACCTTTTGTTGGTGATTGGTTGACCACGTGTGATGCAGTTGCAATCGCTTCCGACCAGGCCCGCTATCAGCATCAACAATCATACTTCTGGCTCTCTCAACAAGCGTACGGTTCATTCTTTCTGCCAATCCGTTCTGCTCCGGGTTATAGGGCGCAGTCATCTCATGATGAATACCAGACTTTTGCAAGAACTTCTTCATTTCGGTGTTGATATATGTATTCTTGGTCGTTATCAGTACGAATACGCTTGATCCGCTACGGACATCCTTTTCTTCAAAAAAAATCTGCTTCACAGCAAAATTATCTTCACCAAGGACATTTTTTCACTGTTATTTCTTCAAAAAACCGGCCCGGTGCCTGGGTCCATAACTTAATGGAAAATAGGTCTGCTAGGTTTGATGTGTATCGAATGAATGAATGTTTTATTATATCTAAATTATCATGGCTTACTATGGTACAATTATTCGACGGTTACTATCTCAACATGAGTTATAATAAAAAATATAATCGATCGTTGCATAATAGGCTGAGTCAAGGGACACATACCCTATTTCACCCTCACGATTTCCTTACAACAAAGTTCTTATATTCTTGTCAAAGAAGATGTTTCTGGAGTTAATTGGGAGTGAGCTTGGCATTGATGAGTTCAAAAACAAAATACAAGAGAGGAAGAGCCTCACGAGAAGACAATGATTACCTGCTGCCACGAGTTCAGAACGACGGTGATGAAATCGAGGCGGTAGACGAGGCGAGTACCTGGCCTCATTGGTAATCGCCGATAATGGCACCGGCAAAAAAATACAAAGATGCATTATGGTTGGTAATCGTGCCTACTTTGGACTCCGAAGGACGCTAAGATCGAACAAAGTTCGCCGAGCTACAAGGTTGACCATCTACAAGACATTGATTAGACCGGTAGTCCTCTACGACCGCGAAGCATGGGCATTGCTTTTGGAGGACCAACGTGCCCTTTGTGTCTTTGAACGGAAGGTGTTGCGTACTATCTACGGTGGAGTGCAGACGGTAGACGGAACGAAAGAACCATGCATTGCATCAGTTGCTGGGAGAAGACTACCATCGTTCAAACCTCTAAAATCGGTCGACTACGATGGGCTGGGCATGTCCTAAGAATGTCGCACGACAGACCAATTCACATGATTCTCGAAAACGAACCGACGGGCACAAGAAGTAGAGGCGCACAACGAGCAAGATGGATCGATCAAGAAGAAGGCGACCTTCGGACCCTTCGCAGACGGCAAACGTACTTTTGCATATAAAAAGTAATAAACAATCCTTAAAAAATTGAAAATCGTGCCATGAAAAACGCATTCTTGACCCATAAGACTCTGGTGAAAATCCATAATAAATGGAAATGATCCATAAAATTCATCACTCTGATCCATACTTAATAAAAAATTTAGCAATAAAGTGTCAAAAATGTACCGTTTTATATCTAGGGCATGGTCGTTAAAAGTGTACGGATTACTCATACACATATTGCAAATGATCCATGAAAGGCTCAATAACTTTCCTTAAACTTGTAAAATTGATCCATAGAATGTAACCATAGACTAACTCTAAGACCAGTAGGTCCCGAACAAATACGATTTTTTCTTTGGCTCAGTCAGTACTAGCACATCGGTCCCAAGTTCGGTCCCAAGTTTAATAATACGCCCCTCATAATGAACTCACACGAACACACTCTCAAATATTCTGTCAAAATAACACAGCAAATCAAAACAAAGGCGCAAATATGTATAGTTAGGTGCTGGCTTCAAGGTGTACTTCGGACCAAGGGGTTCTACAACAGTGAACCAATTTCAAATCGCTAGTTGCATATTGATTGTTGATGTAACCTTTGTGCAATTAAATATATTCGCATGTTCCATAAAGTATTTGAAATTTTCCATAAATAAATTGCCAATGATCCATAAAATGATTAATAATGAACCTTAAGCTTATAAAAATGATACATGGTAAATCAGTTTTGTTCGCTAAACTATAATCTTGACCGGGCTACTCAGTTCGGCGTTTTTAAAAAACACTTAACACAATACTTTTCAATTTACACTCTTGATTTATTAACTTAGAACACGAACAGAAGTATCCACGGTGGTTGATAAAAGAAAACTGAACGAACACGTTGGTGTTGTCTGTGCTATTTATGACGTATTATTGATGATGCAGCAGACTGATGTATAAAAATGATGAATGTTGTCCTTTATTGCTGACTGTGCTCAAACAGTAGACTGTTTGTGGCATAATTCTATATTGTATGTTCCATAAATTATGCCTGAATTTTTCCTGGTTGGGGCACTATTTTTGTTAATTTTGATCCATAAAGATTGTAAAATTGATCCCTAACTGCGTTACTACTCAGATTTAGTGCCATGTCCGTTCTTTCAGGTATTCGGATAAAATATTGCTTCTAAAGAAGGATTGCGGAGTTTTTGCGTAGCCGTATTGAGGATTGAAGAACTAAGGCGGCAGAAAGCGGTCGATGTTTCCGACATCCGAAGTGTTAACATAGCGTAGATTAGATTCCAGGCAAACGACTGATTCAAGCATTTGCCCGGTATAAGGCAAACGGAGGATGTTTTTTGTAGTTAGGTCCAACGAGCGATAGCAAGTTGGACAGCAAGCGTCTGCCCGGCATAATTTAAATCAAATTTTCTGAAACAACAGTTTAACCAAGTCATAAATTTGACCTGAAGTTCTTTATGTGTAGGACAGCTTTTTACCAAATTCCTTGACAAACATGTGTCGCTGTTGCGGGGAGATCAAATAATGTTAAGTGCACAGAGTTGGTTTGTTATAAATCATTTTTTAAGATTATGATTTGTTATACAAACTATTTGAGATAATTGTAAATTGCCATGGAACATGTACAATAATGGGATATCCGAACAATTATATGTATATTCCATTTCCTTGAAATATAACGGTTAATTTTTGACATGTTATTGCTGAATTTTGTTAAAAGTACGGATCAAATTGATGTATTTTAGGGATCATTTCTATGTTTTTTTGTGGATTTTCTATAGAGTTTTATTTTTGTGGATTTTCACGAGAGTGTTATGGGTCGTGTGTTTGTTTTTTTAAGGGAAGTATTTCATTTTTTCATTGATCATTTCTTTCGATTTAAAGGTGCAAACTTAGGGGCCTTCGCAGACTGCGAAGCTGGTGAGGTGCCGCCATGGACCGAATAGATTGGAGACAACTTCTGTGTACAGCAGAGGTTACTCCGGTCTCCATCTGATTGGTAACTAAGAATGATAAGTTTTGATAATTGTATCAAGTCAAGTCCTGATAATTTACAATTAATTGATGTCAAACATCTATCGTATTAAAATCATCTCTAAAATCTTTTGAAATCTAAATGAGTTAACGTTTGCATTTAAAGATTGGACTCGGAAAAATGCGACTTTTTGTTTTGGGTGTAACTTTTTATCGCTTGGTAAAAATTAATGAAATTTTAGGTAATACTAGTTTAGAGTGTTATGTTTATGTGTGCAAAATTTTATCGCGGTCTGTCATTTTTTTTTTTTTTGTCTGGATTGTCTTTTTTTGCTTCCCGGGCCGGGGTCGCCCCCCGTCGTCACTCGTAAACTCCTCCCTGGGTGGTTTTTTTGGTTTTTCGCGGGGGGGGGGCGGGGGCGTGGGTGGTGCGGGGGGGAAAGGATTGATTGCACTCCCTGTTGCTTTCTTCCATTTGGATTTGGACCAATTTTTTGTTCTTTTTGCGGCGGTCGTGGTGGATTGGGAGGTCTTGGCGGCCCAGGGGTGGGGATTTTGGCGGCCTTTCGTATTTTTTTTTGTCCATTCGTAAATTGTCGTTACTTTATAATCAATTATAATGGAAGCCGAAGGAAGGGAAAAATTGTGCACAGTTGTTGGGAAATCCATTGTGGTCTGCATCTAGGCTAGCAAAACAGCTGAAATTGCCCAGAAATACCGTATGGCGCGTTATCAAATGGTATAAGGAAACATTGACGACGATTCGGAAGCGTCAAGCCAATCGTCGGAGTGGAACTGTCGACCGGAAACTGCGTGGTAAGATTTTGAAGACGATTAAGAGGAATCCCAATCTGTCGGACCGTGATTTGGCCAGAAAATTCGGTGCTGCCCATAGTACCGTGAGGAGAACTCGACCCCGGGAAGGAATCAATTCGTATCGAGCTAGCAAACAGCCAAATCGGACCATAAAACAGAATAGTGTGGCCAAAATCCGTGCTCGGAAGCTATACGACCAGGTGCTGACCAAGTTCGACGGGTGTCTTCTGATGGACGATGAAACCTATGTCAAGGCTGACTTCGGGCAAATCCCAGGTCAAAAATTTTACTTGGCAACGGCTCGGGGGGATGTTCCAGCCAAATTTAAATTTGTTTTTGCCGACAAATTTGCACGAAAATTCATGATTTGGCAGGGCATTTGCAGCTGTGGCAAAAAACGAAAGTTTTCGTTACAAATAAGACAATGACGTCGGAACTATACCAAAAAGAGTGTCTCCAAAAACGAATTTTGCCGTTTATTCGATCCCACGACCATCCCGTAATGTTTTGGCCAGATTTGGCAAGCTGTCATTACAGCAAAGTCGTTCAAGAATGGTATGCAGAGAAAGGGGTCCAGGTTGTTCCGAAAAATCTTAACCCACCCAACTGCCCCCAGTTCCGCCCTATTGAGAAATACTGGGCAATCATGAAGAGGAGACTCAAGGCAAAGGGAAAGGTTGTCAAAGACATCAATCAGATGAAGACCTGGTGGAATAAGATAGCTAAAACGATGGACGAAGAAGGTGTGCGCCGCCTAATGAGCCGTGTTACAGGAAAAATTCGAGAATTCCTTCGAAACCGTGACGAATAATTTTATCCGTATTTTTTTCTTAAAAGTATGAAGAAAACGCTACATTTGTATAAAAAAAGATCTTGACTTAACGAAACGTTCTTTCGTTATGACTTTTTAAAAAAGCTAACTTTAATTATGACTGTATTTACTTAAAACCTATCACTACAACCGTTCGAACAAGAAAGAGAGCGAGCCACGTTGCCGTGGCACTTTTATGTTGTGCTTATGCCTAATCAGCAGATTCCTCCTCGTTGCACTTGGCTTGCGCGCCAAGTGTTCCCATTGGCGGTGAGTCGACCAGCTGATTTCCTAACGGCTCCCCTCTGAGTTGGGAAGGCGTCCTCGGCTTCCGTAATTCCGTTTATTCCTGTGGAATAAGATGAGGCTGCCGTTGCCGTCTCTGGGGTCTCGTTGTCTCGCTAGGTTCCGCGTCTGATGTTTCCGGGGTGGTTGCTGATTCTTCCTTGTCGTGCTGCTTCTTCCAAATAACGGTCTTCAGGACTCCAAAAGCGGCTGCCAAAATGATGATGATCGTCAGGGTTGACATGGTTCCGAACGACAACCATCCAAACAGGTTTAACTTCCAATGGATGTTGTCGGTTGTTAAATTTAGATGCGCTATGGTACTCCGTTGCTCTAAATGCTGTTCCTGTAATAGCTCCAATGGAAGGCGATTTATGAATTTAGTTGGATTTACCTTTAAGCCTGTTGTTGGGATGAACGATTGAGGTTGTGCTTCGTAGTTGTTATTTGCATACTCCTCCCCATTAAGCTTTAGCGTACAGTTCTGGAACTGTATGAGAAACGACCCTTGTAACTTGCGTTCCTGGGCTGAGCAATTTGATGTCAGTAGGAGATCTGCGTCATTGACCACGATATTAGCATCATCTACTCGTTTGAGGATGTTTTTTCCATACGTTCGTTCCATAGGGCAGTAGGCTGTTTGGTCGGTAATCAACTGTTGGATGCATTCCGTCATTGGTTCTATCTGTGCGCTGGAACAAATATATAAACCTTTGCTTCTAGAGCATGGAGTTTTCGATAAATAGGATTTAGGTCCCTTGAGGTAATAGTTTGCGTTTAGTTGAATCCTAAGGTTATTTGATACTATTGGTTCGATGAAGTTCAGTTTATAGACCACATCTTTGATCTTCGGAATTTTGAGAGTGTAGATGATCATCTCTTTACTGTAGATTACGTACACGCTTGCGATGTCCAATACGTTGTCTATGATAATGTGTCCAAGACCGTTATGGGAAAGAAACTGTCTAGCGATGTCCAATTCACCGGGGCTGATGATACGACTGCTGGGGATGTTTCTCCTGGCTAGGGTTATAGCTTCTTCTATTACTTCTAATTGATAAATGAGCTCATCTAAATTGAAAATAAGGTTTACTGAGGTGAATCCATCTATTATTTCTGATGTAAAGTTATCTTGATATTTCAGCAAAGAATTAAGCTTTTGAGTTATATTATTAATTCTGTGTTCAATGGCATTATTAATTTTGATCTGCTTATCGTTTTGATTAATCAAAGAGTTCATTGTAACATTAATAACCTTTAAGTCTTCTGCGTCTGGACTTCAGAGACATACTTCCAGACCTTTCCTAACACTTCCCATCGTCTATTCCTGTTAATAGGCCTAACTTTTGTTATAATAGAGTGCAATTTGTGTAGCTTAATTTTCAATACATTACTTAATGGTTTGTTTTCTTTAATCGTATCTTGCACTATATTGTCAACTTTATCAATGTAATTCTCTAACTGTCCTAAGTTTATAGGGTGCACAATGCGCAAGTAACTATTACTGATTCTAGCCTCTCCTATCGGTATTATCGCAATGGGATTACGGTTTAAGTCATGTATCCGGATGTCGGTGAAGATTGTCGTCGTCTGAAGTAAGATACATAGTCTGAAAAGGTAAGTGGAGAAGTTGGTCTCCCGTTATTCTGTCGGTCTTTTTACGTTTTTCTTATGTATTTTAATATGGCTTGAGTCTGTGACAGTCTTTTTTTCCTGTTCCTGTACTTCTACCATTCTGTATCTATAATGATATGGAGATGGTTTCGCTTTTGTTTTGACCAATATTTCTTTACTCTTAATATCTTCGTAATCCTTGTTTCCTGGTTTTAACTTTGAATTATGTCTACCGGCCTCATGAGCAATATGGTCTCTTGCTGTCGTAATTGCCCGTTGCTTAGTCAGGTTTATGTCATTTAAATTTAGTGACGTCGATGTACCAAAAATTATTTGTCTTGGTGTAAGATTTGTCGTCGAATGTTTCGTGTCGTTATAGAGGGCTGTTATTAGCGAAAGCCCTTGGTAAAGTGTCAAGTCACCAATTTTGCTTCGGTTTGCCATATACATCTCTAAAAGAGTATTATGGAACCTTTCGATGATGCCATTACTGTTGCTACTGCTAGCATAGTGAACGGCAACACCTTGCGTTTCCAAAAATGTTCTAAAATTTTGACTCCGAAATGAGGTTGCTTGATCACATGTGATCAATTTTGGTAGGCCAAAGATTTTAAAGTATTTAATGAGAGTTTCAATTAACTCTTCTGAGGTTTCGTTGCAAATTTTGTAAATCTGGGCAAACTTTGAGAACGAATCGACGAGTGTTAGAAATTTCTCACTTTCCTTTACATATACATCTATGAAGATGTTTTCTAGAGGTTTTTCATACACTCGCCGGGTTATTTCAATTTTAAATGGCCTGCGTTCATATTTAGAAAATTTGCAATCTTCACAATTCTTCACAAAATTTTTGATTTTGGAAATCATTCCGGGAAAGAACACTGACTTTTGTACTTCTTCATATGTGAGTCTCCAACTTCTGTGATTGAAGTTGTGACTTTTCTTAATGAAGTCAATTTGTTCTTGCTCGGAGATGATATCAGGGAGCTTGAGGTTGGAGAAGTGGACTTTCATGCCTGGATTAAAATGATCTTTTAGGATATTTTTACAGGATAGGATGATTTGGATCGGGGCAAATATTCCGTTACTTGTGCCTGGAACAAGGCAGTCTCTAAGGATTCTGAGGAGATCCTCCTGTGTATATTCAGCCTGGTGAAATGTATGTCGTGTGTAACCTGGAAATATAGAGATATTAATATAGGGGCATTTTCTCTTGTCATCGGTGACTCTAAGGACCAGTTGCAATTTATATTTGTTTATGATTTCAGGGTCATACGCTGGGTGGTTTTCATAATACTCGTTTTCGAGGACCAGTTGAGTATTCAATTCTGCGCGAGGGATTCTCGAGAGTCCGTCGGCCACGACATTTTGTTTACCCTGTTTGTAAACTAATTTAAAATCAAACTGTTCCAAGTACAATCGCTGTCGGGTAACTCGTCCTGTTGCGTCTGTCAATTTTAATTCTTTGGTCAAGGGTTCGTGGTCAGTATAGATAATGAATGATCTACCGTAAAGGTAGGGACGGAAGGTTTTTGCCGAAAAATAGATAGCAAGTAATTCCTTGGCAGTGGCTGAATACTTCTCTTCAGCCTTCGACAACGTCCTAGAGAGGTATGCAATCGGTTTCTCTTTACCATCAATAATCTGCGATAAGACTCCACCAATGGCAACATTGGAGGCGTCCGTGGTTAATACAAAAGGTTGATTGAAGTCCGGGTATGTTAAAATAAGGTCCGATGTCATAATAGACTTTAATTCATCGAACGCTTTTTCAAATGCATCATCAATTTCGATAGTCTTGGTTTTCCCCCTGAGCTTCGTAGTCATAGGTTTTGCTATGTGGGCAAAACGAGGAATAAACCGTCTATAATAACTTATTGTTCCTAGAAATGACTTTAGCTCTTTCGGATTTTTAGGCAGAGGCCAGCTTTTAATAGCCTCAATCTTCTTCGGATTAGGTTTCACACCTTTAGTGGTCACTACGTGTCCAAGGAATTCGACCTCTTTCCTTAAAAATTCCGATTTATCGCTCTGGATTTTTAAATTAGCATCCCGCAGCGTTTGCAATACTTTTTTAATATCTTGAAGGTGTTCTTCCAATGAACATGAGAATATTATGATGTCGTCCATGTAGACGAAACATCTAATATTAAGGTGCTTGCGAAGAACAGAGTCCATCAATCGCTGAAATGTAGCAGGGGCATTTCTCAGCCCAAAAGGCATTCGAACGAACTCGAATTTACCTCCGTCTACATTGAATGCTGTTTTTGGTATATCTTTGGGATCGATCTCAATCTGGTGGAAGCCACTTGCGAGATCTAAAACGGTAAAATATTGGGCTTTTCCCAATCTGTCCAGAATTTCACTTATTTCCGGGATTGGGTATCGATCTGCAGGAGTTTTCTCGTT
Source organism: Aedes koreicus (assembly GCA_024533555.2). Classification (NCBI taxonomy): domain Eukaryota; kingdom Metazoa; phylum Arthropoda; class Insecta; order Diptera; family Culicidae; genus Aedes; species Aedes koreicus. Next base: position 97,291 of record JAHHFK020003695.1, read on the forward strand.
CAACTTCCTGTAATCGATAACAATTCTGTATTTTTGTTTACCAGAATTATCCATTTTTTTCGGCACCACCCAAATTGGTGATGTCCACGGGGAAGAAGATTCTCTTACTACTCCCGTTTCTAAAAGTTTTTGTATTTGTTCCGATACCACATTTCTTAAATGGTACGGATATTTGTAGGTTCGTTGATGAATGGGGGATTCATCCGTAGTTGTTATTTTGTGCTTCACCTCATGGGTGAAGGTTAGTTTTTGACCTTCATGGAAAAATACGTCTCTAAATGGTTGGAGAGTACGAATTAGGCGAGACTTCTCTTCTGCATTTAGGTGGTCACATGGGAGATCAAGCCGTGCAGGTTTTTGATTTTCCCATATAAAATTGTCATTACAAAATGGATGAAGCTTGTGAGAAACTGCTTCTGATCCGTTTGAAAGGTTTACAAGGGCTTTATTATCTTTGGCAGAATATAACCCTGGCTGCAAGACTATCTGTGGCGTCAAATTCATTTCTTGCTCTATTAAGAATGTACCATTCTTAGTGGTACAAATTGGTACAATATTATTTTGATGATCTTGGAAATTTATAGATGAAGGATAATATTTTGAGAACTCAAATGTCTTGTTACCAATTTTCAATTGGTGGCATTTTGTGTCAACCACTGCATTCATTTTTGAAAGGTTTTCATATCCAATTAATCCGTCAAAGAATTTGTGGAATTTGAAAACGTAGTAGGGTAGTTTTTGTGTAAAAGCTTCGGAGAAAAGATTTGTATGAATGACCTTATCGATGAAAAATTTCCCGTTTTTGTTGGTGACTACGGAAGGGTTGTCAATCACCTTATATTTTCGAACGTGTTCCGGATTGATATACGATTTGTTCGCTCCCGTATCTATGAGGAAGTTTAAAATTCCTTTGGAAGTCGGAAAGCGAACATATGGGATAAAATTCAAGTTCTCCTCTGTGCCCCCCTGGCTTGGTGAAAATTTACCTCTTCACCGTCAGAATAAACTAACTCGTCAGCATTATCATCAAGGGCCTCAGCCTCTGGTTCATTATCCACCTCCTCTACCTCATTATTATGAGCTTCAGCTCTCGCCCTTGGTACAAACGGTTGCTTTCTGAATGGAGTATTGGCGGGCGCGTTTTTATTCGAGGTGTTGGGTTGCGCACTCGGTCGCGGTTTATAATTGCTATCGTTGCCACTTTTATCGTGGTCGTAGCTGTTGCTGTATTTGTTGGTGTATCTTGGGGGCTGCCGTTGAACGGACTGTGCCAACGTTTTTGGTTTTGAGATGCGTGATTCCGCATTAATGTTAAGCAACACCGCTTGGTGTGCATCTTCCAAAGTTTTGGGTTTGGAATTCCTTATAATGGAACCCAGTGGTTCCCGGATATTATCCAGATATTTTGCGATCGTCAGAATATTGACGATTTCGTGTCCCGAAAGGGGATTTGATTGAAGGTTGGCCTTCAATTTCGTATTCATTTCTTTTACCTCATTGTAAAAGCAAGTGTGCGATTTGTCCCCTTTCCTCACATGGAACAAGGTGGACAGGTTGGTGGTGAAATCTTTCTCATCACCATAGTGTTCGAGGAGCACCTTTTTGATGCCCTCAATTGTTTGGGGATTCCCATTTGCGCACAGTAATGTGCGGGCTTCTCCCTTTATCTTATTTTTTATAGCACGTACGTGTGTGCTGCAGAGTGCATCCACTCCGTTCTCATTTTTGACCTTAAAGGTCGAGAACAACTCGTCGACCTCTTCGAGCCAGGCCGATAGCTCCTTTTTGTTCCCCGAGAACTCGGATAGGAACTTAAACGAATCGGGAAGACGAAATGCGTCTCCCATAATGTTCTGTGCCGCAAGTTGGGCACGAAGCTCCTCCATTTCGGATCTGAGCTGCTCAATCTCGTCTAGGTTTTGCGGGGAACTCTGTCTCCTAGGCATTTTCACTGCACGTGTTTTTTAAGCGTAATAAACTGCGTAATTAAAGTGTTAAGTACTCACAAAGTGAATTTCCGCATGGGATCTGTCCTGGTGAGCGGCTGGCTGTTGTCGTCCTGGAATTCGTTCCTGTGGAGCTGCTACGCCGGCACCTTTCTTCACACTCACTTGTCAGAATCCCACTTCTGACACCACTTAACGAAACGTTCTTTCGTTATGACTTTTTAAAAAAGCTAACTTTAATTATGACTGTATTTACTTAAAACCTATCACTACAACCGTTCGAACAAGAAAGAGGGCGAGCCACGTTGCCGTGGCACTTTTATGTTGTGCTTATGCCTAATCAGCAGATTCCTCCTCGTTGCACTTGGCTTGCGCGCCAAGTGTTCCCATTGGCGGTGAGTCGACCAGCTGATTTCCTAACGGTGCAGCGGCAGCGGCTGAATAAGATGGACAACTCGATTTTCCCGGCGAATCGCGACCTGGCGGTGGTGATGGACGACGAGACCTATCTCACCCTGGATGGCAACGACTGGCAGGGCACTTCGTATTTTACTTCCCCCACGAAGGAAGTGAGCGCCAAGGTGAAGTTTATTTCACACACCAAGTTCCCCAAGAAGGTGCTGCTGTGGCTGACAATCGGCGAGAAGGGGATGTCAAAGCCACTTTTCTTTCGCTCCGGACTGGCCGTGAACGGGGAAATTTATAGTACGAAATGCCTGCCGGAAGTTGCGTCGTTCATCAAGAAATACCATAAGGGCGAAGACGCGGTGTTCTGGCCGGATCTGGCGTCGGCCCACTACTCGAAGCGATCGTTGGAGGAGATGGAGAGGCTGAATATCCACAGCTGCATCCTATCAAGAGTTTCTGGGCCAACCTGAAGCGTAAGATCTACTCCAACAATTTTGTCGCGAAAACTGAGGAGGAATTGATAAATAAAACGAAGAAAGAACTCAAAAACATGCCAACACGCATGTTTTCGTCCGCCATGGCGAATGTTCCGGTTAACTGCCGGAAGGCCGCTCGCATGGGCGTAGAATTGTTTTGCAAGTAAGCTTAAATAATTACCTTCCATGGGAAATTTATCAAAAGCAATTATCTGTCTAAGCTTTTTTTATGATCACCATCCGAAAAAGTCCATTTTTTTAAATGCAAACGTTATTTGCGTTTAAAGTGAGACGGTCGCTATTTCAAATTTTCATTTGACACCCTACCTGTAAGACGTAATCGACGTCCAAACACAGAGTCAAAAACGTCATTACATTCAGGTTTAATCGGGATTCTGAAAAAACTTGAATTCAAAACGCAAAAATTGTCATTTCAATTGAAGCATGTCTCCGTTTCAGATCAATAATAAAAAAAAAACAAACATATGCTCCTAGTCCAGCGTCCAATTCTATTAGCCCAAGCATCGCATTCGTTTTCGGTGAGCACAACCGCTGGACCATTTTATTTTATAGTTTTCCATTCCGGTAAATAAATGAAATCTAATTTCTAGGGCAATTCATGGTCCACCGAATGCACACGAGTAGGTACGACAACAACCTTCTGGGATCGGGGCAAAAGAAGCATAAGTTTTGATTCTCCCGCCGAGTGTTGTCCCGCGTTCCTCCCGGCTTTGCCATCCTTAGATTGTGTACATAAAATTGGACGTTTGCAAACAGCCAAAGAGGGAGCGAATCCGAACATAAATGAAGTGAATCCAATTCCAAGGACCAGTGCAGCAGTGCTATATTCCGTTTGTTCCACTCGACTCGGCTTAGGATACCCTGCTCTGTCGTATTATAATGCAGTTTAAATTTTTAAATTACTGAAACTTGCAAAGAATTGCAAACGGCAGAGGACTTCCACAGCAGCCCTGAAGTGGCTTTGTACTTTACTTCAACTGTGTTGAATCGGCCAACCGAATGGTGTTGCTTTCCGAAGGGTCGACAAGGGGGAGTCCCGCGCAGAAGGCAGAAGTGCAATAAATTTAGATTGCGCTCTTTTTGGTTCCTTCCTGGGCCCAACATTGGGACGAAATTTGTCCAGGATGTTCACAAGGCCGGCGCGGAAGAAAAATGGACTTCAGTTTCGAAATAAGCGAGCACAAGTGGACAATCTGACAATAATCTGTTTGTACTACTGAAACGATATCCTCCGGCCATGAACAAGTGCCACCGGCAGAAATCAATTTCAGAGACCGGTTGTTCTCCCCTTCCTTGTGTCCGAAAGTTTGGGCGTGACTTGCAGCACCAATGCAGCTTCCGAAGTCCATCCCTGTAGGGGAAATGTTGGCTTCGGCAGTGGGGACTATTCTCGGCCACTGAGTTTCACACCTCAAATGCTAGGTATTCTTCCTTCGGAGCACTTCACTGAGTAATATGATAACTTGAATACAAATTCTACGAATAACTTGCTTAGAAATACTTCACACGCAATTGAAATGGAAAGACAGCCGAATGGAAAAGGGGCTGCCGACAATAGTAACACTTCCTTGAGAAACACGTTCAAGCCGTTCTCGATCATTCTTTCGATTCTAATAGACAGTGGATTACGAAGGAAATAAATGTAAACACAGAACGTCAGATGGGTGCCCGACTCTGTAAAAATATTCATTAAAGATTGAATTCTACTCAGCCTGCCTAGAATAGGTAAATCCCCCCGACGAGCTGCTCTCGATTTGCGATGATGGCGAGAATTTAATTTTCTGCTTTTTTGGACGATCAACTCCCCGGACGTGCTCAACACTAGAAACAGAGCATGGGAAAACTAATTGATATCACCTGTGGTTTTTCGGCGCGGGGACAATCAATGAATAGCTCCTGTAATGCGATACTGAACGTTTCAAATGAAACACTAAATCATGTTGAATAGAGCAATTAAATTGATGGAATTAGATCAAACTTGGAGAGCTCATGTTCCGTTCGTAATTTGCAATATGCCCCCCGGAGGATTCAGTTGGCGGCTTTTCCGGGAATAGTGCTGACACCAGCTCTGTCTAGTTAGCCTGCCAGTGATGCGTGTGTGTGTGTGGAGAGTAGGGTAACCATCGAGGAACTATGGAGCATTGTCTAGAAGGGATGCCAACCACCTGGGGATTGATCACCCTACACTCATCCTCATCATTGCATCCGGTGAGTGAAGATGCGTTGGCCACACAAACCAACTGTCTACCATTGGGCGCGTGACCACATCTGTTGCAATTGTTGTTCCCGAAAGCAATAAACTGCGCTAAATAATCATCACTAATTTACGCCGGGAGCGTTTTTGCCTCTAATTAGAACGTTTCAACGCATGTCACCGTCATCGTCGTCGGTCACCTGCTGCATCCACTATGGGGGAATATAATTTCCAACAGATTGCTAAACCACGGGAAAAATCACATACCTAGGTATGTGCGTTGCGCTGTCTTCAAAGAATGCACTTCCCCAAGTAACATTGCCAAAACCATCCAGCTTTATTAAGTTTTATTAAGGTTTTATCAAAGCCACTAGAAATCAATTTGGTTTTATTATGACACCAAGAGGTGCCAATAGGTTTCATATTTTAGTCAGGTTTATGAGAACCTACACAGCTTGTTTAAAACGATCTTAAAACCTCGTTTTCTCAAATTCCTTTTACTCCTATCAAAGGTTTTATTTCGACTTTATGAACTCATAATATGCTGTTTTGAAATGCCGTTTTAGGACTAATTCATATTATCTTATTATGGTCAGTTGAAAAAGCATTTTAAAACCATTTTGCCTCCAGTAAATGCATGAGGCGGCAAATTGGCATTGAGGAAAGCCACCAAAGAACCAAATAGTTTTAAAGTAGTCATTGCGAAGATAACTTGGCTTTATGGCAGAATTGTGATTTTTTTTCCAATCGCCATATTGAAATATTAGAAATAATAGAAATGTGGAGAAATAAATGCACCAAATTTTAAATGTAATGCAAATGAACTGTATATCGGAGACCAATTTCTACATTCTTTTAGATAACTTTATTGAATTTCATCAATTTTCAAGAAATTCATGTTTAATTTATCGAATATATTTGTTTTTATTTTGTGTTTGTTGTTGTAAACGCGCATAATTTCCGAGGCGCATTAATTTTCGGCTCTTATCGTGCCAATATTCACCATAAAATTCAATGCGCATCTGATTTGGAGCATGCTACGCTGTAAAAAACTGAATTTGTTTTGGATATTTTGCAATGAAACAAAATTTCCCGCAGACTTTTTTTCTCAGATATTATTTACTGCTAAATGAATCAGAAGAGCAGAGAATCGAACAAAGCAGAACAACAAAAACCAACCACGATATCACAGTTAAGTTTGACAGCTGTGGCCATTTGGCCGCATGCTGGTTTTCAATGCAGCCAATAGGTTTTATGAAGGTTCTCAAGTGGTCATAGCATCTATCACTAGAATATTTTCAAAATCTTTATGGTCTTATAAAGGTTTTATTAAATTGTTTTCACAACCGTCTATAGAGTGGGCCACTTTGTACAAATTTTGGCTTTAAAGAAGCATAGAGGAGGTGTTGGTAGACAAAACAGTTTTGAATGTAGTTTTATCAACACAGCCGGGAGGAATGCTATACGGCTAGAATAAAACTTAAATTGTTACTTGGGGCAGAACGGAAGAAAATCATCGAAAACTGCGATACATGTATACCAGTGGAGTCATCCAATTTCTATGAGAAATGAAAGGATAACCTTGGCAAAATAGCTCAAGCTGCTGGAATCCTTGTTGAAAGGGTGACCGTTTCGCCAAGTGAGTAATGAATTTATAATTTAGTTTAGAGTTGATTGACTTGGTTTGCAATGTTTTGAAAATGTTAATGTTGTTGATGCTATTAAATTAACGGCAGCATAGATAATTAGTTACTTAGAATGAATATTTATGTTCGCTCCATTGAATTCCTTAGAATACAGAAACAAACTCATGATGTAAGAAACATATATCAAATCAGTTTACAGTTCAGACTATAAAATGAGTACCAATCAAAATCACTGCACGAGTTATACGACATTGCTCAAGGCGCTCAGTTCAATCATTCAACCCGCATTACAATGAAGGTATAAATTTTCTCTTGGAAAATGAAAATTACCATTGATATCATTTTGAAATTTTCAGCTCTTCGTAGCAATCATCGCCCTGATTTTGGCCATCAGCGCCCAAGCATCCCCGGTTCCATATGCCAACGAAGTGGTCTCTTACGCCAACCCTTGGCCACTCAAGACCAGCACGGTTTGGCCAGCCTACGGAGGACTCTACGGCAGCAAGGTGGCAGTCGTTTCGGATGTGGCCTACAACAAGTACGCTTACCCGAATGTCTATGGAAGTTGGCCAGTTCATGGAAACAACTGGGGCTACTCAGCTCCGGTTGTAGCTACTAAGGTGGTTGACAACGGATTGTGGAACTATGGCGGCTATGGTGGCTACGGATACGGTCTGGGACACAACAAGTACTGGCTGTAAACTTGATATGAATATTGATGAATAAAATTGGCCTACTGCACTTGCTACTCTAAGAGCTTTTTGTTTGATTCCACACTCCTCCAAACACTGGCAAATTTAACTTTATCAGAAAGACTATCCTCTTATGATCTTATATTGCTAGAGTCTTCTCAGCCGTGAAAAAAATCGAATGGTGCAGCTGAGATTACACAACTCTTGCCACTCATGAAATCAAGTTAGAGATGAGAGACATGTTCATATTTTGATCTTACCATTTCGTAAATCATCCTCATAGAACACTAATTTATGCCAAAAGCGTTACGAAAATAAATCAATTAATTTGCGCATCTATTCCTGATTCAGCAAATTGAGAATATAGAAAAAATGACATTCCTATGCGAACTGCTTCCGTGCGAAGCAGGATTTTGGAAATAAAGTTAGTTGATGGTGAATTTTTGTAATTGTTAAATGTTTGTTTAAAGATGTATTTGGTATTTTTTTAGAAACGAACATACTAATTATTTTGTTGTTGACACCTGGCCATTGATCATACCGTTTCTAGAGGTATATGTCGGGGAGTATAGAAACTTTAGATAAATATCAAAACTGTGACGAAGTGGATTTGAAATATTTTAAAAAATATATAAAATGGCGTGTATTTGACCGCAAACAAGTTGTTTTTTATAATTTGTATAAGTAATTTATGCATTGAAAAACTACAACGCAGAAAATGGAATAATTTATTTTCATATCAAAATGAAACAGTTGGCAACTTTGTTTTTAAAATACTCGTTCTACAAATTCGAAGAACGAGGTCTCGAAAGACTCGAGGGTTTCCTACTTTTTTAGAGAAACTCCCATTTGTTTTGATGTAACTTTGCAATGAATGGAAATTATTTTTCTTAATATTCAAGCTCATTGCTTTGCCTACTGCATCCTCTCACTTTTCTTTTTTTTTAGAAAAAAAAAACACTTTTACGAGCGCATTAGTAGAACTATTGATGTATGATATTATATGATATGTACTACTACCCCATTGTAGCACGGAAACTAAGTCCGACAGCAATGGGCTCTCCTCTCTGTAAGACTTGATCAAGCTCTAATAACCACTGATTATCCTAATCATGCCATTGTATGAAGGGTCAAAAACGGGTTGGGAGGATCGATAGGCAACTTCACTTATATGTCTCCACAGGGATATAAAGAATCTCCTTCCAGCAACAAGATTGAACGATTGGTCATAAGAGCGAACTATCTAACATGAGGATGTCCCAATGGGCGAGGAGAAGAGCCCGCCCTGTATTCACGAACTGTTAGCAATGGGGAGTTGGCATTCCCTCTCTCCCCATCTAAAATTCGGGTGCCCTGATGGTCTTTAATCGGGTGCCCTGATGGTTCCTCCCATTCCCATGAAATATTTATATAATAGTGTATATATTTATGTAAATGGAAAAAAATACAAGCATTCGTATCTATTACATATGATCTTCAAGCATGTTTTCGTTCGTTTTCAGCGATAGCAGCATTTTACCAAAATCTTGATTTGAGGTATCCTGAAAAAGTTTGTTAAATCTTTTGAAATTTTACAAAACTAACATTTATACATTTTAATTTATTGTTGCCATGGTCACTATTTGCTGATTGATGATGATTTTATAACAGAAATCCGCTTTTATTTTTGCTGGCCTAATAGTTAATGCTCCTGAGTTAGGAAAATAGGGAAGATTAAATGGAATGGGAGTTAAATACAAATGGACGTTAGTAATGTTTAAATCATCTACGAAGTAAAATCAATAAAACAATATTATCAGATATAATGATATTGTGAGTTATGATAAAGTTATGACAAAGATTGAGCTAAAATCAGACACTATTCAAATGGCACACAGCCCTGCATGAATCAGATCAGCTCAGGTTTGATAAAATGTCCATTTGCAAACCGGAAATGAAAAATACATTCAGTAATAAGTGCAACAGCCTACCACAGATTTCGTTGCAGCTTCTTGTATTAAAGGAACTAGATATTTTCAAATCATAAGGGAAGAAGACAGGATGAAAATGATATATAATTAAAAATAATTATTGAAAAGTATGCATAACCCAATAGGTCAAAATTATAAAATTATTTTTATGCTAATATATAAGTCACGAAAACACAAGTAATGATAAACAGCGAAGGGATATTATAATATGAACTGAAAATTACATATGTGCCGACTGTTGTTTTAATCAGTGATATAAGGAGTATAAAATCCGATTAAAACATCATGAAATTAAAGGTGCAGTTTTATTTATCAATATTCAAATCAAGTTTACAGCCAGTACTTCTTGTGACCCAGACCGTATCCGTAGCCACCATAGCCGCCATAGTTCCACAAACCGTTGTCAACAACCTTAGTAGCTACAACCGGAGCAGAGTAGCCCCAGTTGTTTCCATGAACTGGCCAGCTGCCATAGACATTCGGGTAAGCGTACTTGTTGTAGGCCACATCCGAAACGACTGCCACCTTACTGCCATAGAGTCCTCCGTAGGCTGGCCAAACCGAGCTTGTCTTCAGTGGCCAAGGGTTGGCGTAAGAGACCACTTCGTTGGCATATGGAACCGGGGATGCTTGGGCGCTGATGGCCAAAATCAAGGCGATGATTGCTACGAAGACCTGAAAATTTCAAAAAGATATCAATGGTAGTTATCATTTTACAAGGGAGAATTATACCTTCATGGTAATGCGGGTTGAATGATTGAACTGAGCACTGTGAGCAATGGCGTATAACTCGTGCAGTGATTTCGATTGATACTCATTTTATAGTCTGAACTGTAAACTGACATTGATACATATTTTTGACATCATGCGCTTGGTTCTGTATACTACGAAATTCAATGGAGCGAACTTAAATATTCTTTCTAAGTAACTAATCAAGTATACTGTCATTAATTGAAAAGCATCAACAACATTAACATTTTCAAAACATTGCAAACCAAGTCAATCAACTCTAAACTAAATTATAAATTCATTACTCACTTGGCGAAACGGTCACCCTTTCAACTAGGATTCCAGCAGCTTGAGCTATTTTGCCAAGGTTATCCTTTTATTCCTCATAGAAATTGGACGACTTCACTTCACCTGACTATGTATTGCAGTTTTCCGTGATTTTCTTTCGTTCTGCAAATCACTGCCAATTGGCTTCAATCGCTATAAAATGAAATCGAACCAAACAACGAATCATCAGTAAGACAGCAGTTCTTTAAACTTACAAACCAATCAACCAAACTCAGCTTAGCTATGAAGGTAATCGCAGTAGCTCTGATATATTGTCGAAATTTAACGAAATTTGTTTCAAATGACATTTAGCTCACCGTCGCCATTGTTGCCTTTATTCTGGCCATCAGCGCCCAAGCATCCCCCGTCCCATATGCCAACGAAGTGGTCTCATATTCCAACCCATGGCCACTGAAAACAAGCACGGTTTGGCCAGCCTACGGAGGACTCTACGGCAGCAAGGTGGCAGTCGTTTCGGATGTGGCCTACAACAAGTACGCTTACCCGAATGTCTATGGTAGCTGGCCAGTTCATGGAAACAACTGGGGCTACTCAGCTCCGGTTGTAGCTACTAAGGTGGTTGACAACGGATTGTGGAACTATGGCGGCTATGGTGGCTACGGATACGGTCTGGGTCACAAGAAGTACTGGCTGTAAACTTGATATGAATATTGATGAATAAAATTGGCCTACTGCATTTGCAACACTATGAGCTTTTTGTCTGATTCTTAACACCTTCAAATACTATCAAATTTAATTTAATCCGAAACACTCCTCTCTAATGCTGAGGCTCTACTTTGACCGTGAAAAAGTTAGCCTGTTTTAACTGGGTTTAACTCTTGCCAATCATGAAATCATGAAATCAAGTTGGAGATGAATAGCCAGTGCTCCTATTTTAATTTCATCGTTTCGTAATTCATCCTTATAGAAAAAAAGGTGAACAAGCAGCATAACGAAGAAAAACAATTCATTTCCAGCTTAATCAGTTGGTTCAGGAAAGGATAAATATAGATTATAAATTGATTAGTACGGGAACATTTGTGCTTATTTTAGGTAGGTCGAAAATAATGAATTTCCATGAAATTCGAGGATAAAAAAAAAAAAGTTAAGTGGTCGAGTTTTTAAATAATGGATGAATGTTTATTTAACGAAGAATTTCGTATTTTTTGGACACAATAATAATGATTATTTAATTGTTAACATTTGGCCTCGCTCAGGCGCTTTGAGAAACATACCTTGCTGGAGGTAAGTTTTGGGAAGTATACTTAGTTACTTTAGATCAATATCTAAATATATCTAAATGTATCAGAGTGGCTTTGAAATGTCTTGAAAGTTTTAAAAATGGCTTCAATTTGAATCCAATTTTATTTCAAAAAAATTTTCAATTTTACAGAACCTATAAAATTCAAAAAAAATTATAACATAAATATTTCAATGGTTTTTTCAACGTTTATACTTGAATGATTTGCAAAACTCTCAATAACTATTTCCAAGTAGTACTCAATCCAACGCTAGGGGTGAGACAACTTTACTCTGAGTTGCTTTGATGCACCGAATAACTCGTGAGTAACTCAATATAGCTTAAAATTCTATCAATCTTCATCGGTTCTTATCGGTTGCCAGGGTTTCGAAAAGTATGACTTCTAATTTGTTTGAAAAGATAGTGAATATGCCGCTTATGGCAATGTAAGAACGACGAGCCCTATTCCACGAATATGAGGGTTCTTGGAAAATTTAACATGAGATACGTGATACAGAAGGCTTTATTGAAGTCCAACGTTCAGGTTTGATAACAGTATGTATAGATTCGTAATTGGTTAAACATCGATTCTAAGAAGCTTGAAGCTTGGGTCGGAGTGCAGCGGGCTGAGCTCGTTTGTCTCTTCTCTTGCCCTTGTTCCACAGCACCCTTTATTACAGTTTGACATAATTGGAGACATGCAATTAAGTTATTCTCGAAAAAGGCAAAGGCGAATACTTGTTGTAGTAAATATGATATCAAATAACATATACAGATATGTAGTTTAGTGTATAAATGAAGAAAATTAAAAACTTCAAAATTGTAGGTGTCGTATTGTGCACAAACGAGAGCTCATATGCTAATGAGTGGTTTGTTTGACAGAGAGCTGCTGTGCAAAAACAGAGAGAAAACAAATGACAGTGCTCGCTTGTTGAGCAACGTGAGTTACTCGAGGTACCTCCAAAGCAACTCTGAAATTGCTCGCGACAAGGAGCTGTCTAGCCCCTTGATCCAACGCGAAATGAAAGTTCACTAAGTGAAGATAATAGAGAATGTTCCATATTGATAGTGGATATTGAAGTCCGTGAAAGGTAATTAGCATGAAAGTAACAGAAAAAATCTTTCTAATTCATCATTTCCTTCTAGGACTTTCCAGCTTATTACTTGTCATAATTAGCATATTTCGTTCGTTTCTTGCAACACTGGCACAACTCAAAATGAAAATAATTATTGTCGAAAATTCCACTTTGCTTGAGTTTTTATGTAGAGTTTTAACCTGGATTGCGATAGATCGATCGAAGCAACCCGTGTTTCGAAAGTGACGTGTTTTTCTTTTGCTGGATTGTTCTTGCGAAATCCAGTATTCAATTTTATTTGTGATATGAAATCAGAATAACGTGAAATTATATTATCATCGCAGTACTGTAGTAAACAATCATGTGTTTGGCAGCGAATCTTGTCCTAACTGCGTGATTGCCGCGATTCGTTTTTCGGCTTGTGCTCTGGCGGGTTTTCGTCCGTTTCTTATATTTTTGGTGCTACGCTCCGCAACCGGAAAAAAACGTCCTATCCGTTTGGTTTTTTGCCTTAGTTTGGATATTTAGCTTGAACTTGCTGTTCGTCGGATGCATTTTTTCAGCATTTGTGGAAAAATATGTTTGTGATGTGTGAACCTGTGCTTGTAATGGGAGAGCAGGCGGTGTTTGTAGCAAGTTTGACGTGTATTTTTTCCGCTGTGTTTTCCGATATTACAAAACAATTATTATCGCAGTAATTCAAGTTTGAGCCTCAACTGGAACTGTATCTATAGTAATGTCATGTCGGTAATGCAACTGGTCCGTGGCGGTACTGGTTTACGACGAGAAGTTTGCCGAACATCGGTGTTTGTAGGATACCGGGTATGTATGTATGTAAGGTAGCCACCATCCCTTCTAAGACCTTGTCATGTATGCAGCTCCACTTAATAGCAAGATCAAATTGAGTTGCCGGGTTGTATTCACAGTAACGCTGTATGAAGGGCCAAAAACGGTGGGGCGGACCCGTAAGCAGAGACACTTACGCGAAACCCGCGGGAACATGAGATTCTCCTTCCAACGATACGATCCAACAAATCGAATAACCCAATTCGCAATACTTATTAAGCTTTCTACGGGATGGCTTGTTAAGAAGGGCGCGTCACTCTCACTGAAACTGTTGGAGTAGAATTCACAGCATCACAATCGAATCGGTAGGATAAAGAAAATGATACTGTTTGTTCCCTCCTAGACGCCGGTTGTCATACCACTCCATTGTCCAATTCCAGCTTGAGTGATACCCTGATGCTCCCTCCTTTCCCAATATATATTCAGTGTCATATAGTAATATTTAAAATCTTGTGAATTAATATTATAATTATAAAAATATAGTGAATGAATATTATAATGACAAATAATATAGTGAATGAATATAAGAATGATAATAACACTTCCATTTGTGGACCTGAAAGTTAGACAATGTAGCTGCGAGAAAAAAAATTGATATTAAATTATCTCATAAAACTTGGGATACCTATGAATGATCTGAAATTATATAGCAATAGAATAGTAAACCTAAAATTTCGATGTGCTGTTCCGTTTCCTTGCAATAATTTATGTAGTGAGTCTCATCGGAAATAGTGATTTTAATGAAATGAATTTAAATGCAATTATGTCACATCATTTAATATCATAACATAAAATAATAAACTGACGTTATAATATAAAATAATAATACCAGCAGGCCAGTAAACTATAGTAGAATACATATATCCGTAACTAAGCTGAACATCCACTCATCGAAAGACTTCCACTGTTGCAGTTTCTATTGGATTAAGATCTACTAAGATTAGAATTTGTTTTCACAATAATAGTCAGAGAACATAATAAACGTAGGTACAAGATGTATCTGACATCTACTGGTATGTTACTGAAAATAAAAATTAGATGTGTATTAATATCATAATAATATTGGAAAAAAACTGAAAACAGCTAATAATAAGGCGAAATAAATTTCATATGAGTATGAATCCAAAAACTGAATCTTAATAAAACAAGAATAAAGAATAAAAAATTGAATTTTTCGATAGCTCTTGTTCATCTGGACCCATAAATGATACTTTATGTCTGTGAAATAGGAAATGAATGATTGTAAACTGCTAGGTTTTAAATTAATATATATTTTTGATGAAGAAGGAAAGAGCTTTTTTTAAGTAGAATTTTTCGAATATGATTTTTTCTAAAAAATAAAAAAAAACATCAAAAACCATTCTATCTTTTCAAATACATAACGTAGGTTAGATGAGCTATAACTGACAAGGATGCATATATGCGAAGCTGAAAATGACTTATAAAAAAGCATACAAAATGTAATGCATGGATGTTATAATATAAAATGATAATAATTTCATTTTTATTTAAATGTCTGCAGATTGTGGTCCTTCTGCAAT
Source organism: Aedes koreicus (assembly GCA_024533555.2). Taxonomy (NCBI): domain Eukaryota; kingdom Metazoa; phylum Arthropoda; class Insecta; order Diptera; family Culicidae; genus Aedes; species Aedes koreicus. The sequence continues at coordinate 112,403 of JAHHFK020003695.1, forward strand.
TGTACCATGAACCTGCAATCTAAGACAATGTATCATAGCCACGAGAAAAAAAATTGATTTAAAATTATTTTACAAAACTTGGGATATCCATGGATGATCTGAAATTGTATAGTATATAAGGAATCATGGGATATAAAGCATATAATGAACCTAAAATTTCGATGTGCTGCTCTGCTAATAAATGTGATATAACCACAAAGGAACTGACTCTTAGCTTCGGGTCTTGATCCCTACTGAGCCCTTGCGGCACGTCAAGCCGGCCAGTTCAGCGCAAGGGGGGGAAACATAGTTCACGATTGAACTTAGGCTTTCTTCTTGGTCTTTTTGGGCAGCAAGATAGCCTAAAAAGGACACCACCCTGTGAAACGGTCAAAACCGGAGAGAAGTTTGTTCAGCTCCTCGTCGTTGAAGATGGCCAGCTGCAGGTGACGTGGGATTATGGTCAACTTTTTGTCGCGGGCGGCGTATCCTGCCAACTCGAGGACTTCAGCCGCTAGGTATTCGATCACCGCAGCTAGGTAGACGGGGACCTACCAACGGCACCAACGCGTTCGGTGTAATGCTCTTCCAGAGCAGACGGTGTAAGCGACCGACTGGGAACTGCAAATTTGCCACGACCATACATGTTGCTAAGCAGCAAAGTGTTGGATGATGTGACGTGCGCAACTGAGCGCTGAAACATCATCTTCAAAATCGCCAAACGACCGAAGCAAAACTTTTTTTGTCAGCAGGGACTTTAACCAATTGGTGATTTGTCTTTTGAAGCGAAACGCTAAGGTGTAACCCTTTTATATCTTTTACTGATGCATAGGAAACGTTCCTCACTTACATTTGTAGTCTGTGATAGAAGAATACTGTGCATTCAGAAAATTTACTCTGAAGTAATGACATTATAAGGCACTACCTTATATTTGCGTTTTTGTTAATAGTTTTATGTTGAAAATCAATAATTTTCATTGTTGAAAATTGTTGAAAAATTTCTGTTCGCTTATAGCAAACATTTAGATCATGTTTTGAGAAATGACTGAGATATTAACGCTCAAAACCTGACCGCATTTCGTGACGGTCGCAATAGCAATTTTTTTAAATTTTACCCCAGTATAGAAAACAAAGACGTAGTCCTAGGTAAAAAAACAGCTATTCGAAAAAAGACCACCGGAAATGTGTACAGTATGCAACCGAAAAATAACAGCTCACCACGTGCTAGCTACTTGTCCGCAGTATAACACTACTAAAGGGTGTCCACGATGAAATTGCCACACTATGAAATTGCTCTAACTTTTTAACCGTTGAGTAGAATTTGATGAAAATTTGAGTGGATTTAGTTCATAGTGCATTATTTACATCCTGCAAGTTTTGAAGTCCTGTGATCAAAACTCGCGGAAATGGAGTCGAAAGAACAGCTCGTGCGTGATAAAATCTTGCGCATTCATCACGAGAACAAGGATCTCTCGCATCGTTCCATCGCTAAAACGTTGGGAATCGCGAATTCCACGGTGTCGCGAGTGATTAAGCGGTTCGAGGAACGGTTGACCACCGATCGGAAGCCCAGAAGTGAAGGAAAAAGTATTCCGTACAACACCAAAAATCACAACCGCGTAGTTGGGGCCTTCAACCGAAATCCGAACGCCTCCGTTCGGGATGTGGCTAAGAAGCTGCACCTAAGCCGAAGTTTTGTCCAGAAGGCCAAAACTAAGGCTGGGCTTCGAACGTTCAAGGTACAAAAGGCCCCTAATCGCGACGAGAAGCAGAACAAGTCCGCCAAAACCCGTGCCAGGAAGTTGTACCTCAACATGCTGACGAAAGTTGAATGCTGCATCATGGACGACGAAACATATGTGAAGGCCGACTTCAAACAGATCCCCGGCAACCTGTTTTTCACGGCCAAGGATAAGTTCAGCGTTCCGGAGCATGTCCGCACTCAGAAGATGTCCAAATTTGCGAAGAAATTCCTGGTTTGGCAAGCCATCTGCACGTGCGGGAAGCGGAGTGCACCTTTCGTGACCCAGGACACGATGAACGGACAGGTGTACATAAAAGAGTGCCTCCAGAAGCGGCTGCTTCCTCTCCTGAAGGCCCACAACGTCCCAACAATCTTCTGGCCGGATTTGGCCTCATGCCACTACTCCAAGGACGTGCTGAAGTGGTATGCGGACAATAAGGTCAATTTCGTGCCGAAAATGTTCAACCCTCCCAACACTCCGGAGCTCCGCCCCATCGAGAAGTACTGGGCGATTATGAAGCAGCACCTTCTTAAACGACCTAAGGTAGTGAAGACAGTCGAGGAACTGAAGAAAGTATGGGTTTACATGCAAAAAACGGTTGATTCACAGGTTGTGAAGAATCTTATGGCCGGGGTTAAGGCCAAGGTGCGGGCATTTGCGTATGGACTGTAAATAAAATACGAGTAAAATGGTAAAATGAAGTTTAATAGTTATTTCTCAATCCCTGAAAATTTGATGGCAATCGGATGAAAACTCGAATTTTGCGAATCAATTTTGTATGTGGCAATTTCATCGTGGACACATCAATCAATCATAGTAACCCATGAGCCAGCAGACATAATTTGACAGCTCTATCAGTCGAACTCTAGCCGTGATGGCAAAAACAGTGAAGTAACTCCGTTCAGAAGTGTGCGCGTTCAACGAACGGCACCCCGCCGCGTCGAAAACGGACATCGTACGGCACTTTGTGTACGCCGGATATGCCCGTTCCGGCATCTACAACATCTTGGCACTATTAGACAACAATCAGAGCATCGAAAGAAAGCCCGGTTCCGGACGGCCGACGACCCTGAACGACAAGAAGCTCCAAATGATGCTGAAGAGGAAGACCGAAGGGAAAGTGACTACATCGCCTCGTGCGCTTGACCGGGAGATCGGCGAACATGAACATACATGTCAGGAAGCGGAAGTCGCGTCCACTGGTTTCAGAGTTGCAGGCAATGACGCAACGGCAGCGGCTGAATAAGATGGTCAACTCGATTTTCCCGGCGAATCGCGACGTGGCAGTGGTGATGGACGACGAGACCTATCTCACCCTGGATTGCAACGACTGGCAGGGCACTTTGTATTTTACTTCCCCCACGGTGGAAGTGAGCTCCGAGGTGAAGTTCATTTCACACACCAAGTTCCCCAAGAAGGTGCTGCTGTGGCTGACAATCAGCGAGAAGGGGATGTCAAAGCTGCTCTTCTTTCGCTCCGGACTGGCCGTGAATGGTGAAATTTATAGTGCGAAATACCTGCCGGAAGTTGCGTCGATAATCAAGAAATACCGTAAGGGCGAAGACGCGGTGTTATGGCCGGATCTGGCGTCGGCCCACTACTCGAAGCGATCGTTGGAGAAGATGGAGCGGCTGAATATCGATGTGGCACCCAAGTCGGCGAACCCGCCCAACGTCCCCCAGCTGCGTCCCATCGAGAATTTCTGGGCAAAACTGAAGCGTAAGATCTACTCCAACAATTTTGTCGCGAAAACTGAGGAGGAATTGATAAATAAAACGAAGAAAGAACTCAAAAAACATGTTTTCGTCCGCCATGGCGAATGTTTCGGTTAACTGCCGGAAGGCCGCTCGCAAGGGCGTAGATTTGTTTTGTAAGTTAGCTTAAATAATTACCTTTCATGGGAAATTTTACAAAAGTAATTATCTGTCTTACCTTTTTCTTATCACCATCCAAAAAAAAGTCTATTTTTTTAATGCAAACGTTAGTGAAGCTGTCAGTTTCATGAAATTGATTTTTGCTAGAATACATACATGCTAGTAACATTTCTTTTGCTGGATAGATTGCTGGTTTTACAGCTCGCCAAAATCCTGCAAAATTTTGCTGATGCACAGCAAAAAAAAATGAGTGTGTAGAATCAATGTTTTTCTTTTGGTTCCATTCAAATTGTTTTTATCAGTGGTTAAGGGAGTTTAAGGTCCAATGAAATTAAAGGTGTAGTTTTATTTATCAATATTCACTCAAGTTTACAGCCAATATTTGTTGTGTCCCAGACCGTATCCATAGCCACCATAACCTCCATAGTTCCACAAACCATTATCGACAACCTTAGTAGCTACCACCGGAGCTGAGTAGCCCCAGTTGTTTCCATGAACTGGCCAGCTGCCATAGACATTCGGGTAAGCGTACTTGTTGTAGGCCACATCCGAAACGACTGCCACCTTGCCGCCGTAGAGTCCTCCGTAGGCTGGCCAAACCGTGCTGGTCTTGAGTGGCCAGGTGTGTGCGTAAGAGACCACTTCATTGGCATATGGAACCGGGGATGCTTGGACGCTGATGGCCAAGATCAGGGCGATGATTGCTACGAAGAGCTGAAAGTTTCCAAAAGTTATCAATGAAAATTATCATTTTACAAGGTAAAATTTATACCTTCATTGTGATGCAGGTTGAATTATTGAACTGAGCACTGTGAGCAATGTCTTTTAACTCGTGCAGTGATTTCGATTGATACTCATTTTATAGTCTGAACTGTAAACTGACTTTGATATATGTTTCTTACATCCTGAGCTTGGATCTGTATACTAAGGAATTCAATGGAGCGAACATAAATATTCATTCTAAGTAACTAATTATGTATACTGTCGTTAATTGAAAAGCATCAACAACATTAATATTTTCAAAACATTGCAAACCAAGTCAATCAACTCTAAACTAAATTATAAATTCATTACTCACTTGGCGAAACGGTCACCCTTTCAACAAGGATTCCAGCAGCTTGAGCTATTTTGCCAAGGTTATCCTTTCATTTCTCATAGAAATTGGATGACTCCACTGGTATACATGTATCGCAGTTTTCGATGATTTTCTTCCGTTCTGCAAATCACTGCCAATTGGCTTCAATCGCTATAAAATGAATTCGAACCAATATCGAATCATCAGTTAGACAGCAGCTCTTTCAACTAACAAACCAATTAACCAAACTCAGCTTAGCCATGAAGGTAATAGCAATAGCTCTGATATTTTGTCGAAATTTAACGAAATTTGTTTCAAATGACATTTAGCTCACCGTCGCCATTGTTGCCTTTATTCTGGCCATCAGCGCCCAAGCATCCCCAGTTCCATATGCCAACGAAGTGGTCTCTTACGCCAACCCCTGGCCACTGAAGACCAGCACGGTTTGGCCAGCCTACGGAGGACTCTACGGCGGCAAGGTGGCAGTCGTTTCGGATGTGGCCTACAACAAGTACGCTTACCCGAATGTCTATGGCAGCTGGCCAGTTCATGGAAACAACTGGGGATACTCAGCTCCGGTTGTAGCTACTAAGGTTGTTGACAACGGATTGTGGAACTATGGCGGCTATGGTGGCTACGGATACGGTCTGGGACACAACAAGTACTGGCTGTAAACGTGATATGAATATTAATGAATAAAATTGGCCTACTAAATTTGCAACACTATGAGCTGTTTGTCTGATTCTTAACACAAATTTAATTTAATTTAATGATTCAAATTAAATTTAATCCGAAACGCTCTCCTCTAATGCTAGGGTCTACTCTGACCGTGAAAAAGTTAGCCTGTTTTAACTGGGTTTAACTCTTGCCAATCATGAGATCATGAAATCAAGTTGGAGATGAATAGCTAGTGCTCCTATTTTAATTTCGTCGTTTCGGTATTCATCCTTATCGAAAAAAAAAACCCGAATTAATCCACCGATGGTGAGACTGAACCCTTCTTACACTTCTCCAGAATAACGAACTCAATTGTGGCTAATATGGTACTGGATACATATTTTCATCAGAAATCCCAGGAAGAACCAGGAATATTCGATATGTCATACATTCAGTTTATGAAATGAACTATTTGTCAATCCTGAACGTATTGTTCATCAATGTAATTACCATTAATTGTCTTTAACGACCTGTTTATGTAAGTTATAAAAAAGGGGAATTACATAAATATTAGAAGTTCCATATAATCAGTCCAAAGAATGAATTATTTGACAATCCTATGCGTCAATTTTGATTATCGATATGGATTAAAGATGCTTAATAAGTAGATGTTCGTTGAAAATTGTGTAGTTATAGTAAATGAAGACTTTGTGTAACTTTCGAATATACTCGTTGCAGTTCAAAACCGGACTCGAGCCAATCGACCTGCTCTAATTCTATAGAGTCGCATAGTGTGGCAAGTCCGCTGTATGTGCTATAAAAAGCATTAGATGCAGAACAATAGTATGCAAGCGGCATCGATTGGGGTGAGTGGTCTTGTTCGGTTTTGAACTGCAACGAGTATATTTTCATCTCACAATTATGTGCTCTCAGGTATTGTTTTGGTCATATCTCCATGAGGGGTTATCCAATCAAATTGGATGAAATTTTGACCAGTTATTTGAAGATTTTATAACTTCGTTTTGGCGCTAACAAAACTAAAATCGGAACACAAATAGCTCAGTATGTAATCGGAGGCTAAACTGTTTGATTACTATTATACTAGGCCGTCAAGTACTGTTTCGTTCATATCTTCGTAACGAAATGTCCGAATAAAAAAAATCAATAGTATTCTATGAGAATGTTGTAGCTTTCATTTGCCGTCAAATGGCAAATGGCTGAGAAACCGATGTGACATTATTTGTAACGCACACACACACACACACACACACACACACACACACACACACACACACACACACACACACACACACACACACACACACACACACACACACACACACACACACACACACACACACACACACACACACACACACACACACACACACACACACACACACACACACACACACACACACACACAGACAGACAGACATGTGCTCAGTTCGTCGAGCTGAGTCGAGTGGTATATGACACTCGGCCCTCTGGCCCCGTCGATAAAAAGAAATCGAGTTTTCAAGCGATCTTAATACCCTTCTTTTGGTGTAAGAAGGTAAAAAGGTACGGGCACATTTGCCCTTAGCTTATTATTAGTAGGTCGAAAATAATGGATTTCCAGGAAACTTGCGGATAAAATAAATAAAAGTGGTCGAGTATTTTAATAACTGATGAATGTTTATTTGACTAAGAATTTCGTTTTTTTTTTTTTGAAACAATAATTATGATTATTTTATTGTTGATACCTGGCCTCGCATATGCGCTTTGGGAAACATACCTTGCTGGAGGTAAGTTTTGGGAAGTATAGTTACTTTAGGTCAATATCTAAGTACATCAAAATGTAACTAAGTGAAATGTCTTAAAAATGTAAAAATTGATTTTTTTTTTCAAAGGAATTTGCAATTTTTAAGAACACAGATGAAAAGAAACATTGAATTTTCTGCGTTATCTAATACACATAGAGGAATGCTAGATTTGGCAGAAAATAATGGGATATTTCATGTAAACTTAAACCAGATCACGCCTGAATCTAGCCTGTTGTATGAAAGATTTCAAACAATTTCGTTGTTTACGCCTTCTTTGGCTTGGAATTAAACGAGAGGGAATTTTACGCGCTTGTTAGAATTAATTATTTTTTTCTGTGTACATACAAAATTTTAAAACTAATAAACAGTTTCACAGCAAGCGACATAATTTATTTTGAAATACTCGTATTAAAAAATATGATAGCAAAAATCACCCAGATTGTTAAGGCTAGTTGTTTTCAAAATACACGTTCTTCCAGTAGAAAGACCATTGTTTCGAAAAGACACTAGGGCGTTCTACCTTTCTATAGATTACCTCATACTTTTGCTGTAATTTTACAATGAAATGTATGTTCCAATAATTATTCCTAGAAAATGACAAACCAATTGTGGAAAAAATAAGTTTTTTTGTTTTTCTTTTATTCGATCATTTTCCGTCGGCCTATTTCCTATCGACAACCACCGACATCAGGAAGACGACTCCACCACCTGGACTGCACATATCGTTCCTTCCGAAGGAAAACGTGAGCAAAGAATTATTCGCTATAAAAAAAAATCCCACAGACCTCACCTGGGATTGAACCAAGACCCACTGGAATGCCAAGTAGCAGTCACGCTTACCACTACACCACAGGTTCCGGTTTGATAATAAAGGTTGGTTGAACTGATTTGCCATTTTAGAGAAATCGCCGTTGGAAGAGCTTAGCGCCGTGTAGATGTACGATATTGATCTGGAACAAAATTCGGATTTATTTCAAATTTCAAAAGCGGAAATAAATGTGCATTCTATGTAACTAACTATGTTTCCTGCCGTTAACTGAAAAGCATCAACGACATTAATATTTTCAAAACATTGCAAACCAAGTCAATCAACTCTAAACTAAATTATAAATTCATTACTCACTTGGCGAAACGGTCACCCTTTCAACTAGGATTCCAGCAGCTTGTGCTATTTTGCCAAGGTTATCCTTTCATTTCTCATAGAAATTGGATGACTCCACTGGTATACATGTATCGCAGTTTTCGATGATTTTCTTCCGTTCTGCAAATCACTGCCCATTGGCTTCAATCGCTATAAAATGAAATCGAACCAATTTCAAATCATCAGTTAGACAGCAGTTCTTTCAACTAACAAACCAATCAACCAAACTCAGCTTAGCTATGAAGGTAATCGCAATATCTCTTATATATTGTCGAAATTTAACGAAATTTGTTTCAAATGACATTTAGCTCACCGTCGCCATTGTTGCCTTTGTTCTGGCCATCAGCGCCCAAGCATCTCCAGTTCCATATGCCAACGAAGTGGTCTCTTACGCCAACCCCTGGTCACTCAAGACCAGCACGGTTTGGCCAGCCTACGGAAGACTCTACGGCGGCAAGGTGGCAGTTGTTTCGGATGTGGCCTACAACAAGTACGCTTACCCAAATGGCTATGGAAGTTGGCCAGTTCATGGAAACAACTGGGGATACTCAGCTCCGGTAGTAGCCACTAAGGTTGTTGACAACGGTTTGTGGAACTATGGCGGCTATGGTGGCTACGGATACGGTCTGGGACACAACAAGTACTGGCTGTAAACTTGATTTGAATATTGATAAATAAAATTGGCCAACTGCATCTGCAACTCTATGAACTTGTTGTCTGATTCCTAACACCTCCAAACACTGTCAAATTTAACTTAATCAGAAAGACTGTCCTCTTATGATCTTATATTGCTAGTGTCTACTCTGACCGTGAAAAAAATCGGCTGTTGTAGCTGAGAATTAACTCTTGTCACTCATGAAATCCTAAAATCAAGCATATGTCCTATTTAAATTCCATCGTTTTGTTATTCATCCTTGTCGAAAAAAAAAGGTGAACAAACATTATTATAAAGAAGAAAAAAAAACAATTCATTTTGTTCAGTAAAAGATATGTATAAAAAAAAATTTGTTCAATAAGATTTGTCCCAAGCAACTCATTGTCAATCAGAAAATCAACAATCAATGAAAATCGAGCAACAGATCCATTAAATCCATGCGTTCAACGAACACCCATCCAGACTTCTGACTCAGGTCACCCACTACGCAACAGCTATTTTGTTAATCCAATGTTTCGGAAACTGTATCTACATCACTCTCAAGAAAACCAACATCGTGGTGCAGTTACCCAAGCAACACAACTTGTTATAAACAAGTTGAAAATACTGTCCAATGACAAATACAGCTAATCAATATAAGTGTATAATACTTTATTTCATACTTTAATGTACGTGTATAAGACTTTATTTCATAATGTAAGTGTAAGTGTATAGTACTTTATTTCATACTCTAACACTTTAAGCGCAAAAAGTGAATGAAATGGAAAAAAATATCTTCATACAAAAATATAACATCGCCAAGCATGGGATTTGAACACTAGACCTTGGCGGGATAGGTTTGTAGCTTCTTTGCTAAGCCAAATCCGATTATTGAAATGTCAGTTCTGAGTATCTATGATCTGCTTCCAGTTGGCAGTGAAAAATACAAGTTTTGCAAAACATGGTTGGTGTAATGTAATGTCAACCGTATTTTAAACTGCCTATAAAATCTAGTCCTTTTCATGTTTTATAAAGGTATGAAACAATGTTTTAAAGTATAAAAATAAAGAATAAATCACTCACAGCAGTGAAAAAAGTATTTTTAGCACAATCGCTAGTCAGGGTGAACTGATTTTGGTTCAGTCATTTAAAAAATTCGAGAGATCCAAACCGCTCCTAACATGTTATCGTGACATGTTTTGCAAAACATTTATGATACATATATAAAACAAACAATTATAAATCATTCCAAAAAGATGTTTTGTGTGTTACTTGGGTATGATCATAACCGCTATTCAGATCATCCACTCGGAGCGGGGTCCATAAGCCCCAGGCAAAGCTTTGCACCGGCCCCGACCTCAGATGTTTCCAGTTTCTGGATTGAGCCTGTGGCGGCAGCCGGTGCAGGGCGCTTGTCTGCTTCACAGGTCCCGTTACCTGCTCCCCCAAAGTGCAAATGATACCCGAATACCATCAACAGCTAACAACATTCAGCCGCGACCATTCGACTCTACATCTTCCATTTCTTCGGATACAACAATCAAACAACAGTGGAACGTTCGACGTGTTTGGCGGAACTACGCAGAATTTTGCAAAATAGTGGATGAAAACAACCTTTTAGCAATTTGTCTCCAGGTGATGATGACGGAGAATGCGAACGGCCTCATCAATAACAGCTACAAGTGGACGAGTGTCAGCCGACCCGAAAACATGGGTAACGGTATGACCGGACTCGGCATTCGAAAAGATATACCGCATAAATACTAGGTGGGGTGAAAATGGTGGGAATGAAAAAACAAAAATTCTTTTTAAATGTTTTTTTAATTTATTCAATGTAGTCCTTTTTTAGCACGATACACTTATTCCAGCGATTTTCCAACTCCTTGATCTCGCCCGAGAAGTAATTTTCCGGAAGGTCTGCAAAATACTCCTCCGCAGCGTCGATTATTTCCTCGCGTGAGTTGAATTTTTTATTGATGAGCCATCTTTTGAGGTTTGAGAACAGATAATAGCCCAAGGGAGCCAAATCGGGTGAATACGGTAGATGCGGAAGCAATTGGAGTCGTAAGTCCTTGATGTTAGCCGTGGTTGTGATCAAATATACTATATTAACAATATAAGTCACTTCCTTTATCCACATATACATGTTAGGCGACTTGTTCAGCTTTGCCAACAGAACCATCTGGTGATAAAAAAGGCAATCAAAATATATTTTACCATTCAATTTGGTTCATTCATTCTACCGTGTATCCACGGTAAAACTTATATACTCTTTTTATGAGTATTGTTTGCCCACACAGAGAAAAGTTTGATAGTCAATTTTACCATTATTGGCTATTAAGATGACTGATTAGGATTAGAATAATGATTTTCTACCGACAATAATCATGGTCAAAATGACCATCCAAAATAGTTGATTCAACATTTACTATTAGGTGCGCAACTAAGTTCTCGCTGTTTTTTGGTGAAAAAGGAACTTTATTTTGAAAACAAAGGTTACAAACGAATTATTCAAAGTATTGCCCATCACTAGCTACGGCTTTTTCCCATCTTTCTGGTAGAACGTGAATACCATTTCGATAGAACTGTTCGTCTTTTGATGCTATCCAAGAATCAAGCCATTTTGCGATGTCATCATATGAGTGGAATTGCTGACCAGTGAGCCAATGTGCCATCGAACGGAACAAGTAATAATCGGACGGTGCAATATCAGGAGAATATGGCGGGTGGGGTAGGACTTCCCATTTGAGCGTTTCCAAGTAGGTTTTCACGGGTTTCGCAACGTGAGGTCGAGCGTTGTCATTCTGAAGAATCACTTTTTCGTGTCTGTGCTCGTATTGTGGCCGTTTTTCGTGCAGTGCTCGGCTCAATCGCATCAATTGAGTTCGATACCGTTCCCCGGTAATGGTTTCGTTTGGTTTCAATAGCTCATAATAAATAACACCAACTTGGTCCCACCAAATACACAGCATAACCTTCGCAGCGTGAATATTCAGCCTAGGCGACGATGTTGAAGCATGCCCGGGCAGTCCCCATGAATGTTTCCGTTTTGGGTTACTGTACCCGAGCAAAGGATTATACCAAATTGATAACAAGTTCTAATACCAGGTTATCATTTTTTGATCACTGAATATGTTATCATTGAGGCTGAATAAACAGCCAAAATAACAGAATGAATAACAAAAAAATACTCGTTGAATATCATAATAATAACTTATTTTGTTATCAATGCGAACAACTTGATAACAAATCCTGTATTGTAAGCAAATTTATTGAAATAGTTTCAAATTATGTTATCAATTTGATATCAAACTCTCATGCTAATAACTGAAAAAAATATTTTAAATAAAAGCAAAATTTCTTGTTCAAATATAATGGAAATATTTATAGTTTTACAATTCAACTTATAACGTTCATAAAAAAATAGTGTGTTCAAAATGACAACATATGATAACAAAATTTGCAAATGGTGATAACTAAATTTGTTATGTGATAGCAGTGAAAATCAAAACGATAACTGGGATAACAGAACTTGTTACTCATATGATATCAGCTTGTTATTTTCCTTTGCTAGGGTAATGAATCCATTTTTCGTCACCCGTCACAATGCGATGTAGAAAACTCTTCCTTTTTTGCGGGGGGGGGGGTTGTTACAGAAGAAAAAAAAACGCTCCACATCTTTTGTTGTTTGTTTTTTTTTAATATTCACACGGGGGGAATCGAGGGGAAGGGGGGGGGGGGGAAATTCCTAATCATGAATCTTGTTGTTGTTGGGGTGGGGGCGGTCGTCGTGGGGCACTCCCTCCACGTGGGGGTGTTTGTTGTTTTTGCCTTCGCGTGGGGGGGAATAAAAACAAAATAAATTTTTTTTAGGGAGAGAAAAAAAACAAAACGTTTGTTGTTGGGGGACGATTTGGGGGGGGCCGTTTTCTTCGAATGAAAGAAGAAAATCAACACTTCCCGCAAATGACGATTATTTGGCACGAAATCAGACATCTTCAAACAACCAAAATATATAACACTAAACCAAAATCACTGATTTGGCAAAGCGGTTTGTTTACCATATGTCTGAGCTTGGTTTATGACGCTTGAGATGTACAACATTCGATCAGCACTTACTACTGGCGCCATCTATTGATAAACAGCGGGAACTTAGTTGCGCACCTAATACTTGGAAACGCTCAAATGGGAAGTCCTACCCCACCCGCCATATTCTCCTGATATTGCACCGTCCGATTATTACTTACTTGTTCCGTTCGATGGCACATGGTCTCACTGGTCAGCAATTCCACTCATATGATGACATCGCAAAATGGCTTGATTCTTGGATAGCATCAAAAGACGAACAGTTCTATCGAAATGGTATTCACGTTCTACCAGAAAGATGGGAAAAAGTCGTAACCTTTGTTTTCAAAATAAAGTTCCTTTTTCATCAAAAAACAGCGAGAACTTAGTTGCGCACCTAATATATGTTTGTCCTAACCATTTGCAAAGAATAAAATGTTGCAAATACATTTGTTGGCAACCAAGATCAAAAAAATATTGTTGTTTTTTTCAGTGCGTGAATTGAGGATCATTTTCAGGCCAAATTTTTTATCTAATTGGATCAAAGTATCTCTACTTCGTAACGTTTGAAAACCATTCTATGGTAATCAAAAATATTAATTGAAAGCCTTAAATCTCGCTTTCTTCCCAACAGACGATTTTTTTCCCTATCCTGTTTAAGTTGCAGCAAACCATAGTTGCGTTTTACTTTTGTCATGACATTCGCAGCTGGTAACAAGTCGGAGTTGCGGCGAGTTGTTCGGATATCGTTTCCTTAGTTAGGGCCTTCGTTAACAATTTGTGATTCGATTCAATTTGTCTGTTGAGTACTTTTGGAATATTACGCTAGGTATAACAAAAGCTGGATAGGTTAGATTGAGCGTATGCATTTAGTAGTTGCCACGTTTCTCACTTATGACGCCACAAGCACAAAAAAAGGGTCGCCTGAAAAATTGTAAAGTGACTTATATTGTTAATATAGTATATTTGTTGTGATGCTCTTGTGCGTCAGCGCATTGTCTTGCAAAAACAAAATTGTTTTTTCTCTTCATGTGAGGCCGTTTTGCAGCAATTTCGGCCTTCAATCGCTCCAATAATGCACAGTAATATTCGCCGATTGTTGATGGTTTTTTTTCTTTTCGAGGTAGTCCACGAAGATTGTGCCATGACAATCCCAGAAAACCGACGCCAAAATCTTTCCGACCCCTTGAGCCTCCCTAGGCCGCTTTGGAGTACTCGTACCGGCTTCAGTCCATTGCCAGTGTTCTGTTCGCACACTGTTCGCCAGTGCGTCGCATCAGTAAGTCTGAACACTGTTTTGAAGTGCCCTCACGTTCGTGTTTTTGGTCAGGAGTGAGCATGCGTGGCACTGAGCGGCAGGATAACTTTTTCATATGCAGAATGTCGCTCAAAATATGGCGTGTGCGCTCAGTCTTTGTGGAATCGGCTAATCTTTGTGGAATCGGCTAGCTCACGCACCTTCACTTTCCGGTCAGCCAACACCATTTCATGAACTTTTTTGACATTGTCCTCTGTAACCACATCGGAGGGCCTGCCGCTGCGGTCTTGGTCGGTAGTGGAGTGGCGGCCACCACGAAACTATCGAAACCAATGTTTAACAGTGTAATCTGACGGAGCATTCGCCCCATAATACTTATGGGACTTTTCTTTTGTTTCCTTCGCCGTTTTGCCTTTCAAAAAATAATGTTTTATGGGAGAACGAAAATCGGTTTCATCCATATTCAAAATGATGCCAAATACGCCAACAACAATCAGCTGTCAAAACAAGACTAAGGGCAGTATCGCACTGAAATTTGGCGTGTATGCTTAAATATGAGCGGATTACAAGGAACTATAGCCTTGTTTGCAGTAGCATCGCATTTTGGCAGTCAAGGAGGTTACTTTTCACCCCACCTAGTATTGTGAAATAAACATTCGGGTTTGTTGAATTATCTGTAATTTTTTTTCCTGCTATTATTTTGGTATCCGAAATTTAACGTTGACAGGCTTTAAGGCAGAAACCTACAGCAGAACATAAATCCGACATGAAAGCACCCACACTGTAAAATGTCGTAAACAAACAAAACAATAAACAAAAATGGTCATGGAATTCAACTAGTTTATTTACAATAATATTCCATCAAATCGAAACTATCCAGCTTACAACGTTCCCGGAGCGGGGGCCAGATTAAGTGACTGCTGTGAAACGGTGTGTCCCGGAAGTGGCGCATCATGGACAGCACCACGGTTGGCAGCCAAGTAGCGAGCCTCCTGCTGGGCAACGACGGCCACCGGAACAGCCGGCTGATGAACGTAGGCAGTTGGGTGGTAATTGTAGGCAGCATAAGATACCGCTGGGGCCGCAGCATATCCCCAGGGGGCAGCAACATAACGGGCGTAGGCGTTATTCTGAACCACGGTGGTGTACGGGGTGGAGTAAGCCAATGGAGCCCATGATGCCTCGCTGGTGGCAATGGCGGCCACAACCATCATGACTACAGCTGCGATGCACTGTGGGGGTGGGAGAAGTTGATAAAGATCTCATTTGTTGTTATCATTGCGATTATTCTACGTACCTTCATGATTGATTTCTTGTGTGATGGTTTGGAAAAATCCGAAAGACTGTTGCTGAATGCGTTGGTAGTTAAACTGTGTCTTTCGAATAAATATGCCTGTGTATTTATAGAAGGATTTTTTTGCGGAATAATATTTAAAACGAATCAAGAATAATAATAGCAACGCATACGTGCGAACCGAAAAAAATCTGATGCTTTCGCAATTATGCATCCATCCCTCACACAGCTGGTCATTCCCAAGAGTGCGACCAAGACAGCATCAGAATCGAAGCACGCACTCGAAAACAGCACGGCATGAACTGAGTAGCAATTTGCACAGGTACGGTTCTCATTAAACCAGGAACGATCGAAAGCGAAGGCTTTCAATGCCTTATCGGGTGAGTAGATCAGCTATATTGTTTTGCTATTCATTTCATACGTAAATGTTAATCTGAACCTCCAGTTATATCGCCAAATTTTAGTTTGCCGTCGCTAATTACACGTTGATTGGTACGTAATTTATAACATGATAGCAAACACTTGCTGTGCGAGAAAGAGAAAATCATTACATCGAGAGGTAATGGTCTGACAACCACTTTTCGCATGGCTGAATTTAGAACGTTCAGATTGCTTACGTTCTGGATTTTTTTTGTGGTTAGAACTTCTGAATTCTTTTTTTTTTTCAACCCTTGGATTGACACATGCTTACTATAAAAGCAAACTCAGGTCCACTGGTAAGTCACAACACATTAGTCTTTAGAATTGTCTCAATCTACCTTTTCACAAATCACTCAAAACCAACAATCATGAAGGTAAGTTGCAAATAATCATATTGATAACAAGATCTAAACTCCTCACCACTTCCTCTTATCATTTAGTGCATCGCAGCTGTAGTCATGATGGCCCTGGCCTTCGCCGCTGTCGAGGCATCCTGGGCTCCGTTGGCCTATTCCGCTTATTCCCCGTTGGCCTACAGCGTCCCCCATGCCACCGTCGTCCAGCAGAATCTGGGAGCTCCTCTGGCGTACTCTGCCTATGGTGGTGCCTATGCTCCAGCCGTGACTTATGCTGCCCATGCTTCCGTTGTCCCAACTGCCTACGCTTATCAACCGACCGTGGCCGTCGTTGCTCAACGGGAAGCTCGCTACCTGGCTGCCAACCGTGGAGCCGTCCATGATGCTCCACTTCCGGGACACACCGTTTCCCAGCAGTCGCTGAACCTGGAACCCGCTGCGGGAACTCTGTAAATTCTTAGCTGCGCAGAAGACTCAAAAGTATTTAATTGAGGTATGGTTTTAACATGTTTGTGTTACCGGATGATAGAATGCAAATAAAGAAAAGGTGGGTTGTGCAATTATTGAAATCCATTTGTTTTATTGGAGCTCGATTAACTCACTGTGGTCTAATGAAAATTAATCAAGCAAATCTACATCATGCAAAGGGTGGGTGAGTACTTAGCAGAAAATTTACGAAGGAAAAGATCGATGTGGGCTTGATTCAGTAGCCCTGGGTTAATAAGGGTAGGGTGTTGGGTTGCTCTTCTCATAACTGTAAACTTTAGTATGGCGAAAGTCAGTACAAATCAAGGACAGCAATTTTAATAACTGAGAAAACTAATTTTGTCCCAATTACTGAATTCATTACTGCCATCAAAGTGGAGGTACCAACGTCCCAGATAATAACAGAGGTATGCACTGTTTCAGCTTATTTTCCTGTAGACGTTGATGATATTCCTCTTTCAACGGTCGCAAAGTTTGTCAATTATTGTAAGAATATAAACATTCAATTTATCATAGGATGTGATGCAAATGCCCACCATACAATATGGGGCAGCACAGATATAAATAAAAGGGGTAAAGATTTCCTGAATTACATTTCGTCGCAAGGTATTGACATATGTAATAAAGGGAGCGCTCCCACATTTATGAATGCTATTCGACAAGAAGTTTTAGATTTAACAATTTGTAGTGATCACTTGTCGGAAAAAAATGTCAATTGGTATGTTTCTGATGAAGAAACTCTTACACAAAATATATTGAGTTTGCTCACATCCGAAACGACGTAGAGTCCTTCTAAGGCTGGCCAAACCGAGCTGGACTTGAGTGGCCACCCCAAGTAACATTGCCAAAATCATCCAGCTTTATCAAGTTTTATTAAAGTTTTATGAAAAACACTAGAAATCAATGCAGTTTAATTATGGCACCAAGAGGTGCCAATTGGTTTCATATTTTTCAGGTTTATGAAAACCTACACAGCTTGTTTAAAACGCTCATAAAACCTTGTTTTCTCAAATCCCTTTTACTCCTATCAAAGGTTTTATTTCGACTTTATGAACTCGTAAAATGCTGTTTTGAAATGTCGTTTTAGGCTTCCTTCATATTATCTTATTATGGTCAGTTGAAAATGCATTTCAAAACCAGTTTGCCTCCAGTAAATGCATTCAACGGCAAATTGACATTGAGGGAAGTCACCAACTGACCAAATAGATTTATAGTAGTCATTGCGACGATAAATTGGCTTTTTGGAAGAACTGAAATGTTTTCCAATCACCATATTGAAATATGAGAAACTAGCTGAACCTGGTGCGAGCCTTGCTACGCCTACAAACTAAATGAATGAAAATTTAATGGAACTGGCGCATTAATAGTTTTTTTTAGGAATGAGTTTTGTTAAAATATTTTCGTTTGCTAATGTGTGTAATTTCTGCAAAATAAAACGTAGGTGTGCGTGTTTTTTTTTATTTAACCCTCGGATCGTCAGTTTCTACCATCGTTTTTCTTTCTGTTTAGAAGTATTTCATAAACAAAATATTTATCTTCAAACAACGCCGTATCCTGACAGTTTGAGCGTAATTTTCTCTTGCATAACCTTAGATTAACTTCATGTGCATAATGTAGCACTGAGAGTAACTGAGCCTACCCCATTCTTGACTAAGAAGGGGTTCAAACTTCAATCAGAACATGCTGCCTACCCGAGAAGTACACGTTTTGTGTTTCAGTTGCCTGGATAATTCTCATTATCTCTCTGTTTCATTGGTATGAGAGCCCCTCAGAGAGGTCAAGGGGTTTCGAACCACCATAGGAAAAAAAAACCCCACATTCCGAATTTCGTTCCATTTGATTGATTAGTTTTCGAGTTATGCAGAAATTTGAGTTTTATTTGCATTAGAACCCCCTTTTCAGAGAGTGGAGGGGTCTCAAACCACAATAAAAAAAAATCCTGCCTTCAAAAATCCCTAGATGCCAAATTTGGTTCCATTTGCTTGATTAACTCTCGAGTTATGCAGAAATTTGTGTTTCATTTGTATGAGAGCCCCCCTTTCTGACAGGGGAGGAGTCTCGAACCATCATAAAAACCTTCTCCGGCCCCAAAAACCCCTGCATACAAATTTTCATAACAGTAGGAATAATTCTCATGTTTGGTTTAAATTTGTGTTTCATTTGTACGAAATCCCCCCCCCCTTCAAAGAGGAGTGGTCTTTAATTACCTTCCTAGAAACATTTCCTGTCTTCAAAAACCTCCACATGCCAAATTTGGTTCCATTTGCTTGATTAGTTCTCGAGTTATGCAAAAAAAATTGTTTCATTTGTATGGGAGCCCCCCCCCTACCAGAAAAGGGAGGGTTCTCGAACCAACGTAGAAACATTGTTTGCCTCCAAAATCCCCACATGCCAGTTTTTTCCCATTTGCTTGCTTAGTTCTAGAGTTATGCAGAATTTTCAGTTTCATTTGTATGACAGCCCCCCTTCTCAGAAAGGGGAGGGGTCTCAAACAACCATAGAAACATATTTCGCCTCCAGAAAACCCCACATGCCAAATTTGATTCCATTTGCTTGATTAGTTCTTGAGTTATGCAGAAACTTCTGTTTCATTTGTATGGGAGCCTCCCCTTCTAGAGAAGGGAGGGGTCTCAAACTACCATAGAAACATTTCTTGCCTCCAAAAACTCCCATATAGTAAATTTGGTTTCTTTTGCTATATTAGTGCTCGAGTTATGCAGATATTTGTGCTTCATCTGTAGACAGACAGACAGACAGACAGACAGACAGACAGACAGACAGACAGACAGACAGACAGACAGACAGACAGACAGACAGACAGACAGACAGACAGACAGACAGACAGACAGACAGACAGACAGACAGACAGACAGACAGACAGACAGACAGACAGACAGACAGACAGACAGACAGACAGACAGACAGACAGACAGACAGACAGACAGACAGACAGACAGACAGACAGACAGACAGACAGACAGACAGACAGACAGACAGACAGACAGACAGACAGACAGACAGACAGACAGACAGACAGACAGACAGACAGACAGACAGACAGACAGACAGACAGACAGACAGACAGACAGACACAGACAGACAGACAGACAGACAGACAGACAGACAGACAGACAGACAGACAGACAGACAGACAGACAGACAGACAGACAGACAGACAGACAGACAGACAGACAGACAGACAGACAGACAGACAGACAGACAGACAGACAGAAATTCATTTTTAAACATATAGATTGACTTTGGAGAACCACTAGCCACATTTTGAACAATCTCCATCCATGTATTCAGATGCAGCACCTTCATATCAAGTTTCAGCTTTACTTTACAATTTTACATCCACTGATCTAGCATCGTCAGATCCAGTCACTTCTGATCTAGTATTGGAAATGTTTTGCAAGTAAAAGTCGAAGAGGGATCATGTGCGTCTACGTCAGATTAATTTATTGAAGAATTCGAACAATTAAATCGCCATATTGAAATATTTTTTTTTTATGAATTCATTTATTTGTACAGGCTCAATCGAATCAACTTTACAGAGCCAAGTTTTCATGTTTATATACATCAGTTATCTTAGAACTAAGGTTAAGGGGGTGGAACCGATTACTTGCGGCCGTCTCGAGGTTAATAGGAATTACAATTTTATGGATGGGAAAATTGCGGTGGAAATTTTAAACAAAGCATAAGGAACAATGGTTTTCTTAAATCTAGAATTTCAAATTACAATTTTTTAATTGAACGTTTTCAATTTAAAAAAAAATCACTCACTCACACACACACAACACTCAACCACACAACCACAATCACACACCGATGCACACAATCCTCAAAAATTTAACCTAAACAAGTAAGTTAATCAAACTACAATCTAAGGCTAATGTTAGTCAAAAACACATAAATGAGTTTCATAAATTCCAGATCGCGTGCAGCCAAAATGTCTCGAATCGGTACATTGGGTTGTCTACCTCGAGCCCGAAGGGAATCATAAAGCTCAGATCTGACTCCACGATGCTCAGCACAAAACCAAATTACGTGATCTGCGTCCTGGTAACCTTGTCCACATTCACAGAGATTGCTGTCTCCCAGCCCAACACGGAACAAATGAGCGTTTAAAGAAAATATTGAAATATATGAAACAATTGAAATGTGGAAAAATAAATGCACAATATTTTATATGTTATGTAAATGAACTGCTAAATGAATCAGAAGAGCAAAGAATCGAGCAAAGCAGAACAACAAAAACCAACCACGATTTCACAGTGAAGTTTGACAGCTGTGGTCATTTGGCCGTATGCTGGTTTTCATAGCAGCCAATAGGTTTTATGAAGGTTCTGAAGTGGTCATAACATCTTTCACTAGAACATTTTGAAAATCTTGATGGTCTTATAAAGGTTTTATTAACTTGTTTTCATAGCCGTCTATAGAGTGGGCCACATTGTACAAATTTTGGCTTTAAAGAAGCATAGAGGAGGTGTTGGTAGACAAAACAGTTGTGAATGTAATTTTATCAACAAAGCCGGGAGGAGTGCTATACGGCTGGAATAAAACTAAAGTTGTTACTTGGAATGAGTTGGAGTAGGTGACCACTTCCTTGGCGTATGGAACCGGGGATGCTTGGGCGCTGATAGCCAGTACTAAGGCAATCACGGCGACGGTGAGCTGAATTAATATTCTGATTTTTATATTTTAATTTTGGAATAAATCATAGCATGTGTTTACCTTCATTCTGGAGCTACTAAGAGTTGCTGGATTTATTCGTTGAAAACACTGTTGATTTAAGGATGGTGTACTCTTTGTTTGATTCCATTTTATAGTGATAGGTTTTGTTAGGCGACGAATTACCGAACAAAAGAGCGCCATGTCAAAAAGTTAAACATACCGGTGTCATCCAATCCATGTTACACATGAATGGATTGACCTTGGCATTTTTCAACATTTGTTAGAATTCACTGGCTCTGGAATTGGTTGAGATTGCATTGGGATTTACATTGCGTTAAAAGAATTGGACACGGAATAGGTTTGATAGGATTTTGAGAAAAAAAAGACTAGAGACTAGAAGACACTAAAAAGAATCTAATTTTTGGCTGTTGAAATATTTAGAATCAGTTGTACGTATTATTTAGAAAGGCAATCATCCAATTTAATCTTTTCTGGAACAATTCGTTTGAGACCAAAATATCCCAATTCACATTACTCATGTACCAAAATCCATCGCTCATAGCATTGTCATATGTCCATTTTCCACAACTACACGTGAAACTCTATTCTCAATTTCAATCGCTGACCAACTCGCTACTCTTTAATAGAATTATAAACCAACAATTACCTTTCAATGCTTTTTTAAATAAGAAACGCTTCCCGTCCATTGTATGCATAATGTGGCGTACGCCACCACCATACTCAGAGCCATTTGCACCCCATTCAATATTTTCGCTTGTTCGTTCCACCTTCTTATGTGCTTGTTTCCTTGCTTCACCTATTTAGTTCCAACTGAAAATTATACCTGCTCTTATTTTTTGAAAGCTCGTTTACTATATGACAGACACATTCGCACTGGCGGCATCCGGCATAGTAGGCCTTTGCCATCGTGCAAAAGTCTCATTATTAACGGTACGAACAAGAGACGACGCGCCTCAGACGGACAGTTCAAAATAAATCAATCTTAATGCACCGTAAATATCTGCCAGCGGCTGAATCCAGCTATTCGCTATCATGATCAATGTCAATAAATTCCTGGTTTGCTCGTGTCGCTCATTTCAACCAAAGCGTCACGCAATTGTCTTCGTCTAGATCAGAAATCACCACCCCAACCATCGAATGGTAAGATAAACCTAAACCTAACTTCGATGCCGGAATCGAAACCAATCGATTTGCTCAACTAAATTCCCATTGAACTGACCAATAATAAACCAAACACCAGGCACACCGCACCAAGCCCCCCGACGCGTAGAAGCGATTGAACTCTTTGATTTCGTTGACAACAAAAACGACGACGATGACGTGCAGCTGATCGGGGCGTCGAGGCGTGGCCGCAATGCGTTTCTGGTTTGCAAGCAACGCAATGTCAGTGTCATGAACACCGCCGCCTTGCTTAGTAGCCTTGCTCTCCGTTAAGTGATCTATCTTGCAGTGCGTTCACGCGTAACCGGATAATCATGTTGCAGTTTGCGCATGCGACTCGACGTTGAACATATCTGGAGGTACAGGGCAGCCAGTCGCAGTCGGTGGACGGCATGATTTTGCTGATCGTTTGCGCGAACCGGTCGCAGCCGGGTGGAGACAGGTTTCACTTTCAAGTCGGTTTCAAGAATTTTTTTTATGATGTTAAACGAATAGTACATTTATGTCGTAGACTGAAAACAAATAAAATTCTAGAATTGTAGTATAATAATTCGATAAGGAACGACATGTCGTTACAGTCCAATGAAACTCTGGTCTCTTACATATGTAGTTGGATATTCTGTACAGACCTGTGATAACAAATTATATTCCACCACAAAGCGATTGGAAGAGACTGTTGGACGTATAAAAGTTGTATATTTTGGTTTTTCAGATGCCGTGGGAAGACTACTTGGCTGATTAATTCGAATCAAACAAGTTAGTGCAAAATAGCTGGTTTCTATAGGTACACCCCAATTTAACTACACGACAGGATGTTCATTTTATATTCTTGAAGAATGAATACTCTTTAAACACCCATATGATAAATGAAGATCACCTCAGAATGTACGTGTATGTACAAACAATCACCTTTATTCTCCTGAGCTAAAAATGTTTACATCTTGTGATGGGGTATGCGTGCCAGTATTGGCCATTGCTTCTTGTGTTGATCATGCCTAAAAAACCCGTCGTGCATTTTGAGCGAAAAAGCGAAAAACCCGTCGTGCATTTTGAGCGAAAATTGACTTTTCAATTTGCTCCCACTGATAAAGCCTGTCGACGATAAATTTCGGACACCAAAATAATAACAACACAAAAAAATTACACATAATTCAACAAACCCGATTGTTTATTTCACAATAATAGAGTTATATCTACATTAGAAACAGTTGATTGAGATGTTAATCCTGCTTTCTGTAAAATTCTCGTACTTCTGTGGTACACCCCCCATCAGGTTCCGTACGGTATCCTCAGATACGCCCGCCGTGACGATTCTCCATCTGCTCTTGAAATCATCGGTACCATTTGCTTGCTCCTTAAGGTGCCGCCACACGGCGCTTGAAATCTATGCTCTAGTTCACTATGATATGGTCGTTATAGATAGCTATTTCATAGTTCTATGAGATTCGAGAAACGGTTTTGGAAAACTTCTTACGAAAATTGAGTATTTTTTTCATGAGAAAAAGAGAGATATGTAGTATACAATTGAAATCAAAAATTGAGTAGAATGAAACAGGGTGTACACTGATCGTTATAGAAGGTTTTTGAACTTTCTCACGCCTGACAAAATGCTATTAAGTTGTGGAAATAAACTCTATATGTTTTAGACCACGTTCAGACCACGAGCTATATCACTTGATGTATCGAATCTTCTCATAAAATTTAGTAGATCCACTTTTTCCAAATATTGAGTAACTTTTCCGGGAGAGAAAAAGAGATAGTATACAATTGTACTCAAAAAATGAGTAAAATGGAACAGGAGTGTAAATGACCTGTGATAGGACATACCAGATTTTTGCATTGAATTTCCAAGACTGTATAAATAAGAGGTGTTTATTAAATTAAATATATATCAACACTACACTCAGAAGCAAAAAAAAAAAAGGCGAGCAAAATTTTGCTGCCTGATAAAATTTTTAATTTTTGCTGCCATGTTCAATCTTCTGTATGTTTTTAAGTTTGGTGCGTCAACTTTGACGCCAGCTGTAGTCCAAACCACTCGATGGAAATAATTCAAATTTTGTCGACATAATTTCCTATATATTACTTTTTTAGGCTATGGTGAAATTTTTAATGTGCTACCTAGATTTTTCACAGAAATACGAATTTTTGAAATTGGTATCACATATTTTATGAAAACTTCAAATTTATAAATCTTATCAACATGAAATATTGATCACATGAGGTCTATACATGGATTATGATGCTGTCAAAGTTCCATTCAAAAATATTGATAATTGACAAAGTAACAGAAAATTGCACATGGCGTTATTTGGAAGCAAATTTTTGCTCGGCTTTTTTTTTGCTACTGAATGTAATATCACCGAAAGACATAATGGGCAAAACATTTGCCGAATAAGACCATTATCGGTAAAACATTGTTTTTTTATTTATTTATTACGTGACCCGAATCAAATAGCTAGACTAACCACTGAATTAACCGGTACATCAGTGCACAATGGATTCTTTTTTCCACGTGATTTTAGTAATGTTGTAAAAATATTGATAGTTCGGTATATTTCACTCCTCTAATTTTTTATAATTGAGTAAATTTTTGATCCTTAAGCTCGTATACATATGAATTTTGAAGCAATTTGGAAATTTTAGAATTTATTTTTGAAGGTTTTGATACTTTCAGCTTCTTAAAAAAATTTAATCTTAAATTTTTAAGATATCTGTTGTTTTTTTATTTTCAGATTATTATATAGGGGAACAGACGGCTTTGGCAAGTTTTCTTCTATTATTGTCAGTGGGGTTCTCTAAAACCTCTAAAAGATTTACAGAGTGTAGATTGATGAATGTTGTGACCGAGCTTAAAAAAAAATTCTAAAATCTCTTAATTTTCAAATTCTTCGATTTCATAGAAAATATATTGAATAATTAGATTTTTAGATTTTTAGATTTTCAAATTTTTAAATTTTTAGATTTTTAGATTTTTCGATTTTTAAATTTTAAGATTTTATAATTCAAAATTTTTTAGATTTTTCGGTTTTTGGATTTTTAGATTTTAAGATTATTAGATTTTTAGATTATAAGATTTTTAGATTTTAAGATTTTCAGATGTTTAGATTTTTAGATTTTTGGATTTTTAGATTTTTAGATTTTTAGATTTTAAGATTTTTAGATTTTTAGATCTAAACACACGCCGCCGCCGATTCAAAATCGATCGGCGCACAGGTCTACCCCGGACACCGGAGTTGTTCCAGGTTTCCAGAGAGACTATCTCACATGTTGAATTTGTGATGAGATTTTCTATAAGATGCCGTTGCTAAAGAATTTTTAGTAAACACACGTAAAAACAAAATACATTTCAAGGGAATGAAATGTTCATTACAGGAATCGGCCTTGAATTGACTGAGATATGGCTATTTCCGTGAAACAGGTTCTGATAAAGGGTCCTGGGTGCGGTTAACTCTTTATTTTACTCAAAACATGCCATGGGACAGCTCTTTCTTCTTGGTTTTTTATCACAAACCTTATTATAAACTTCAAATGGATCCTTGACAATATTGGCCACTCCCGGAACCACCGGGACGTCCCAGGGGGAACCTGTAGTAGGGACCATGCCGTGCGGCAGCTCTATCTTCATGAATTTTCATAATTATAATTTTGATAGATTTTTAGATTTTTAGATTTTTAGATTTTTAGATTTTTAGATTTTTAGATTAGATTTTTAGATTTTTAGATTTTTAGATTTTTAGATTTTTAGATTTTTAGATTTTTAGATTTTTAGATTTTTAGATTTTTAGATTTTTAGATTTTTAGATTTTTAGATTTTTAGATTTTTAGATTTTTAGATTTTAAGGTTTTAGATTTTTAGATTTTTAGATTTTTAGATTTTTAGATTTTTAGATTTTTAGATTTTTAGATTTTTAGATTTTTAGATTTCAAGTTTTTTAGATTTTTAGATTTTTAAATTTTTGGATTTTTAGATTTTTAGATTTTTAGATTTTTAGATTTGAAGATTTTTAGATTTTTAGATTTTTAGATTTTTAGATATTTAGATATTTAGATATTTAGATTTTTAGATTTTTAGATTTTTAGATTTTTAGATTTTTAGATTTTTAGATTTTTAGATATTTAGATATTTAGATTTTTAGATTTTTAGATTTTTAGATTTTTAGATTTTAGATTTTAAGATTTTTAGATTTTTAGATTTTTAGATTTTTAGATTTTTAGATTTTTAGATTTTTAGATTTTTAGATTTTTAGATTTTTAGATTTTTAGATTTTTAGATTTTTAGATTTTTAGATTTTTAGATTTTTAGATTTTTTGATTTTTAGATTTTTAGATTTTTAGATTTTAAGATTTTTAGATTTTTAGATTTTTAGATTTTTAGATTTTTAGATTTTTAGATTTTTAGATTTTTAGATTTTTAGATTTTTAGATTTTTAGATTTTTAGATTTTTAGATTTTTAGATTTTTAGATTTTTAGATTTTTAGATTTTTAGATTTTAAGATTTTTAGATTTTTAGATTTTTAGATTTTTGGATTTTTAGATTTTTAGATTTTTAAGATTTTAAGATTTTTAGATTTTTAGATCTAAACACACGCCGCCGCCGATTCAAAATCGATCCGGACACCGGAGTTGTTCCAGGTTTCCAGAGAGACTATCTCACATGTTGAATTTGTGATGAGATTTTCTATAAGATGCCGTTGCTAAAGAATTTTTAGTAAACACACGTAAAAACAAAATACATTTCAAGGGAATGAAATGTTCATTACAGGAATCGGCCTTGAATTGACTGAGATATGGCTATTTCCGTGAAACAGGTTCTGATAAAGGGTCCTGGGTGCGGTTAACTCTTTATTTTACTCAAAACATGCCATGGGACAGCTCTTTCTTCTTGGTTTTTTATCACAAACCTTATTATAAACTTCAAATGGATCCTTGACAATATTGGCCACTCCCGGAACCACCGGGACGTCCCAGGGGGAACCTGTAGTAGGGACAGTTAGCATGCCGTGCGGCAGCTCTATCTTCATGAATTTTCATAATTATAATTTTGATAGATTTTTAGATTTTTAGATTTTTAGATTTTTAGATTTTTAGATTTTTAGATTTTTAGATTTTTAGATTTTTAGATTTTTAGATTTTTAGATTTTTAGATTTTTAGATTTTTAGATTTTTAGATTTTAAGATTTTTAGATTTTTAGATTTTTAAATTTTTAGATTTTAAGATTTTTAGATTTTTAGATTTTTAGATTTTTAGATTTTTAGATTTTTAGATTTTTAGATTTTTAGATTTTTAGATATTTAGATTTTTAGATTTTTAGATTTTTAGATTTTTAGATTTTTAGATTTTTAGATTTTTAGATATTTAGATTTTTAGATATTTAGATATTTAGATTTTTAGATTTTTAGATTTAGATTTAGATTTTAGATTTTAAGATTTTAAGATTTTTAGATTTTTAGATTTTTAGATTTTTAGATTTTTAGATTTTTAGATTTTTAGATTCTTAGATTTTTAGATTTTTAGATTTTTAGATTTTTAGATTTTTAGATTTTTAGATTTTTAGATTTTTAGATTTTTAGATTTTTAGATTTTTAGATTTTTACGGCACATTAACAATCAGGGTACAAAATTAATAAAATGTCTATTAAGAACTTTATAATCTACTTTTCTGTAGTAATATGTCTTTAGTAAAATATTATTTATTGAATATACAGTGCGCGAAATAATTATACCGTACACATAAAGCTAAATTTGATTCGTAATTTTGCAGGATTGTTTTCAATGCTCAATTGAGGTATTTCGTTTGACAGTGGATCCGCCAGCTGGGGGCACCGGAAATTTTTTGTTTACGCGCTCACACAAGCAGCAGTTTGACTAAGAATTTTTCAAGTTCCCATCGCAGTAAGAAATAAATATAGCGTACATCGATCCCATACACCTGGATTTGTGATTGTAAGTAAATTATTCATCGGAATGAGTAATGGTATAAGAAGATAGATATCTAACCGTGATTCTAGCATATTGTTTTTGTGATTTCAAATATATTTCCTAGGCTTTTTCGTAAACATGCCGAGGAGAAAATAATTGTCGTCTGAAGAACGGACAAAAATTACGACTTACAGAGAATCTGGACTCTCTATTCGTTAAATTGCTCAGAAGGTCAACCGGAATAAGAGTACGATCGTCAATTTTCTCAAAGATCCGAAAAAGTATGGTAAAAACAAACGTAGCGGTCGGCCATCTACGCTGTCTGCCAGAGGAAAGCGAGAAGTATGGCGATTGGTCGTCAAAAGAAACTTGAGTGCAGGTCAAATCAAGTCTGAAATGTCTCTCCCGTTGACCAAAAGGAGGATTCTGCAAGTTCTGAAGGAAAATCCCGACATCCAATATCAACAAAGAGTGAAAACACCAAAGCTTCTTCCTCGACATAAGGCTGCAAGGTTGGAATTCGCTGAGCAACACGCGTTTTGGCTAGATGAGTGGAAATCTGTCATCTTTTCGGACGAAAAGAAGTTCAATTTGGACGGACCTGATGGATGCCAGATGTATTGGAGGGATATTCGCCGAAATCCTGAGACGCGTCACGCAAGGAACTTTCAGGGTGGTTCAATCATGATTTGGGCCGCATTTGGATATCGCGAAAAAACCCCAATCTGCATTATTTCACACAAAATGAATTCAGGGAAGTACATAGACCTTATTGAGAACGTCCTGATCGACTTTGGCGATAATTTGTGGGTTGAACACTGGATTTTTCAGCAGGATAATGCTGCAATACACTATTCCAAACAAACAAAATCCTTTCTAGCGTCAAGAAACATCGATGTTATGGAGTGGCCGGCTATAAGTCCTGATCTGAACGCAATTGAGAAACTTTGGGGAATCGTGTCAGCAAGAGTTTATGCAAATGGACGGCAGTTTGACACACTATTGCAACTCAAAACAGCTATTCAAGAAGAATGGGCAAATATCGACATCGCTGTACTGCAGTCATTGGTTGACACAATGCCACAACGTCTCGCAGATGTTATTACAGCTCGAGGAGGAAGAACGAAGTATTAAATCTATCATACAGGTAAAGCTGAATAGAAAAATCAAATCAATCAGATTTCTTCTGTGAAAATATAACACTTGGAGTGATCATATAGTCTTTACAATGCACGATAAAACCAAACCGTTACAAGGGATAATTTATGCCTGCGCAGAACCACGCCGCCGCCGCCACCGCCGTTTAAAAATACCACACACGTTCTGGTGGTTCCGGGAGTGGCCAATATGGCCAAGGATCCATTTGAAGTTTATAATAAGGTTTGTGATGAAAAACCAAGAAGAAAGAGCTGTCATATGGCATGTTTTGAGTAAAATAAATAGTTAACCGCACCCAGGACCCTTTATCAGAACCTGTTTCACGGAAATGGCCATATCTCAGTCAATTCAAGGCCGATTCCTGTAATGAACATTTCATTCACTTGAAATGTATTTTGTTTTTACGTGTGTTTTCTAAAAAAAAATCTTTAGCAACGGCATCTTATACAAAATCTCATCACAAATTCAACATGTGAGATGGCTTCTCCGGAAACACGGAACAACTCCAGTGTCCGGGAGCCATGGTCAATTATGTTATCGAGATATAAAATTACGTTAATTTTTCTATTGAATGGTTCTTGGCAAAATTAAATCGAATAATATTTCATGCAGTTAGAGCAACTACAAAGTACACATTGATTGTTGTTTTTTGTATTCTCCCAAGCGCGGAAGTAACGATCTTTGATGAAGTTTGTCAAAAGCAGATAATTTCTCATCTCCATGCGAAGCACTAGGAGTGGACGGTAATTTATTGCTAGAACGAATAGACATGAAGAAAGAGTGTATTGATAGTTCCGTATAGGGCAACGGCAGGCTTTGAAAATTGAAAGATACAAGTTTGAAAACGAGCGGAGGGCAAATCGCTAGAACTAGAAAAAAGCAATAGGTAGTATAAGAGCCCGATCGGTTGCATCACTTTTTACCAGTCAAGGGAATTTCCTCCCCCTTGCCCACCCTGCATGGGGTAGTATGGTAAAGGGTTATGTGCCTGATCGGATACTACCGTCCAAAGCCCTCCGCTCGTTTTCAAACTTGTATCTTTCAATTTCAAAGCCTGCCTTTTTCTTCATGTCCATTCGTTCTAGCAATAAATTACCGTCCACTCCTAGCGCTTCGCATGGAGATGATAAATTATCTGCTTCAGACAAACTACTACAAAGTAGATCAAAAATTTGCTAGTCCCGATCATTTTGTCCATCCCCTGTATGTACCTACTCGTCAGCTCCGAAATCGGCAACTGCTGTGGATTCCCAGCCATCGAACAAATAACGGCCTGAACAACCCATTGGATTTATGTTGTAGACGTTTTAATGAAGTGTGTGACTGTTTCGATTTTAATGTTAGCAAAGCAGTTTTTAAATTTAGGATTAATAGTGTTGCTTAATTAGTCTGTGCGACTTTTGTGTCGAAGATGCTGTCAAACAATCGAGATAACTATATAAATTTTAAATAGGAAGCAATAGCAAGGTGAGCTTGCGAGAGGGAGATAAAAGATAGGAAAAAATACATGGAGCAGCAATTCACCTCAATGTTAAGTTTAAAAAGGTTATCATGAACTTTAGGGAATTTGATTGCTTCTATGCCGAAATAGGCTGACATTTCGGAACTCCTTTGTTCAATCAATCTGTACATTATTTGAAACCACTAACAATTTCCAAAAACAGTACAGATAAATTCATCTGCATGATCGCTGATTTGAAAATCGTGAAGTTCATTTTTTAAGGAAGCATCACAGATAAAAAGAAACATTGAATTTTCTGCGTGATCAAATGCACATAAAGGGAATGCTAGGTTTGGCAGAAAATAATGGGAGATTTCATGTAAACTGTAGCCTGATAACGCCTGAATCTAGCCTGTTGTATGAAAGAATGCAAACATTGTTGTATGGCACATGAAATATTGCAAACAATTTCGATGTCTACGCCTCCTTTGGCTTGAAATTAAACGAGGGTAAATTTTACACGCTTGCTAAAATTCATTATTTTTTCTGTGATTTTATTCCACCTGACAGGCCTCAATAGAAATAACACATGGACTTTGAGGACACTGCAATCTTTATCAAAAGTTCTAGATAAATCGGTCTAGTACTTTTAAAATTAAGACTGTTTTGTGTGTACAAAATTTCAGCGCGATCAATCGATAAACAAATCCAATAAAGGAAATCATCGAAGGAAATTTATCTCCCCATTGCTGATCAACCACAATTCAAAAGAAAAGTTTTTCAGACAGTCGTAATCTTTCGGATGATGAATTGTTGAGTTAAGTTGTTTGCAATCTAAAACTACTTTGATCATTTATTCTGATTTAAAATCCCTTAAGCCACAATCAACTTCTGTCCCCCGACTGCAACCGGAGCAACGTGGTACGATCCGGGAGTAGCAGCAATGTGCTTCGTTACTGGAACCGATGACAGATATCCTCCGTTGTATCCCCAACCATGAACTGGCGCTCCAGCACCGTATGTTCCCCATGGTTGTCCCCAAGGATAAGCCGAATTAGCCACATTGGCCTGAACAACGGTTTTGTGTCCATATAAGCCGTTGCTGTAGACGGAAGCAGCAGGGGACCATGCCGCGTTACCATGCCGCGTTAGACCATGAGTTGACGTAAGGATGAGCATTCCAGTTGACAGCGGTGGTGTGTGGCCAAGCGTTGTATCCTCCTTGCGCATAGATTCCGTTTGGTGGCCATACTGAGGTGCTGGTGACTGGCCAGGTTGGGTAGGAAGTTACCTCTGGGATGTAGGATGCCTGGGATGCGCACGCCAGGGCGATGATTGCGATGAAAACCTACGGAAAGTTTCAATAATGATCTAGCGGCTGATTTTTCACATCTGAGATCGACTTACCTTCATTTTTTTTTTAGCAAATTGAGAATGCACTGAGTATCAGTTGTTAATAGAACGATGAGCTGTTGATTGATGTCGCAAATTAAGCAACGGATCGTTTTTATACTTTTCAGGCCAGCAAAACGCCGACAACGATGGTTGAGATTTTTCGGTTCACTGCTTTTCGCAAACCGTGAGCGGTGATTGTCTTTAACCGACAGGATCTGAAAACGCTAGGTGCAATTATCCTTTGCATTTCAATTTCTTGAATTTTGACTAAGTTTCTGCAATGTGGCTACTTCCGGGTTGCTGCTAAAATCAGATTAAAAATCGTATAAAAACGCACAAGTAACACTAGGTCAACATCAATCAACAGTTCATCACACTGCAAGCAACAGAAGCTCAAAGCACTCTCAGCTGTCAGAAAATGAAGGTAAAAACTGAAAAGGTAAAAGTACTAACATTCAACATGTAATTAAACTTCTATTCACAGGTTTTCATTGCAATCATCGCTTTGACCCTTGCGGTTGCATCCCAAGCATCCTACATTCCCGAGGTAGGCTCGTACCCTTCGTGGCCAGTCACCAGCACCTCAGTGTGGCCACCAAACGGAATCTATGCACAAGGAGGATACAACGCTTGGCCACAAACCACCGCTGCCAACTGGAATGCTCATCCATATGTCAATTCGTGGTCTCCTGCTGCTTCCGTCTACAACGGCCTATATGGACACAAAACCGTAGTTCAGGCCAATGTGGCTAATTCGGCTTATCCTTGGGGACAAGCTTGGGGAACCTACGGAGCTGGAGCACCAGTTCATGGTTGGGGATACAACGGAGGATATCTGTCGTCGGTTCCAGTATCGAAGCACATTGCTGCCACTCCCGGATCGTACCACGTTGCCCCAGTTGCAGTCGGAGGACAGAAGTTGATTGTGGCTTAAGATTTTCGGAATCGTAATAAACGTTCTTGTAGTTGCTGAAGAAAATGTGTATTTCAATTCTTTCCTGTTTTATCACAGTGCCAAAAATCCGTTGTAATGTCTCAATCTGATTACGCAGCTGGTTGCAGATTGAGTTGCTGCTGGGAAATTTCGTGTCCTGGAAGAGGTGCTTCATGGATGGCTCCACGGTTAGCGGCTAAATAGCGAGCTTCCTTTTGGAGCAACAGCGCTGGAGCAGAATAAACCAAGGGAGCCGGAGCATGATAGGCATAGTAAGATGGGTAGGAGTAATGGGCATAGGCAGGAGCAGCATAAGCCAGAGCTGGATACTCGGTAATCTTCGTTGGGTCAGCTTGGTTCCCCTGAACGACGGTCGTATGTTCGGAGTAAGCCAATGGAGCACTGTACAGCAGCGGGGCGTATCCGGCTTCAGTGGCAACGGCGAATGCCATCATGACTACAGCTGCGATGCACTGTGAAAGAATGCACAGTGATTAATGTCGATGTTAACGATCTTACTAATGTTCAACTCACCTTCATGATTGCGATTTTTGTTGATTTGTTCTCGAATGTCAGAAGAATTCTGATTACTCCTGGAATCCAGCTCATTATTTATACCCAGAATTTGATTGCAATCCCGGTGCACACAAGTTGACGTCACAAACCAGCTGAGAACACAAGACTGGCTTTTCCATCCGACTTCCTTATTCGTCCTTGCACAAAAGTATTGTGCCCATAAAAAAGAATATGCGAAAAACTTGTAACATTCTACAGACTGCCGTTGTGGTGATCTAGATCTGACCTTTAATTTCTGCAACCCAACTTCATCCACCCATATTTCAATAATAATTATATGCGCTCAGCAAGCCACAAATAAGTAAAACAAATATCCCACGCTTCCCCCCAAGACCCCGCCCCAACGGACATGTGCGTGCATGCGCTTATTTTGTAATACCTTCGAGTTCATTCGAAACATGCGGAATTCGCGCGTAAAACGTCCATTGAACCGTACACCAACCAACAGATGGTTCTACGAATCTAGGCATGGACGGACATACGATCCGCGGAAGAAACCGGCTTTTGAGACCTCGATCGCATTACCATCACGTTACAGCGAAAGCATGTTGGCGGTAGGCCTACAAGCAAATCTTACAACCATCCCCGAGGGCAGGGCAGGAACGGGGGGACCGCGCACGGTATCACACTTTACCTATCCAGTGCCGGGTTGGTATTTACTCTCTTGCGTGAATGATCTTGATATCGATGCTGCGTCGTCGGTCGGGGAATCGACGGTGGCGTTGCTTTTCTTCCTTCTTTTCTCAGGTGTTGTGATTCAGCAGAGCGCTGATCGTTCGTTTGGTGCGCGGTGGGTTCGGTGGTGGTTGAAATGTTCATTAATTTCGGTCAGGGAGAGAAATATTCCGAACTAAAAGGCGATTTTGTCAGTGATCTGAACGTCAAAAATGCAAAAGACGTTTAGTACGGTACTTCAAGAACGACTGTACATGGTTGGCCTAATTAAGAGAAGCAAAAATAAAACGTAGTTGCTTTGAAATGAAATGTTTTTTTTATTGGTTCTTTGTGGTGGGTTTCTTACTAACGTATTAGAAGGCAACAACAAAATTATTTCAAGTTTTGTTAATCAGTTCCGCTATGTTTATAAAAGAGGTTGTTAAAATTTAAATGGCGGATGTAGTTAAAATAACAGAAATTGTAACAAAAAATCCTCAAGAGGTAACCATACTATAGCAAACTGTAATATAGATATATCATAAACAATACAAACTTTGTAACTTTGTTACGATGTAGCAAAATTATATCAGCCAGTGTTAGAATTAATCTACATCTGTATGCAGACTGTGCCACGCGGGGCATTATATCTTAATTTGTTATGAGTAAGTTATACAATTATCCAGATGAAAACGTCTTTAACACATTTATACCATAATCAGTTAGTCGTAACCAGGTTTGTTATAACTTTGTTAGTTTTATGTCATACCCTTCTGGTCGGGAGACAACCCAACCGAAACCTCAAACAACAAACAGCGGCCAGAATTCGGGCCCGTATGTTGTACGTCCAAATTGCGACGAAACTCGATGGATGTCTCTTGATTCAAGAGATATCCATCGAGGTTCTTCAGAGTTTGGTCGTACAGCCAGGGCCACGAATCTTCAAAACTCTACAACGAACCTGATTATTTCTTTCTGTCACGCACACAGTACAGCGCATCATTTCGATAACGCTACAGTGGCCTTCCAGCTTGAAACAAATATGAAAATTAAAGACAGCTAACAACAACAACAACGAACAACACGCCTTTCTCCCCGCTTTCAATGTAAAGGCTTTCGATGCTCGAGTTGAAACAGTCTCAATATTCCCTTCCAATGACGATCATTGACACTTTCATCTGCCTTTTCAATTCGATTTATTTGCATTTTGTTCCTTTCTCGATATATTTTCTTACAATAACTATGCGATTGTATGAAAATTCAAACGTACTGTGTGTAATATCAAACATATACAGTGTGAATCTCTGTATGTCACGTTGGTTCTGTTGCTAGTTTGTTGCGAGGCAACTTTTTTTTTTTTTAATCATTTATTTGTACAGGCTCAATCGAATCAACTTCACAGAGCCAAGTTTTCATGTTTATAGACATCATTTATCTTAAAACTAACGTTAAGGGGATTTAACCGAAAACTCGCGGCTGTCTCGAGCTTAATATGAATAACAATTGAACGGATGTGAAGATGGGCAGGAATTTAGAGTATAGTTTCATAGAGGGCGAACACGAAATTATTGCGACACCGAAAATGTCATGCCAATTTTCTTATAATGTTTAGAATCAAACCAAAATTTTAGGGTAGTTTTATACATATATTTACTTCAAAAATCAAAAGAAAAGTTAATCGATGGAGCCTTGAGTGTAAAATTGAACACATTTTCGCTTGATGCTCTCCATCAAAGTCTTTACAGTGTCATCCGGTACCAGTTTCTCAGTTTTTTTTTTTTTTCATTTTCTTAATATGTCCTTCTCGTCTTTGACTGTCTTCTTGCTCTTCCGAAGTTCCCGCTTCATCATTGCCCAGTACTGCTCCACCGGGCGCAGCTCCGGACAGTTTGGCGGATTCATGTCCTTTGGAACAAAATGGACAGAATTGGCCTCATACCACTCCAGGACACTTTTAGAATAGTGGCATGATGCCAAATGTGGCCAAAATAGCGGAGCTTCGTCGTGCTGCTGCAAGAACGGCAAAAGGCGCTTCTCGAGGCACTCAGATTTGTAGATCTCGCCATTTACTGTGCCCTTTGTCACGAAAGGCTCACTCCTCAGTCCGCAAGAGCAGATGGCCTGCCAAATGAGATATTTAGAGGCGAACTTCGACATTTTCTTCTTCTTAAATTTGTCGTCCACACAGAACTTGCTCTTGCCGGTGAAAAACTCCAACCCCGGAATTTGCTTAAAATCGGCTTTTATATACGTTTCGTCGTCCATCACACAGCAGCCATATTTTGTCAGCATCTTCTCGTAGAGCTTCCGTGCCCGAGTTTTAGCCGTCGATTGTTGCCGCTCATCGCGGTTTGGGAAGTTCTGTACCTTGTATGTATGTAGTCCAGCTCTCTTCTTTGCATTCTGGACGTAGCTCTGCGACATGCCGATGTTTTTAGCCAAATCACGGCTTGAGACGTTGGGATTTGCTTTAATCATCCGCTTCACCTTTCCCTCCGTCTTTTTGTTCTCCGGTCCCGGTTTTCTTCCAGCTCCTTTGCCGTGGTCCAACGTCAACCGCTCCTGGAACCGCTTCAACACTCTGGAGACGGTTGAATGGTGAATGTTCAACATTTTTCCCAACTGCCGGTGCGACAGGTCAGGAAATTCCAGGTGTTTGGAAAGAATTTGTTCTCTCGACTCGCGTTGGTTCACCTCCATTTTCGTTGAATCAAAAAACACGACTTCGAGTTTGACAGCATGTAAACAATACACATCAATGAGAAAGTGTGCAAAATTTGGTTGATTTTTACCCAATGGTAAAAAAGTTATGCCCTGTTGAATGTGTCGAAATAATTTCGTGTTCGCCCTTTAACACATTTAATTCTAATTCTAATTTGTCTAAAAGCTTATAACCTTACAATTTTGAGTATTCTTTTGACTTGAACATTCTTGAGAAAGAAAAAAAAACACACACACATACACAGATAAAAAAAATTTAAACTAAACCTAAAGGTAAAACTAACTACAACCTAAGGTTAATGTTAGTTAAAAACACATAAATAATCTTCATAAACTCCAGATCACGTACCGCCAAAATATCTCGAACCGGTACATTGGGTTGTCTACTTCGAGCCAACCTCGAGGGAATCATAAAGCTCAGATCTGACTCCACGATGCTCAGCACAAGACCAAATAATGTGATCTGCGTCCTGGTAACCTTGTCCACATTCACAGAGATTGCTGTCGCTCAGCCCAACTCGGTATAAATGAGCGTTCAAAGAACAATGATTGGACATGAAGCGAGACATCACAAAAATGAAGTCTCGACCTACATTCATCCCCCCAAACCAAGATTTCTTCGACACCTTTGGGATGATAGAATGTTGCTATCGCCCCAAATCTCCTTTACTCTATTTATACTGCCAGCTGACGAGTGATTGTTGACGAAAAAAAGAAAAAAAATCTGTTGTGTATACAACAAGGAAACAAGTCCGAAATTTTAATTCCCTTTATTTTTCTGTGGCGAATAAAATTTTCCTAAAAACTTTTTTATAATGGATCATGTAAACAATCTATGAATCAACTTTTCTTATTTCTAACTTACGTTTGTGAGTTTCTGGAGGTTATCCCGAAAACAAGTGGCTATACCGTTCAAGTTCCTCTCAAATATCTATAATTCATAACTTTTTTTTTACTTTTAAGTTCAATATAGTATTAACGATTTCTTACCACTTCTGGTTTAGGTATAACTAAATAATAGGCACAATTCTTAAGAAAAAATCTAGTTTAAATTTTTATTCACTGTAACCTTCCTCACTGAATGTAGATGATTAGCATTTCTACAGTTGACGGCCGCCTGATATATTTGTCAATTTTTACTACACCAGCCAACTTCACTCCTCTACGACAGATAGTGGTGAAGCCTCGCGGAAACAATGATGCAGATGAGTAGGTGCGGCGTCGCACGTAGGGCGGACGCAACAAAATCATTGAAGGCGATTTGTCGATCATAAATATCGCCTTCTATAGCGCCCACCTTTGCAAGCGAGTCCATTTTCTCATTGCCCGAAATTGAACAATGAGATAAGACCCATACAAAGGTGATGATAAAATAACGCGAAGATGAAGCACTTAGAAGCTCCTGTATTTTCATGAGAAAATACGAGGAGTGCTTTACCGGCCTCAATGAGCGAATAGCCTCTACACGGTGTTCAATAAGTTCGAATACAAGTTTTCATCATTGCGTAGGTATGCGCCATGTACATATTCTGCATTGGTATTGGTGTCAGCTTTAGCTTCATTCATACGCTACCGAATGTGCGCGGTGTTGACATTCTGTTAGTTGTTGTTTGTTTGTTACGCGCGATGAAAGAGTATCGGGACTTTGTAATTAAGCGTTTTTTGAACGGTGAGCGACCCGGCGATATATTCCGGCTGCTGAAATCGCATGGGGTCAAGCGGAACTTTGTCTACACGACCATCAGGCGATACCGGGAGACGTCCTCGACCAATGACCGTGCGAGATCCGGTCGGCCGCGTTCAGCGAGGACGCCACGGGTCATCAAGATCGTGAGGGAGCGAATTCGGCGCAAAAAGAACCGCTCAATCCGGAAA
Organism: Aedes koreicus; assembly: GCA_024533555.2. NCBI lineage: Eukaryota > Metazoa > Arthropoda > Insecta > Diptera > Culicidae > Aedes > Aedes koreicus. Next base: position 151,729 of record JAHHFK020003695.1, read on the forward strand.
ACGGCTGCAGATCTCAACGTTTCCATTGGAACCGCTCACACCATACTCACCAAGGACCTTGGTTTCAGGCCTTACAAAAAACGTAAGGTCCATGGCGTTTCGGAGGCTACCAGCAAAAAGCGGTTGGATCGAGCTAAGAGGATCCTCTCTCGGCACGCTGGTCAGGAGTTTGTTTTTTTCGGACGAGAAACTGTTCGTGCTGCAGCAGCCGCACAATGTGCAAAATGACCGGGTGTGGGCGCCATCGAGGGACAGCATTCCTGAATCCAATATAAACATCCCTCGGTTCCAAAGTGCCGCGTCGGTGATGGTTTGGGGGGCAGTATGCAAACGTGGTAAGCTACCCTTGGTGTTTATTGAAAAAAACGTCAAAATCAACGCGGCGTACTACAAAACTGAGGTTTTGGAAAAGGTTGTTGCCCCCAGTCTCCGAAGCCTCTACGGCGATGAGCACTACGTGTTCCAGCAGGACGGTGCACCAGCCCATACGGCAAATGTGGTTCAAGCCTGGTGTCGGGACAATTTAACCGACTTTCTGGACAAAACTTTGTGGCCTCCCAGCTCCCCGGACTTGAATTCTCTCGACTTTTTTGTTTGGTCCTATATGATGGCGAAGCTGAACGAATACAAGGTCAGCACTTTGGATCATTTCAAGACGGTAATTCTCAAAATCTGGGACGAAATGCCCATGCAGTCCGTGCGTGCCGCCTGCGACGCGTTCGAGAAACGTTTGAAGCTCGTTAAGGAGTACAAAGGGGGGTCATTCCAAGAGAAATGTTGTAAACGTTCCTTGTAAACATAGCTTTCAATAACATAAATCCAAAAAATAAAAAAACATGTTTTCATTTTTTTAACAAATTTTGAAAGTGTATCCGAACTTATTTGACACCGTGTATAGAACTGAGACTATCCGTGAAAATGTGATACTCATCCGGTGTTAGTGAGGCAACAATTTCTAGCGTAAAGTGTATTGCCGCTAATTCAGCGACATATACGGAACAAGGAGCTTGAAGTTTACGATTGGCGCTATAAATTTCATTAAATATACCAAAGCCTGCTGACTCCTCTATCAATGATCCGCCAGTGAAGAACGATTTAGTGGAATCAACTTGGCCAAACTTTGCAGCAAATATCACAGGAGCATTCATAGGACGATGAACCGAATAGTTGATGTCGGAGAAGCAAACACGATTGGAAATATTCAGCGAAGGGCTGACATCCTGTGTTATGTACCAATGGTACAAAGTCATGAAGCGAGTTTGAGGATTCAACTCGAGAAGCTTCTCAAAATTTTCGATTACCTGGGGGTTAATAACTTCACACCTGGAGAGGAGCCGCAGAGATAATTCTGTAAACCGATCCGAGAGTGGCAACATGCCAGCCAGCACTTGAAGACTCACGGTATGAGTCGAGTGCATACAACCTAACGCAATACGAAGACACCGATACTGAATACGTTCCAGCTTGATAATGTGTGACCGAGCCGCCGACTGAAAACAAAAACTACCGTATTCTATAACCGACAAAATCGTTGTCCGGTACAACGTTAGAAGATCTTGCGGATTCGCTCCCCACCATTGTTCGAAGAAAGTTGGTCCTTTGCTAGCACTTTCGCTTCAGATACTCAATGCGGGATCTCCAGGTGCATTTTGAATCGAACCAGACCCCAAGATATTTAAATGACATAGAATGAGTTATCGGCTTTCCCCAAATTTGAAGCTTCGGTTGTGCAGGACTATGCTTCTAAGAAAGAACCACCAACTCAGTTTTCTCCGGAGAGAATTCGATACCTAGCTCGAGAGCCCAAGTAGACAAATTGTCTAAGGTATCCTGTAAGGGTCCTTGCAGATCGACCCCATTGGGTCCCTTGACAGACACTACGCCGTCATCTGCAAGTTGTCTCAACGTACAGTTATCACTTAGACAACCGTCAATGTCTTTGACATAAACATTATACATAAGAGGGCTTAACCATGATCCCTGGGGGAGACCCATGGGGGTTTCCATGAGAGAACTCATATGTTTCTCTGACAGCAAATTGAACAAAAAGTTATTCATTAATGGTGAAAAGCCACAAGCGTGAAGGTTATCTGAAAAAAACTTCTACAGATATCTGAAAGAAGTTGTTCGTCTGTACCCATTTGTGAATCAAAAGTCCCGAGGTCTTGATATCCAAGAAAACAGAAGAATAATATTGAGATCGATTTTGGAAGAGAGCCATGTTTCACAAAGAGAGAATGCATCATAACCGGTATTGTGAGCTAAAAATTTGAAAGATTCCAATTTAGGAATAAAACTTCTAAAATTCCACTGCAGAGCAGTGATCAAATCCCCGACCTCATTTGGAAAATTATCCATCGAAGGAAATGATAGCTGCAAGGTGGGGCCACTTTAATGTTAATTTCTTCAAAAAAGTTTCCACAGTGGGAAGCATTGCCATAACAATGCTTTAAGATGGTCAGAAATTTCGAGGTACTTGAAAATACCTTCCACAATATCATCGAATGAGAACAGCCCAGATGAAGAGGGGGCTTCTGTTCTTAAAATCGTGACATCATTGGTTTTGGATGTCCCCGGGAGAGATGGAAAATCCTGTGTGTAGTTGGCACTACGAAAACCAGGAGGATTCGGATTATCCTTCTTTCCGCTGCTCTTTGAATTGGGCATGTTGATTTGGGGCTTCTGTTCAGCTTCTTTCCCTGCTCGGATACGTCGTCGCTTCCGTGAAGCACCTTCCGGAAAACTGAAAGATGTTCCCTCCTCAACCAAGTCCGAATCAGACTTGTTATCTGACAGATGAGCTAAAGGATTTGTATTGGTATCGGGTGACGAGGCTTTCATAAGCATTTCTGCAAAAGATTGCATTGTACGTTGTTTCAGAAAACGTTCCATTTTCTCTCCGCGTTGTACGCCGAGCACGACGAGAGAGCATGAGGAGGAGTTCCCTTGCAGAAAGCACATTTTGCTGTGCTGTCTGCACAGGCGCCATCCTCATGTTTCTCCCCGCAGTTGGAGCAGCGCGCCTTGTTGCCGCAATGGGAGGTCGTATGTCCCATCTGCTTGCATTTTTGGTAGATCATGACCCGAGGTACAAACAACCGCACAGGTAGTCGAAGTTTTCCCAACTCGACGTATTGAGGGAGGGCTGAGCCAGAGAAGGTCACACGAAACGAGTCTGACGGTGTAAACTTCTTTTCACCCTTATTGATCGATACTGTGCCTAACTTTTGCACATCGAGTATCTTAACTGGCGAAAGCAGAGGGTTCTTGAACCGACCAATCGCCTGTTTCAGCAGGACCTCAGGGATCAAACTTGTTTCGGTGACCACTCCTTCAATTTCAATACCCCGAGCTGGGATATACACTCGATACTCGTGTGTAAAGAGCTGAGAGACAGCAATCTCATTAGCTTGCTTGAGGTTGGACACAACGACCCGAAGTTTATTGGGTCTTACTTTAATTATCTCGGTCACGGCCGAGAATCGATTCGTCAGATCGTTCGAAATTTGGTATACATTCAGAGGTTTCGTTTTGGGCTGAAAATAGACAACCCATGGACCAGCTGAACCATCTGGATATGCACGTGATCGGGTAACTCTATGAACTATATCATCATTTCGCGCCATAGATGATTCATCTTCCGACAAATCATCCATGGCTCGTTTGTGGGAGCTTATGACGCTCAACCACTGAGGCAATTATAAACAATCAAACGCAGAAAAACAAACTAAAGCTAAAAACACTCTCACACACACACACGCACTCACTCAAAATTAAATATAATGTATTCAGGAGAGAGAGAGAAACAAAAACTAATCTTATATGTATCACTGAATATAAAAATAGACTCTTTTGATATGGTACGCTTGCTTGTTGTTTTGTAACCACTCATGATGCAACAAAAACATGCTGCTTCAAATAGAAAAATCGGTGCATCTGCCGGGGACGACCCTAATGTTTACGTTGCGGGGTGACATCTACGATTTGCAAGTAGTTACACGAAACTAAGTTAATCTGTCATGTTGTGGGGGGAGGGGGTTGGGTACAGGCGACTCGAGAGGTGGTAAGTGCTCTCAAGGACGTGGAGCAAGACAGGTAATTGTTACCCATTGTATCTATACTAATAAAATTTATTTTTAATAAGTTTGCGCCGACCATCGGTTGAATCGGTTGAATCGGTTGTGCCGATATTTTGTTATCGGGCGTAGTGTTTTGTCTATTATTTCGGTTGCCTATTGTTCGTTGCGCGAGTGATCGAGTGAGCACGTGATTCGCCGGGTAAGATGGGTCGATAGTGAGGTACATAATTAATTGTGATCCAAATTATTCGTTCACCATGCTCGTCGGGCCACCCTATCTTGGAACAAATAAACCACTGTCCCATTTTGTGAGTGACTCCAGCGGCATCCGTACTGTTGGTGTAGATCGGTCCAAGTTGGCTCTCAAGCGTTGAGATTAATTACCTTGTTTTCCTAATGAAATACCACAATCACACTCTGTGAGTGGCCCCAATAGCATCCTTACTGTTGGTTTAAATCGTTTTAAATCAGAAATCAGTACTAATTTTTAAATATTTCACTTGGCAGCTTATCGTTAACCAAAACGAACCCTGCTGCCACCCAATCCTGTTATCCAAAATTCCAGGGATTTCTCGTGGAAGTGCAGAGGACTCCGCGGCTTCCAATAAAGCGAATATCACGTCAACATATTCCTACCCTTTCCTTACTTGACCTGCATTCTGGCGGGGCCGGCGCCGGTGTTGCCTTAGTTTGGGATCACCAGTTTTTACACATTGAAGATGTATGTTAGTCCCAAGCATCATCTGTTTCTCTGTGTAGTAACAGCTGATCTGGCAACAACGGAGTAGCAACCTCGGGCGGTCAATTATGCTCATGAAATGAAATACTAAAAATCTATTGAAACAAAACTCAAACAAATTTCTTAGTGATCTAGCCTTTAGATAACCACTGAAAATAACGGACAGTTTTTTCACAGAATACAACCACTAAAGGCATTTTGTAAATCCGTATGATCACAAGCACAGTTAAATAAGCATATAAGCATTTTTAGATTTTAACACATCCGGCAGAAAACCGATCTATCCATGTAGTTATCCGCCTTTCGTGTATCAAGTCCGTAAAGCAAAGTAGTTAAAAAATGCAACCCATGTCAACAAACTCTTTGCGCAAGCGGAAACAATGCCGCTCAATCAAATCCGCCTCTTTCGAACCAACTCAGCCCACACCGTAAAAGGTTCGGTCATTCCGGATCAATCACCATTTTTGCGCACCGAATCCAACCGTCAGCCACACCGCGCGGTGGGCGTCGGTCGTCGGTCCCCAGCAATGTCGCGCGGCGCGGTGTTGTGCGCGTAAGAATTTGTATCAACTTCTTTTTTGATTGAATGACTCCCGATCGCTTCTTGTCTTGTGGCTTTTCTCCGCTCGTTCGTTCGTCTCCGTCGTCGTTGGCTTTTTCTAGCAACTAGAGCGGTACCTGTTGAGGTAATGGGAAACGGCAGAACAAATTGCGTACTGGCAAACTTCTGCTGTTGGTCCGTTCCGGGATGAGACTCTCGTTGGTCGAGCGTATAAAAGCGATCCCGAGCGTCCTTCCAGCATCAGAGTTCATCTGTTTGTCTTGAGGAAATCATCTCCCCGACCGAAAAACAAATTCAATTAGCAATCATGAAGGTAAGTTTTTGGAACATTCTGGATTTTGAGTTTCTGTCTAACCACTTGTTGTATTCCTTAGTGCATCGCAGCTGTAGTCATGGTCGCTTTCGCCGTTGTTGCCCAGGCAAGTTACGCTCCGCTGGTGTACAGTGCGGCACCTTGGGCCTATTCCCTGCCCCATACCACCGTGGTTCAGAGCAACTCGGCCCCGAAGCTGATTGCTGCCCCATGGTCGTACGCCCCAGCTGCCACATACGGTGCCCCACTGGCCTACGGTGCCCCATTGGCCTACGGTGCCCAGTACTACACTTACGCCCACGCACCACTGGCCTACTCGGCGCCGGCCGTTCTGCTCCAGAAGGAGGCTCGCTATCTGGCCGCCAACCGTGGAGCGGTCCATGAAGCACCCCTTCCGGGACATGAAATCTCCCAGCAGCAGCTCAATCTGGAACCAGCTGCGGGAACCAATTGAATCCATCGCGTGACAACGGTGTTAATTAAGGTGGACAATCGGGAATGATGTGTTCGAAATTTATTGTGACAAACGCTTTTTTTCGGTGAATAAATGGAATATGAGTTAAATGAAAAGTGGACTTTTTATGTGATCGCTATAGTTTATTTTGTGGGTCAATATTGACGCTATCCTTAATTGTTTGCTTGGAGCTAGGAATGATACCGAGGAAATGATCTTTATTTGATTGGGTTCATCTCCACATAGCTTTTCCACAAGGACTTCTGAAGTTCGTCTGCTGGACCCCAATCGTACGACTTTAAATTTGTTTTGATTCGCTGAAAATAAATGAATAAATTCATCAGTTAATTATTTTGCAAAGAAAAGGCACTCATTACCTCCATAAACGTGCCCTTACTAATCGCAAGCTTATACACCGCATAAGCCGGAATACACAACATAGACGTTATACAGCTCATCCAACCGACTGCAATTGCCCACTGAGGATATTGAACTCCGTTGTAAGTCACTTCAGTGTTGTGAACGATGGTGGTAAAGAAGATGAACTACAATTCAAACACAAAGTTTTATATTCACCACAAACTAACAGCGAAGGACTTACAATGAGAATGACCGGCGTGACGAATTTCCAGGAAACGATCCAGAATCGCTCGACTCGACGGTCGATCATGAACTCGACATCACGCACAAAATTATGAACGCCATAAATCCACGCCACTGCGACGACCTCCACGATGCAGACCAAGATGACCGAGATCGAAGACGAATACCAATCGAATAGCTGCAAAAGGTACATGCCACCCTGAAAATTTAAATTTAATAAAACAAATTTAGTCAATTTCAACACAAATGTAGTTGAAGGCTGGAAATTCTTCCCACAACATGAATACCAATGAAATTGAAACAAACATTTACATCGTCAAGAAACTGATCATTTATTCGAATTTCGAAAATCTTAAGCCACAATCAATTTCTGTCCTCCGACTGCAACTGGGGCAACGTGGTATGATCCGGGAGTGACAGCAATGTGCTTCGATACTGGAACCGACGACAGATATCCTCTGTTGTGTCCCCAACCATGCACTCCAGCTCCGTAGGTTCCCCAAGCTTGTCCCCAAGCTTGTCCCCAAGGATAAGCCGAATTAACCACATTGCCCTGAACTACGGTTTTGTGTCCATATAGGCCGTTGTTGTAGACGGAAGCAGCAGGAGACCACGAATTGGCATATGGATGAGCATTCCAGTTGGCAACGGGGTTGTGTGGCCAAGCGTTGTATCCTCCTTGCGCATAGATTCCGTTTGGTGGCCACACTGAAGTGCTGGTGACTGGCCAGGATGGGTACGATGCTACTTCGGGAATGTAGGATGCTTGCGATGCAACCACAACAGATAAGGCAATAATTGCGATGAAAACCTTAGGATTTAATAAATTCAAATTAATTGAGATAAGGATCTACTATTGACACAAATTGTTACCTTCATTATGGGTTGGTTTAAAATGAACTGAGTCTCAGTAGCCTGAGGAATGGGTAACGTTTAACTGATGCGACAACTAGATCCAATTTTCGTATTTATACTATCCTAACTACTTGTTCAATTACCTTGAAAGCTAAATATTAAATTCTATTTTTGCTTGTATATCCTCATAACACATTTGGCCAACTAAAATTGGCAACAATCTCCGTTCACCTTTTGCAACTGAAGTCAACCGTAACATTTGAACTTCCATTACTGACAGTCAGTGCCAAAGAAGTATAAAAACGAACTAGAGGCTTCATTGTGGCATCAATCAGTAACTAGTCACTCCACAGGCAAGCTAATAATTTCACCTATTCAAAATGAAGGTAAAATTCCATTTCTCAACCCACTTTATTCTAAACTAACATCCTTTTTGATTTGTTCATTTAAGGTTTTCATCGCCATCATCGCCCTTACCCTTGCTGTTGCGTCCCAAGCATCCTACATCCCCGAGGTAGCATCGTACCCATCGTGGCCAGTCACCAGCACCTCAGTGTGGCCACCAAACGGAATCTATGCACAGGGAGGATACAACGGTTGGCCACACACCCCCGTTGCCAACTGGAATGCTCATCCATATGCCAATTCGTGGTCCCCTGCTGCTTCCGTCTACAACAATGGCCTATATGGACACAAAACCGTAGTTCAGGCCAACGTAGCTAAAACGGCTTATCCTTGGGGACAACCATGGGGAACATACGGTGTTGCAGCGCCAGTTCATGGTTGGGGATACAACGGAGGATATCTGTCGTCGGTTCCAGTATCGAAGCACATTGCTGCCACTCCCGGATCATACCACGTTGCCCCAGTTGCAGTCGGAGGACAGAAGTTGATTGTGGCTTAAAGTTTTTTTTTGATTTGTGAATAAAGTATTAAAATTTTGGCAACAATTTGAAGCTTTAAAAGGGGTCACTTCATGAGAACCTAAAAAAAATCATAACGTCTTTCTGTATTTGGAAACAACTATCAGATAAATTCAATAAGTAGGCAGCAGGTCTCTTTTGCATCAAGCCATAGTTGTATTCAAAGTCATATTGATAAGGCCTGTTAATTAAAGAATGTGGACACCTGTTAATCAATGGTTTAGGGTTAAAACTTATCGAAAAATTTTGAATTTTCGCTCAGTGTGTAAAAACATTGTTTACCTCATCACACCTGAAAAATCGAAAAAAAAAGTGAGAAATTTCAAACAGTGGGTCGGATTAGCTTCTCAACTCGCATATTAATTTTGCACAAATGGTGCACTAAATTTGTGGGTTTTTGAGGTTTGGGAAAATGAGGGGAAAGGGGTTTTTTGGAAAATACCGGGGCGGGGGAAAAAGGGGGGCGGACCAAGAAAAGGGGCGGCGCGGGCGGCTTGGAAATGGAGAACCTGTTCGTTGGGGAATGGCAAAAAGGTGAAATTAGTATTTTTGGTTGTTCGGGGCACTGCCCTTTGTTAAAAAACACATATTTTTGCAATCCAGAATGGAATTTTTAAGAGAAATAATTTTTTTTAAATAAAAAAAAAGATTCTATTTTTCTTTATGTTGAGCGTGGGAAATAAAAATTTCATAAGGGCCAATGTCGCAAACGTAAACAATGGCTTCTTCCGCAAATTTCTCGAGAATGCTAACTTAATCATAGTGAATTACCACGACGATTGTACAGAAGAGGAGTTCCCCTTTACAATAGAAGTGGTAGTTTACTTGAGCGAGTTTGCATTTTCAAGAAATTTGCAGAAGAAGCCATTGTTTACGTTTGCGACATTGGCCCTTATGAAAAATCCATGTTGATTTCTCATTTCCTTGATGCAGTGGAACGGCTTTCAAAATCAACTTGCTGAATTTCTCCTTCGATAAGCCGAGGTCTCCAACCAAATCTCTAAATTCGGATTGTGAAAACAATTTTGGGTTTCTTTCCAATTTCACCTCGAATTCCTCCTCACTTTTTGTAACGGTTGATTCATCAGAGGGCGTTCGTTTCCGCTTTGGATAAACAGCATATGGGACTGAACTTGAAGTGGAAATGTAGGGTTTTTCTCTTTAAGCCATTTTTGAAATGCGCCGGTTTTTTGGGGCGCCTTTTGTTTAACTTTTTTGATAAGCAGATATAACACTGCGTGGCAGAACAAAAAGGACAACATCATGTGGGGGGCATAAAAGGAAGAATAGCGACTGAGTAGAGGTTCCAACCCGGGATATCCCGGGACAAAAAATCCCGCGATCTTGAAAAATTCGGGATTTCCCGAATTCCGGGATAAGATTTTCACCGTCCCGAAAATCCCGGGATTCCCGGGACACACATTTCTTACATATTTTTTCGCTTTGATACTTCCCAATAAACTTCAGTGTACCGTTTACGCGCATTCAATATAACCCATACAACGCCAACATTCATATTTACTGTACCTACATCGATGTTATACATCATTCATGAAAATGCATCATTCCTTTTGTGTGGGTTCAGTAGGCATTCGCATTTTCGCCTACACATTCAAAACATTGTTTTCATTCACTGATTACTGCTTCTATGTTCATTGAATGATTTCGGATTGCCGTTACATCAAAGTAAGTAGTAATACAAAATTTGTGCTAATGTAGCCTTAAATCCAATTATTTTAAAGGCATGGCTGAAATTTGGAAACACTTCGATAGAATTGCGGATGACAAAGAAAAAGCACGATGTCGGAAGTGCGAGCAAATTTTGTCGTGCAAGGGCTCTTCGACCAGTGGCTTGCTCCGGCACAAGAAGAAAAAACACGACATGGATTCCAAACCCTCCACAAATCCTGTGAGTATCGATGCTCAAGTTCGTTAAACGTCAGTCACTGGCGGAAATTGTAGCTCGGCTGGCAGCAGAGGACGGATTTTCGATCAATGCAATCACCAACAGCAAGTTCATTATACAATCGATCGCAGATCGTGGATATTCTCTGCCAACGTCGAATACATCCGTCATGAAGCTGGTCGCCGAATACTATAGATACGCTCAGCAGCAAACGCGGGATGAATCGATAGCGGTGAACTGGTTAGTCTCACTTTGGACGAGTGGACAAGTCTAAGCAACAAGCGCTACTTAAACGTGAATGCCCATTTCGCTGACGGATCATTCTACAACCTGGGTCTCGGCAAAATTCGTGGTCCAGAAATTAAGGATGGAAACATTGTAGCATCAACCACTGACGGAGCTCGAGTGATGACGAAGTTTGGAAGATTGACGGATTACCTTCATCAGCAGTGTTACAACCATGCGATTCACTTGGGAGTTTGCGATTACCTGTACAAGGATCAGCCACCGGTACCAATTGAAAATGAGCATTCAGATAGCGACGATTCGGATAGTGATAACTACGATGATGAAGTTGGTTCTTCGGGTAAATATATTGGAATGTTCATGTTCATATTAAAGAAAGAGCTATTCAATTATAGACTAGTACACCACGCGATTTGGAGAGTCTCTGAAACGTATTCGAAGAGTCGTCAAATTTTTTCGAAAATCGCCTGTTAAGAATGCACTGCTTCAAGAAAAAATCACGAAAATGTTACATAAACCACTTCAACTGTGTGTGGACGTCAAAACTCGTTGGAACTCGACTGAAACGATGCTGGAGCACTACATTCGCGGTTTTGATTGCATCAAAGAGACACTTTCCGAAATAGGCCTTTCAGGTCTTATGTTGGACAGTGATTTCGAGGTTGCAAAAAACCTTCAGGAAGCTCATCAGCCAATCAGACTCGCTTCGGAAGCATTGCGAAGACGAGATGCTACATTGCTGTCTGCGGAAGGCAGCTTGAGTTTCTTGTATTCGAAGTTTAAGAAAAGTAACTCCAAAGTTGGAAACGACCTCTTCGATGCAATCACAAAAAGAATCAACGAACGGCGCCAAAAGGAAATAATAACAGCGCTGAAGTTCCTTCAAGGTCTTCCGTTGTCAACGCAAGTGCCAGCAGAACTGGAAAGCTCATTGAAAACGCAAAGGATTAAGTTCATCAAGGAACCGGGACAAGCAGAATGCTTTAATTTGCGAATAGCATCACGAACATGTTCAGCAGTAATCTCAAACATTCCAAAGTCAAAGCTATCTAACGGAGTGTCACGTAAGGCAGCATCGATGTGTTGCGGTGTGGCGATTTTAGGGGAGAACGCACCTTTAAAGTGCTCGGCAAAAAGCTCGCATTTGGAAGAGGCTGTATTGGCAGAATAGTCCACAAAATACATAGAGCTTGACAATCCATCTTCTTTACGTTTTGAGCGGACAAAAGACCAGAACTTCCGAGGATTCCTACGCAAACTTGTTTGGGTACGATCTATATAGCGCCCATACAGGAAGCGATTACATCGCTTATATTCGTTGCTAGCTAGCTAGCTTTCAAGTGGTGGTTAGTTTATCCGTCCCTGACCGTCTGCTGGGGAGTTATACTCAAAACAAATATCGATGGTTTTACTATATTTCACGATTCAAACAGTATTAAAAATGGCGTAGTCATAGTAACCACACCTAATAAACTAATTATTTTCAGCTAAATTTTGCGTTTTGTCCAGGGTAGGGAACGGTTTAATCAGTTGTTAGGAAATAGGTCTAAAACTCGTACATTTTCCAAATAATTTCACTTTTAAATAAACGATCATAAGCTCTTTCTATCGGGCTAATGATACGATGTTTAAATCATGATTGATTAGCACTTAATTACTGACATTTTGAAGATTTAAAATACATCATCTAGAAAACCATCAGTTTCCTACCTGTTGAAGAAGGAAGCTCAAATTTTGCCTTTGAGTATTTCTTTAGCTCCTTCTCACATCTAGGCTCGTTGCAAGAATGTGATGTTGAACATTGAGCTAAATTTATTTCATATTTAGATGATCTGAGATCACTATTTATTTCATGTTTCTTCCAGTCATTTGAGGTAGATCTATGCTTATGATTATATTGTCCATCATCTGGCACTATCATATGCAATAAAAATATATGTTTCGGAGCTGTCCAATAGTTCTCAACGATAAATAATGCTTCGCTGTTGAGTGGCAGCTATGGCATCACTGTTGCTTTTTAGAGAGACCATGTTTCGTCTCTTCTTTGTTAACCATGGATATAATGCAACGGTATAGACTAATATCGAATTCGTTTTTGAACCTAGGTTGGAACTAGTTCCAACCTGCGATACCCGAACTTATTGTCAGTGCAAACCTCGATCCGATACTAGTTACAAATACAACCATACACACTGACGTTTATCCCAAAACAAGCCGACCCAATGTTGATACCCGATCCAGTTTGGAACTGGATCAAAAACGAATTCGCTATAATGCACAGAAAAAGCTAACCTCACTTTTCACAATGAGATTGTAAAAGATAGAAACAGCCATCGTGTTCTCCGTCCTTTTTTCTTACACACACATTTCTGAACACAAGGGCACCAGAACCTGTCAAACCTGAGGTGTGGCGTCACTGCATTTGGACCATTGTAACGTGAAGCCTGCAGTCTCTTACAATTGTTTGTTTTTAAAAGAAACATCAGTTTGGCGCCACAGTAGCTTTGGCTAACATTTGCGTGAGAGTAAATGAAATAGAAAATACACATTGCCAATCTCAACATCAATGACAAACTAAAAGTTTGGTCGTCTGTCTCATAACCTGCTAGTAGACGAGTTTGTGATCGTAGCAATCGACATGTTTTGGTTGACTGTTTTCGAGAGTGGATGGGTAAAACGTAAAACGAAGGAGCTGGTTGAAGAAATTGACGTTTGCAGCAAATCGCGAACTGGCCTATTTCATGTTGCCTTCGCACACATGCACGGAATCACACTCATACAATATTGTTAGTTCATGTACAGATTGCGGAGCTGAAGAAAACATTTTTTTGATCGGAAATCAATCCGCATGCTTTTAAAAAGTCCCTGCAATTGGGAACTTTATTCCATGGCTATGAAATGTTCTGAGTCTAATGCTCGTTGCTGAAGGTATGTTCTGATAGATCAGAAGTAAGCAGAGGGATTAACGTCTAAATATTGGCAGGTCTAATTGTAGATTACAAACAGCTTCATCAAATGTCCCAGGTGATGAATAAACTGCTTAAAACCCGTCCCGTACCCTATATCAATATTTATATTTATTTCATGTTACTATAATTTGACTTTTGTTGTTTAATTGTGGCTTATTGAAAACATCAAGAATGTTTGGTTGGTTCTTATTTTCGTTGATATATAAAACTTTTTGTTTTATTTGCTGAAATATTGGTATACATCCTTCCCTAGTAGAACATTTATTGCCATTCAGTTGTGATAACATAAATTTGACTTGCTAAGTCGTAATCAAGTTACTACAACTAGTTATGATCAAAGTGTGCTACTTGGGTTTGTAACCTTTAAACCATTGTAACCTAGCTAATTTCAAGCAAAGTTGCCAGCAAAACATTTTTGTAGCTTTTGAATAAACCGATTTAGAACAATTTTCCCTAGATAACATAGGGTTTCCCTACAAAAAACAAGTTTTTTGTTCCAACTTTTTAGTTTCAAATTTGCCAACATAGTTGCCTCCAGATGGTTTTTAGATCTTAAAAAGATGTAACTTTTGATCTACAAATCTAGCCGATATCTTTTACCGTTAGCGAGTTATTTACGATTTTCTTATAAAATTTTGCCCTTTTCGAATGTGTTTTACTAAATTTAAAAAAATAACCTATCTCCAGTTTTCAGATATAATCTATCTATATATATAAAAATGGATTTCTGTCTGTCTGTCTGTCTGTCTGTCTGACCCTAATAGGCTCGGAGACTACTGAACCGATCGGCGTGAAAATTTGTATGCAGGGGTTTTTGGGGCCGGAGAAGGTTCTTAAGATAGTAAGATTTAGCATGCAGAAGGTTTCTATGGTGGTTTGAGACCCCTCCCCTCTCCTAGAAGGGGTGCTGTCATACAAATGAAACTGAAATTTCTTAATAACTCTAGATCTAACAAAGCAAATGGAACCAAATTTGGCATGCGGGGATTTTAAAGGCAATAAATGTTTCTACGGTAGTTCGAGACCCCTCCTCTCTCTCTGGTAGGGGGGCGGGACTCCCATACCAATGAAACACAAGTTTCTGCATAACTCGAGAACTAATCAAGTAAATGGAACCAAATTTGGCAAGTGGAGGTTTTTGAAGGCAAGAAATGTTTCTAAGGTAACTCAAGACCCCTCCGCTCTCTGTAAGAGGGGGGCTCTCATTCAAATGAAACACACATTTCTGCATAACTCGAGAACTAATCAAGCATATGGAACCAAATTTGGCATGTGGGGTTTTCTGGAGACGAAAAATGTTTCTATGGTGGTTTGAGACCCCTCCCCTCTCCTAGAAAGGGGGCTGTCATACAAATGAAACTGAAATTTCTTAATAACTCTAGATCTAACAAAGCAAATGGAACCAAATTTGGCATGCGGGGATTTTAAAGGCAATAAATGTTTCTACGGTAGTTCGAGACCCCTCCTCTCTCTCTGGTAGGGGGGCGGGGCTCCCATAGCAATGAAACACGAATTTCTGCATAACTCGACAATTAATCAAGTAAATGGAACCATATTTGGCCGGTGGAGGTTTTTGAAGGAAATAAATGTTTCTAAGGTTGTTTGAGACCCCTCCGCCTTCTGGAAAGGGAGACTCCCATAAACATGAAATTTTTTAACATGACTCGAGAGCCAATGAAGCAAATGAAACCAAATTTGGCATGTTGAGGTTTTTGGAGGCAAGAAATGTTTCTATGGCAGTTCAATACCCCTCCCCATTTGGAAGGGGGGGGGGCTCCCATACAAATAAAAAGCAAATGAAACCACTTTTAGCAAATGGGGGTTTTTGGAGGCTAGATTTCTATATACATAAAAATGAATTTCTGTCTGTCAGACCCTTATCGACTCGGACAGTTCTGAACCGCCCAACGTGAAAATTTATATGAAGGGGTTTTTAGGGCTGGGGAAGGTTTTTATGATTGTTTGAAACCCCTACTCTCTCAGGAAGGGTGGAGGCTCACATGAGACACAAATTTCTTCATAACTCGAGAACTAATCAAGCAATTGGAATCAAATTTGGCATGTGGGGGGTTTTGAAAGCAAGAATGTTTCTATGGGGGTTCAAGACCCCTCCCCTTTCTGAAACTCAATTTTTTATTAAAATCGAAGAGCCCATCCAAATTTTATTAAAATCGAAGAACCATCCAACGGTTCGAGAAGTAATCAAGCAAATGGAACCAAATTTGGCATGTCAGGGGTTTTGAAGGCAATGATTGTATGGTGGTTTGAGAAACCACCCCCCTCTGGAAAGGAAGGGCTCCCATACAAATGAAACACTAATTTCTACCAAAAATGAGAACTATCCAGGTTACTTAAACACAAAACGTGTGTTTCTCGGGTAAGAAGCATATTTTGATAGAAGATTGAACCCCTGCTTATTCAAGAAAAAAAAACTCATTTCGAAAAAAAAACCATAAACGTGCCAGTTATATTAAATTTTCCTTCATTTAGTTGCAAGCGTAGCAGCGCACGCACCGGGTTCAGCTAGTATGCAATAAAACAGGATCTTCCAAATGCAGTTGAGAAATATTTTTTCTCTACCTCAACCAGAGAGATCGACATTTGATAAATGCCAATTTTCTTTAACTAGAAAATGAGAAGCATGATTAGTAATTTCCATTTAATTACAACTACCTTTATTGCTTATCTTGACAGATACGCGTATTTCGTCTACAATGTGCCAACTTCTTCAGTGTCGTGTACTAATACTCGACAGGTATTTCACTAAACAGCTCACACTCTCCAGGATTATATTTTCTTTACAACAACCTTAATAACTTTTGTTTTTCTTGTTTGACACAACATTTCGATAGCACAGATAGGGAAATTCTTGTAAAAATTAAAAAATAGCCCTTTTCTCACAGATTTTGGATTTAACTTACCTCTGTTGTACAGGCCGTGGACAGCAGAAACATCACAAAGCAAATTCCCAACGTAACTAACCGCTTTCGTGGTCTTAGCCATGGCAGCTCGTCCACCACTGAGGAAATTATGGCCTCAATCTGAACCAGCTAAAAATATATACACTATTATCGGAAATCACAAACATAACTCACGAAACCTACCATTGAACCCACGCCTAGGAAAAACAGCATCATAAAAAATAGCGATGCCCACAGCTGCGGAAAGGGTAGCATCGCGATTGCTTCCGGGTATGTTACGAACGCCAGTCCGGGTCCTCCAGTGGCCACCGCTGACACCGGTAGTCCAGTTTGATCTTTAATAAAAAACCAAATCCAGTAACTCACACCCAGTAAACGACAGACAAAGCGATAACTCACGTGACAAATAACCCAGCACCGAGAACACCACAAATCCCGCAAAAATGCTCGTTCCGCAGTTCACAATCGGAATCAGCACTGAATCAAGTTTGGTATTATTCTTGAACTGATTGTAACTGGCCATATTCACAATCCCGCCCCAACCGGGCCCCAGCGAGAAGAAGATCTGTATTGCAGCATCCGCCCACACCTTCAAGTTGGTAAGCTCGCTCCACTGGGGCATAATGTAGAACCGAATACCTTCCGCCGCTCCCGGCAGTGTAATGCCCCGCACGAACAATATACCTAGGACTACAAACGGGAACGTTGCCGTAAAGTAGACCACTTTCCCAACGGACTTCACTCCGTTGATTATGCAAGCATAGATGATGATCCACGAAATGGCATTGCACGTGAACAAGGGCCAAACGATGGAACCGAGAGTTTCAATGCCATTCGAGATGTGAAGAATTTCGTTGCTGTTCGGGAGAAATGAAACAAATATTATCAGCCGGTGATGATAACCGGATCAGGATCAGTGAGTACTATACTGGAAAAATTCGTCCGCAGGGGTTCGCCACCGCTCCGCCGGATTTAACATACTGTTGTTGATTAATATCTGTGCCCTGTCTTGACCAACCAGCTCCAAACACCGAGGTGTATTCCACTCATTATTGCACTTCTCCCATGGTAATTGAGATCGCATCGACTTGACCAGAAACAACATTGGATAGGCAATGATTACATTATAATACGACGTACAGATAAAGTTGATTATCACAATTGCCGCTCCAGCTCCCTTCAGCAAGGGAGCGATCTTGAACACTGTTATGCAACCCAGGCCGGTGAACTGACCGAGGCAAACCTCGAGGAAAAACAACGGAATTCCGCACAAGAATAACATCGACAGGTATGGAACCAGAAACGCACCACCGCCATTTCGATAGCACAGATAGGGAAATCTCCACACGTTCCCGAGTCCGATCGCGTAGCCCAGACATGACAGGATGAATTCCGTCTTGGAAGCCCAGCTGCCACGTTCTTTCACAGGAGATGCCATACCAACCGAATGAAGGACTATCTTCGACTGACGTCGCGCGACACAGATTTGTTCGGGCTAGTCGAGCTACTAATAGAATAATTCCAATCAAGACGATACTTAAATAGAGACAATGTACGCTCTCCGATATATTTAACACTACTGGAACATACGCAAGCTTGGAATCAAAATGCTTTTCATGCAAATAGCAAATTGGTATTATTACCTCGAGTGCGAAACCGTCCTACATAGTGGAATTATTCCATTCAACAGTCAAACACAGTGTGATGGTCAATCATTGGATAGGTGGGCAATCCTCAGGAATCGAAGGGGCTTGAATCTTCTGGCATGTATTGCCCGACGCTTTGGTCGAAATTTTCTGTATTCTTAATACAAATACACTCTTGAAAATAATGAAAAAAATTTGAGTCTAAACAGATAAAAGATCTAAATTTCATATCATGTCATTCAATAAACGACTGATTAATGTGTGCAAATAGAGGCAAACCCATAAGTTATTGTTGTCACTTGAAAATATACCCAATATTATGTGAAATTTGTAATGTAATGTCACATCACTAGTGGGAAAACATGCCTTGTAATGTAAGTTTATGTGCCTTAAAACATCAAATTACACCACTGCAAATTTAAAAGCAAACTTCCAACCAAAATAGCACCGAAAACATTACTATAATGTTATATTTTCCATGTGTCATAGAAGTTTATAAAAGTGCAACTTGACTTGTTTAGTCATGTAGTTGTACGTTTCATGCAATTCGAATCCAGATTCATATATTTGACAAATTGATTTGTCATATTTTTGTTTGATGTTTTGCAGTAAAGACATGTTTGTTTACATTGGACATCTAGTTTGCAAATTATGTTGTACAAACAACACAAGTCTTCCAAGGGGAAAACATTTTCAAGAGGAAAACATTTTCAAGAAGTGTCAAATACCAACATAACTGGTCAGATCAGTGGATCTGGGTTCAATCCCAGTCGACGTCGGTGGTTTTCCTGAGGCGAAAAAATCTGGTCACGTCTTCCTTCGGAAGGAAAGTAAAGCCGTTGGTCCCGGCTCATATTCAGGGCTTTCCGATTTTGGGTGTCACTGAATAAATCGCATGCTGCGTTTGCCTTGCGAACATACAGGCGTCATTTACTACACTGGCAAATGCGCTTCACCGAACGATACGGATCACGACACAAAAGGAGACGATAAAAGTATGGCTCAGCGTACACAACAATTATGCATGAGTCGGGGCCCACTAGTTTCATTTGGTATACAAAAACTGATCCATTCACATTCTGTGTACGTTGCTGATTCTGAATATGAAAGTGAAGGATATGAAGGAGGGGGGAATGGTTCACAGGACACAGTTAAAATTGTTGTGTAATTTTTAATTTATTTTCATGCACATATTTGGAGCATGAAAACAAATATAAAGTTAAATCATTTCAAAAATTTACATGACTTGAAAATAGTGTCAAGTAAAATTCAATGACATTTTGTTTTAAATGGATGCATCGTGATTGTTCACCTAGTACTTTTACATGCACATTTAATTTGACATTAAACAAATTTTTCAACTTGCTCATAATCGCTTATCTGCTGTTTGGGAAAAAAATCTAACTAATTGAAAATTTTATTGAGGGTTAAATTTAAAAATCCTTTGTTTTTTCGAATGAATAATAAAAGGAATGATTAATCACATTTATGTTTAATTATTCTCCATATTTAATAGATCACACTTACATTCTCCTATCGCGATACATCATTCATTTGAGATGTCAATCATTGGTTGGTCACATGAGTTGATTAGACAAGCCAAAGATTAACTTTAAACTATACGTTCCTTTCGACTAATACGGCTGATTTATATTTGCGGATAAAATAAAAGCTTGAATCACAGCTTCCTTCGAATATTCTCGCTTTCTCCATCAAAGTCGTAAATTCAATCTCAGTGTCTTTTTTAATCCAATCAAATTTCCCAGTTCGAGTGGCTCCGGTACAGTGGAGTAACATTCCGATGAATTTCCACCGCAGTTGATCCGGATCAATCCATTAGGATGAAAATGAATGTTCTAAATGCGCATATTATTCACACACTAACGTTTGCATAAAAAAAAATGGACTTTTTTCGGATGGTGATAGAAAAAAAGCTAAGACAGATAATTGCTTTTGATAAATTTCCCATGGAAGGTAATTATTTAAGCTTACTTGCGAAAACATTCTATGGCCTTGCTAGTTAACCGGAACATTCGCCATGGCGG
This sequence comes from Aedes koreicus, assembly GCA_024533555.2. Classification (NCBI taxonomy): domain Eukaryota; kingdom Metazoa; phylum Arthropoda; class Insecta; order Diptera; family Culicidae; genus Aedes; species Aedes koreicus. The sequence goes on from JAHHFK020003695.1 coordinate 171,990, forward strand.
ACGAAAACAGGCGTATAGCCATGTTTTTGAGTTCTTTCTTCGTTTTATTTATCAATTCCTCTTCAGTAATCGCAACAAAATTGTAGTAGATCTTACGCTTCAGGTCGGCCCAGAAATTCTCGATGGGACGCAGCTGGGGGACGTTGGGCGGGTTCGCGGACTTGGGTACCACATCGATATTCAGCCGCTCCATCTCCTCCAACGATCGCTTCGAGTAGTGGCCCGACGCCAGATCCGGCCAGAACACCGCGTCTTCGTCCTTATGGTATTTCTTGATGAACGACGCAACTTCCGGCAGGTATTTCGTGTTGGGTACTAGCGTATTATGGGTAACCATTTTCAAATCACTAAGAAGTGCAATACAAAACGACATGATATTTTTTTTTGTCACTTTGTGAAGCATCTTCGTCATGATTCTGTCAACGTTAAGAGAAGGTTGAAACTGAAGCGTCACTCGAGGTGCACACTATTCTTTTTTTCTGTAGTTCGTTTTGGGTGGTAATTTGAAAGGGTGGTAGCATGGATTGATAAATGGATGCATTCTATTTTTTTTAAAAAGCAATGGGTAAAAAGCTCCTTTGGTAGTATTTTTATATAATTTTTTGTGAAAAATTCTTTGTTTTTGTTTTCCTTTTTTTAAATTTTTTTTTTTTTTTTTTTTTTAATTATATTTTTTATTATGTTTTATGTATAGTATAGATAATTTTTTTTTAATTTATTTTTGTTTTTTTTATTTTTTTCTTTTTTTTTTTTTGTTCTTGTGTTATGGACGGACTGGTCGTCGTGGGAAGGAGGGAGGAATAAGGTTGAACTTTAAATTTATAACATCTTCCCTTCCCTTGCTTCGCGGAGTGTCAGAAGAACAGAACAAATGAGAAAATTGTAAAGCTTTCCCAAGCAACATTTTTTGTTTTATTCCAGTTTCTTAGCAAATTAAAAAACCAGTTGATAAAACCTGTTCTTGCGACTACGTTGCTTTAAAAACTTCATACTGACCGCTTTACAGCCATGTCATGGCCAGTTCGCCCAGTTTTATTGCAATCATTAAAACTTGATATGCGAACCAACTTAGAAGCAAAGGTTTTATTTTAGATTTATTGTATACTTGCAGGGAGTTAGTAACAATAACTTAATGGCTGTTATAAAACAAGGTTACAACTGCATAAATCCCTCCAGAAGAAGTTGATAAAACCTGATATGCAAACTATTTTGACAAACTTCAAGATTTTTTGTTGACTTTATTTGATTGCTGGCAAAATGCGAAATGTCATTATTTATTTTTTTCCTATCGTATATGTGAATTAGAGAAGCCATAATAAATGTCAATTTACAATAATCGAAAACATTGAAAATAAAATAATTTTCCATCCTTTATTTAACCCACCTGTATATGCTTGAGACCATGCCGTGCGGAATTTATGGTGAATAGTATACGAAAAAGAAGCATATATTTAATGCGCCATATGAATTCGATAATAACTTAATTTTTATAATAAATTTGCATTAGCGCTTTATTTCGAAAAAGTATAAAAGTAAATCAATATAGGTTAATTCGGTGACTATCGCTAAACAATTACTAGACACTCATTATGTAGTAATAAGTAGCTGTATATTATTTCTATGTTTGCTGGAAATAAAGGATTTGCATTTCATATTCAGTGAAATTTTCCACCGACATTTTTTCTTTATGTCTTGCCGCTCCTCAAAAATGCTTCAATGCGACTAATTGCCCTACGTTAGAATACTAAAGCACAACATAAAACTAGTGGTTTTATCTAGGGATATTCAAACCCTTATTGAGAGCGTAACGTTTTATGGTTTTATGGTGTCTTTATAGCATGCTTGTTGGTTTTATGAGTTTTATGAGAGATTTGCCGAGCATTCGCCTTCACTTTTCGTTTAAACGTTCCACTCGCTTTATACAATTTCCACACACTCATTTTGACGTAGACGTGATTCAAAGTGAAATATATACATAAATATTCTGTGAATCTTAATCTATCGCATCTATGACGCATCTATGATTAAAATCACAGCTGCATCAAAACTTTCACTAAGCATTTCAAATTTTTAAGGTAAAAAACCGTATAAAATAAGTTGCATGGTATATTTTGGGTTTTTTTTAGTTTTGGGGAAACCTGGGGTGGATAGGCGGGGGGGTGGGTTGGGAATAAAAGTTTTATTAGGGGGGGTTGAAGAAGAAACCAAAGAGGAAGAAAGGATGGAGGAAAGTGGGGGGGATGTTTTTTTGGAAAAAAAAGGGGGGCAGAGACGATGTTATAATATAGAGACACGCAGAGAGAAAATCATTCAAACTGGTGCCCCGGCTACCGAGTGATATTTTGTTATTTGTTTTGGCAACCCGATGAATTGTATTTACTTCGAGTGACTTTTGTTTTTCAATTAAAATCCTTGAATTCGTTTCTGTTTCCGCTTTGTTTTCCGCGACAAGTTATTGAATTCCATAGTTAACGAGATGAAGTGTATAGCGAAATTTTGTGGGAATGTGCAGGATAAGACGCTAACTAGTGTTAGCTTTTTCCGATTCCCCAAAGACGTTGCCATAAGGGAAAAATGGATGAAATTTTGTCAGCTTCCTCCAGATTACAACGTTGAAAACTCTCGGCTGTGTAGCGTATGTATTGAAATAATTTATTACTATTCAAATAATGTTTATTGAATAATACATTTCAGCTCCATTTCAACTACGAACGTGATTTGTATGTTGCATCCGAAGGAGGAAAAATATTGACCGTCTTGGGAGCTATTCCAGAGTATGTGAATGTTCCGAATTTAAGCGGAAATGTCGGAGACAACCAAGTTTGTGCCATTATCTAGACTGCAAGTTATTGTTGAAGATTATAATATTTCAATTTTATGTGCAGGTTTCTTTGGTGAGTAAGGAGATGAATAGCGGTGTGTATAATCCGAGCGCACAACATGAAGTTCTACCAAGTAGCTCTAACGAAACCATAGGTTCGACAATTACTGCATTCTCTAATGATCGACATGAAACATCCGCGAGGCCTGAACGACTTATGAAATGCAACCGACTCAGGTAATTTAAATAAATGAAATCAAGCCATGTAGGATAGTTTTGGGCAGTTATACTTAATTACGTTTTGTGTATTCTATCAATTTCTTAGACTTATCCGAATGATTCAAACGCTCCGGCAGAGAAATCAGCAGCAACAGAAAAACATGAAACGTCTTCGTCAGAAGCTTCAACGTTCGAAGAAACATTCCTTCCGCGATGCTGTTTCGAAACTGTTCAATCCGGAACAAGTCCGGCTATTACAAGGAGATGTTAAGCGAGTACGACAATGGACTGAACGATCAATTGTTGACAGCTTCGAAATAAGATTTGCATGTGGAGCTAAAGGGTATAAGTTTCTTCGAGACAAAAAGAACTATCCGTTTCCGTCGATCCGTACGCAGCAAGTGTATCTTCAAAATCTGCATTTTGATAGTGGAATTCTGACAGAGGTTTTTGTTTTGCTAAAAAATAAGGTTCAATGCATGTCTAAGCCGGAAAGGGATTGCGGTCTTGTGTTGGATGAAATGTCAATCGACCAAAGTTTCTCCTATTGCTGTAACAACAAAAAATACTTCGGTGACGTGACTATTCCTGGCCAAAGTGGAAGGGCAACACATGGTTTAATTTTCATGCTGGTTGGCGTATACAGTCGATGGAAGCAAATCGTCGCGTATTTTTTCACCGGAAATTCGATTCCAGACGGATTTTTGAAATCAGTGATTGTGGACATTATCAACAGGGCTGAGTCACTCGGACTTAAAGTGAATTTCACAACATCGGACTGTGGCCCTAATAACATTAAAATGTGGAATGATTTTGGGCTAAAGCACATGAAGGGCGAAGTATTAGAAAGCTGTGCACTACAGCACCCTATCAGGACTGGTGATGCGTTTGAAATTTTACCAGACGCCACTCACGTTTTTAAAAGCTGTGTTCAGGGTTGGGTGAAGAATAGGTATATCTTTCTTTCACAGCAGGTTGTTGATGAAAATGGCTTAATAGCGAACGAAGCAGACATTTATCATCTTAGGGACCTTGTTCTTTTTGAGAAAGGTAAAGGGCTTAAAATGGCATCTCGCTTGACTTTCAAGGAAGTAGATTTCCTTAACGGCAGTAATCTGGATGCCATGAAAGTTTCGAATTCCTACAAGCTCGTCAATCACGACGTGGCAGCAGCATTGCGCTTTATGAGTCAAGAAACTGGTCGTAAAGAGTTGTTAACCACGGCACTTTGGATTGAAACAGTGTGGCGTTGGTTCAAACTGATGACTTCCCGTCAGTTTAATCTTGCTTTGAGTCTTCAAAATTTGAATGTGTACAATCAAACAGTGTCATTTCTAAGAACGTACCGTACATTTATTTTTGATTGCAAAGTTGGGATCAAAAAGCGGTGGAAGCCATGGCAAACAGCTTCAATTTTATGTACGAATTCAATTCTTCGGCTTCAATACCATTTTCTATATACTGAACAGTATACAGTGGTTTACACTGCAAGATTTACGCAGGATTGCTTGGAAAACATTTTTTCCTTGCTAAGATTTAAGCAAAAGCGATCTACCGCCTTACAATTTAAAGATAATCTTAGACTTCTTTCGGTCTCTCAGTTTATGTCAGAAATACCTGGTGCTTCCTATGAGCATCATGAAACACCGTGGTTGATGAATTTCACAGCTAGAATCAGCCATTTTGAGCCGTATGCAAATAGTAGTACTAAAATGACCCGAGATGTAGAAGAATATTTTGAGATGGGATATTCAAACGACGTTTTTGAAGATACAGTTTTTGATAACTCTTAAGGAAACCAGATTTATCATATTGGAGGTTACATATTGAGGAGCGTTGCCATGAACTATACTGTTTGTGCAGCATGTTTCTCACCTTGTGTAAGTGAATTACCTTATCTGAAATCTTTCACTAAATTTACTATTTTAAAAGATTACACCGGCGATGCGTTGATTTATATTACCGAACCTGTACATATGTTTTTCGTTGCTCTTGAGAGAGTTTTCCGCGAGAACATATCCGGCTTGATAACAAAAAACAAAAATATTACAACAGAGTTGACAGCTTTGATGATGTTAATCAGAATCGAAGTCTTTGAAGATTGTCACAACATCCGCAAAAACATAATCGAAAGATTTGTTACCTTCAGGTTAAGAATTTTTCAACCGTATAAAATAAGGTCGAACAAACTGGACAGCCGTTCAATGGCACTGTAACTATACTATTTTCGTTCTGTGAACGATCATTCATTTTTTTTTTTGTTAAATCACTGTTATACTTTACCCTCTGATAAATAAACTTTCTTTTAATCATGAAAAAACAATTATTATTATTATTGATTTTCACAAAATCCCTGATTGATTTTTTACTCTGAAGTTTTAATATTAATCTGTTACCCCCGATGTGGTTAGAATGTTGATCTAAACAATTTGACTTTGAAAACAAAACAAAAAACAGAGATTGCTTGTATATTTGTACATACGTATCTGTACATTTCTTGTTTATTGGATGATTACTATATGTAGAATACGATGTTTGTGGTGGTTTATAGTTTAAATATTTTAATAGAGTACAAATACAAATAAATCCCAAATATTAAAGATCCTAACTGAATTAAATTTAAATCTTATTTCAACGGAACCTCGTTAACAATACTCCCCATGCATTTTTTATCACAGCAATAATGTTTATTTACTTTGCTCGATTGGTGCTCCGTTTGACGGTTCGATTGGTGTTTCTGGCTTCACTCTCTGCGTGTCTCTATATTATAACATCGTCTCTGATTTCAGAAATAAGGGATGGATTGTTTTTTTTTTTTTTGTTTTTGTGGGTTTTTTGTTAATTTATGGTGTGTGGGGTTTTAATTGTTGGGGTTGTGCATATCGCTATGTGGTGTGTGATGTGAAATCATTGAAAAAATGCAGACAAGTTTTTTCCATGAAAGCACTGCCGGTCTGTGGAAGATTGATTGTCTGCACACTCACACACAATACCGGAAGTCTTCACACAACATGACAGAATTAAAGTCAACGTTTACATTGTCAAGAACCGAATCATTTATTCTTATTTCAAAAACCTTAAGCCACAATCAACTTCTGTCCTCCGACTGCAACTGGGGCTACGTGGTATAATCCGGGAGTGGCAGCAATGTGCTTCGATACTGGAACCGACGACAGATATCCTCCGTTATATCCCCAACCATGAACTGGCACTCCAGCACCGTAGGTTCCCCATGGTTGTCCCCAAGGATAAGCCGTTTTAGCTACGTTGGCCAGAACTTCTGTGTTGCGACCATACAGGCCATTGTTGTTGATGGAGGCAGCAGGAGACCATGCCGCGTTGGACCAGGAGTTGACGTATGGATGAGCATTCCAGTTTGCTGCGGGGGTGTGTGGCCAACCGTTGTATCCGCCATGCGCATAGATTCCGTTTGGTGGCCACACTGAGGTGCTGGTGACTGGCCACGATGGGTACGATGCTACTTCGGGAATGTAGGATGCTTGCGATGCAACAGCAAGGGTAAGAGCAACGATTGCGATGAAAACCTTAGGATTGCATAAATTCAAGTTAATTGACATTAAGATTCACTAGTGGGGTTAACTATTACCTTCATTATGGATTGGTTTAAAACTCTCTGGACTGAGCTTCAGTAGCTAGAAGACTGGGTAGAAATTAACTGATGCGATAACCAGATCCAACGAGCGTATTTATACTGCTTGCAATGAAGTTTTTAATTTCTAACGATTGAAAAGAAAATTTCTTTCTTAACTACTAGCTCGATGTTGCCTTGAAAGCTAAATTAAGTTTATATTTTTGCTTGGATATCCTCATGACACATTTGACAAACTAAAAATGGCAACAATCACCGTTCACCTTCTACCAGCCCAGTCAACCGTAACATTTGAACTTCCATTGCTAACAGTCAGTGCCCAAGAAGTATAAAAACGAACTAGAGGCTTCATTGTGGCATCAATCAGTAACTAGGCACTCCACAGGCAAGCTAATAATTTCACCTATTCAAAATGAAGGTAACATTCCATTTGTCAAACCACTTTATTCTAAACTAACATCCTTTTTGATTTGTTCATTTAAGGTTTTCATCGCCATCATCGCCCTTACCCTTGCTGTTGCGTCCCAAGCATCCTACATCCCCGAGGTAGCATCGTACCCATCGTGGCCAGTCACCAGCACCTCAGTGTGGCCACCAAACGGAATCTATGCACAGGGAGGATACAACGGTTGGCCACACACCCCCGTTGCCAACTGGAATGCTCATCCATACGGTAACTCCTGGTCCAACGCGGCATGGTCTCCTGCCACCTCCATCTACAACAATGGACTGTATGGACACAAGACCGTAGTTCAGGCCAACGTAGCTAAAACGGCTTATCCTTGGGGACAACCATGGGGAACGTACGGTGCTGCAGCGCCAGTTCATGGTTGGGGATACAACGGAGGATATCTGTCGTCGGTTCCAGTATCGAAGCACATTGCTGTCACTCCCGGATCATACCACGTAGCCCCAGTTGCAGTCGGAGGACAGAAGTTGATTGTGGCTTAAGATTTTTTTATTTTTGAATAAAATATCAGAATTTCGGCAACTATTTGATGCTTTCCCATAACGGTGTCTCAATTGTTTACTTTAAGCACACGCACGACAATATTCAATATAGCTGCCATTACATCGATATTTTGAAGATAGAAATCTTAGTTTCTGCTCCAGCTGTGAGCAATCGATAACAGTTTCGATCAGTTAAAAATTGAAGTTCAAGGCTTTATTACGGTTCTCACTTCACCCATTTCTCCCGTAATAAAATCAGTGATTTTCATTTTATTTGCACTTTTGCCGTATTAAGTTTTACAGTGAAGTGACACCCGGAATAATACAATATGTAAAAAAGTTGATGAAGTTGATGTTTTGGCGGATGTTCGTTTTTTTGTTATTTTATTATTATTTTTTTACGGGAAAGAAAATCTTCAACCAGAATCTTCAAGAACTCAGGGTTTAGGGTTGCGGGAGCCAACCCCTCGACCCACTAAAAACCTTCCCGTGCCTCTAGCCTTACAAACCCCTACGTAGGACTTTAGTATTTAGTTGGTCCCTCTGACCAGCCGCTGGTCATTTCGCCATCTGAGAACTCGAGGACGATCTGGGAGGCCGCCGTGTTAACCTAGGTTGTCCGGGGTCGTGTCCCGACCGTTCACGGCCGTTATGCCGTTTCTCGCGTCGTTGAATCGAGGACAAGCGAAGAACCCATATTCAGCGGTTGCCTCGACATCCGCGCATGCGAGACACGCGGAGGGCTAAAGCAGCCATGGCCAGACAGGATCTGCGACAAGTGGTAGGTAACTTCCCCGTGACGCCAACTGACCCTTTCGGATATCTCCGGGATTAATCGGTGGGTCCACCTACCTTTGGTGGAGTTATTCTATTCCCTCTGTCACTTGACCATTGATGCGGCTCTAGTGGTCTTACAGATACCTCTCGTGCCTCGTTGTTCAAAGCACTAAACGTCCTCTTTTATGATGATGCCGATGGGCCAGGAGTTTTTGTTTGCTCCCTTGTACCGCTGAGCTATTCGACATCATGTGGGATAATGCCGATATTGCCACATAGGCGTTCGTGCAGGCATGGTCAACGTGGCTAGTGAAAGTCAACTTGTCGTCGATCATAACCCCCAAGTACATCAGTGACCGCTCCGAGATGATGATGCAGTTGCCTGCACTAATCGTCGCCCTTTTTTCTATTGTTGACCACAGTAATCTCCGTTTTGTGATGAGCTAACTCCAGCCTCCTGGAGCCTCCAATATCGATGAAGTGCGTGGCCGTTAACTCCACCGCTTCTATAGACTCTCCATAGACTTCTCGGGTGATGTCGTCCGCAAAACCAACTAACCTCAACACCTCGTCATACATCGTGTTCCATAGCCCCGGACCCAGGATTGAACCTTGCGAAACTCCTGCGGTTACTTGAACACGTTCCTGACCCACCGTAGTGTTGTATACCAGAACCCGATTCTGCAAGTAGTTGCCCAGAATCATGTACTTACAGGTACCCAGGAACCCGGAAAGATTGGATCGATTTCTCAATAGCCTCTCAACCAGCGCTATTGAACGCATTTCTCACATCCAGGGTAACTATTGCACAGTAGCAATCTCCCCGCCTCTTACGTTGAATTGCCATCTCTGTCCTCTTGGTGATGATGGCATCCACCGTTGATTTCCCTTTACGGAAGCAAAACTGATTCTTGGACAGGTCGTCTGTATCCTCCGTGTACTTTAACGAGTTGATCGCCGCACGGGTCCTGGGTTACACTCATGTTCTGTTATAATCTATCCATTGCTAATGCTTGCGTTAAAAATAAAAATTAAGTTACAGACATGTCTCAGAAGACCGTCAAGGAAGCATGGCAGATGACCAACCTTCCGTACCAGTAAGCGGTGGGAGGCCTGATGTATCGACCGGACCGGACCTTTGCACGCAGTGAATTATCAAAAATCCCGAATCCCGTGAATCACGGAATGCGCCATTGCAGTGCAGTGAAGACGCTGTTCCGCTACCTGCAGGGCACAACTGCGATGAAGCTTACTTCTGGTATGTGGACGGTGATAGCAACATCAATGATAGTGTGAAGTGACGCAGACTGGCGGCCCAAGCAGATGACGGAAGTCCACAAACGGCTATGTCTTCACGCTGCACACAGAAACAAAAGCGTTCACGAAAATGAAAACGGACCGTGTACTAGTTCACGTTTTCGTGATTTTTACCCAAAAACGTGAACTAGTTCCCGATTACGTGATTCAGTTCACGGTGTATTTTTGCTTGTTCTCGAATTCATGACTGCTGTTCACGGATCCGGGAACGGATTTTTTTCAGTGGTGCTGCAAGCACCAACCAACGATTGCTTTATGGGAGGTCGTCAGAATCACCTACATCGACTGGTCTCACGAAACCATTAGTACGCTTAAAGCTGGAAACGAATCGTGAAGCCATAGGCCATAGGAGGAGTACAGGGTGCGGCAGAAAATAATGCGAAAATGTTCAAACTTGAGTATTGGGTTAATTCGTGTAGCTAGTGACTAATTTCTGTCGAAAGTGTATTTGTTTATGTTTACTTTCAAGTGCTGCATCCAAACATTCTATTTGTTTTATTGCAAATTCGTCAAAATGTTCGCGAAAGAAGTGATCACCAGTTTGTTGCTCGCCCAGAAGAAGCCGAAAGAGATTGCCAAGGTGGTAGGGTGCCATTTGGCAACAGTTTACCGCATGTAAAAGTCCCTGCAGGATGGTCCTAAGCAGCGGAAGCCGGGAAGCGGACGTCCGCGCTTTGCACGCACGCCGAACGTGATCAAATCGGTCCGTGCAAAAATTGCTCGCAACCCGGCGCGTTCCATAAGAAAGGACTTGCACTTGCAAAGGAAGCCAATATTTCGGAGAAATCCATGCGGAGAATCATCAAAGAAGACCTGCCTGCACCTTCCAGAGCCAGAGTGAAACGCCACTTGATTACGGACCGGGTCAAGGAACTACGAGTGACTCGTTCCAAGAGATTGCTTTCCTTGTTGAAGAAGGAAAAAATGATAATCCTGTTCTTCGACGAAAGGTTTTCAGCATCGATGCTGTGGCCAACAGCCGCACGGACCGGTTCATTTCACCGCAGAAAATGGAGAACGTTACGGAAAAAGTGAAATTCAAATTTCAAACCAAACATCCGGCTGGTGTCATGATGTTTGGCTTGGTGGCATCCAACGGTTTGAAAATGCCGCCTGTTTTCATTGATGCTGGAGTTAAAATCAATACCGAAGCGTATATCGGTATTTTAAAGGACCAAGTGCTTCCCTGGGTGAAGGCCAACTTCTCCGAGGACCAAAACGTTGTCCTACACCAGAATGGAGCGCCGTGTCACACGTCCAATCGAATCCAACAATGGTCGAACGATGACATGAAGTTTTGGCCGAAGGATTTGTGGCCCCCTAGCAGTCCAGATCTTAATCCGTTGGATTATTCGATTTGGGCATATGTTGAAGCACGAGCCTGCAAAACCTCACACCCTAGTGTGAAAACCCTGAATGTCGGAGGACTACGTCCGAAAGGCATGCTCTGGCTTCCGGCGTCGGCTCGAGGATGTTATTAAAAAGAAGTAAAACACATTGAATAAATTTGTTTAAAAGGACTTTATAAGGATAACTACACTCGAAAATGTTGATATTATTGCGTGAATTAGTTGAAAATGGGATTTGAAAGAAATAGAACAAATTTTCGCATTATTTTCTACCGCACCTTGTATTAGTGTACAGCCATGACTAATATCGAGATAAATTTTCTTCACTTTCTGTTCATAAGTCAACCAAACAGGTCGTTCTACTTCCTCCAAGCTACAATAGTGAAACATAAATTTTTCCCATAGATTTAGTCGATTCTTCACAGTTCGCGTGAAACTTGTAAAATTATCATGATTTGAGTGTAACAAATTGATCTCTAACAGATTTAATAGTATGTAAATAGTTGCTGTAGATTTGCATGCCTCCTGTTTTGAAGGCCTGAAAATTTAAAACCTACTGTAATCTGCGATCTCGTATTTTTGGGTTAGAATTGTTTTCGGTTTTTTTTTTTTGAAAACGCTGATTCTTCCACTATTTCTTGGATGTCCGTTACGTGATATTATAGAAAAAGCATCGAAAAGAGGAACGACAATAGTTTCTCTTCTACAAACTCCAATTCGTTGACCGCAACTTCTACTTTAGCGTCTTCGAAGATGCCTAACTCATTACTTCCTTTCAAAGCAGGTGTGTTTCCATTGAGCGCAACGAATTACAATCGATTTGTAGGCAATTCAAAGCGAAGTATTCCGATTTAGTACTTTTGATCAATTTTGCAACGAACTCAGTTGCACCGATTTGACATTTGAGCGTTTATTAAATTCAACAGCTGCGCATTTTCTGTTAGGCTGATTCATTCTTATTTGCAGAGAATTTGAATTGATTCGGTTGCTTTCAGGAATTGAAATTAGTTTCAACAAATAAAATTGATCGAATCCATTTGAGGCTTGGTTCCCTTGGTTTTCAGTATATTTTTTTTTTTTTTTCACGGAACCTTGATAATATTTCACTGAATTTTCACAGTCATAGACGATTCTTTTAACATTTATGAAACCCATTCAACATGTTTGCACTCTGCGCACGAAATTAGCGCGTACACAATTTAGAAGCAGTAGTTTTTTTAATGTTTTGATATGGTTTTTGCTGAATCGTTTTGAGGTCTGTAACTGTCAAGCTTTTGAGGCGGAATGAATTAAAACTGAAATATTATCTTAACTATTTTATAATTTTCAGTGCAGGTAACTGTTCTGCCTTTTACGATATATTTAATTGAAAAATACGGTCAGCCATAAATGATGTCGATATATTTTCAGTGCAGGTTCAAATTACATCATTATTAATTGTTGTTGAAGGTTGTTGCTTGAACAAAGGTTTATTTAAGACTAATACATTATTGCTAAGGAGCATACATTGATGACCTCTTCAACAAATCAACCGCTACTAAGCGGTTCCACGCCAAATCAGGCCGAAACTTGGAAAACGTGTTCGGAATAACAGTATAATTGTTTTGGCATGAGGAACGGTCGTTTTGATACGAGAGTAACTTTTGAGAAGGGCTTATGTGTTCTTGATACAACAGTTTTAGGAAAACGGTAACTCGGAAATCGACAGTTTTAGGAAAACAGTAACTCGGAATTCCTCAAAGATTTTTCACGAGGGCCTAATTGACAATCGGAAACAAAGGCTTTTTCCACGAATTTCTCGTCATTGAATACTCGCCTAAACAATCCACCACGATCATTTCGAAGAGGAAGAGTTTACCTATCCGATAGAATTGGAGGGTTACATGGGTAGCCTTTGTGCCACGAGAAATTTACGGAAGCAGCCATTGTTTACGTTTGTCAGTTAGGCCTTAATGAAAAATCTTTGTCGAAATCATTCGTTTTAGAGATACGATTCATTAGATTTTTTATGCAATTACCCTGCCCCGGTCCACCGGTCGTTAGTCAATATATACTAGTTGCCTATATAAGTCTTGTTCACGACAAAATCTGGACACCGCTAAATACGTATATCTCTGGAAACACTTCATCAACGCGTGAAATATTTCGCAAACTGATGAACGTATGTCTGTTCATTGTGTAAAATCAATTTTTGGTGATACTACAAGCTTTTAGATCGAAGATGGCGTCGAAAGAAGAGCAAGTGCGAAAAGCAATTGTGTGCGATAGCATAGAAAATCCGGATCTGTCAGTAAGAAAACTTGCAAAACAGCTTGGTTTTCCTGCAAGCACTGTCCATAACGTTCTCAAATCTTTCGATACACGTTTGACAACAGCCAAGAAGGCTGGGAGCGGAACAAAAACGGATCTCAGGAACCACCAGAAGGACGCGAAGCAGCTTCCCGGAATGTCTTATTATACTGCCATGCAACGGAACGGCGTAGAGGAGCATTTCAGGACGAAGAAAAAGGCCACATTCCCAAAAAATATTTGGTTTGGCAGGCAATATGCAGCTGTGGTCGAGCAAGCCAAACCTTCATCACTACCGGAACGGTAAACAAGGAAATACACCGTGAAGAATGCCTAAAGAAGCGATTGTTACCATTCCTAGGCAGCCATGACGCTCCCTCGCTATTCTGGCCTGATTTGGCATCTTGTCACTTTACTCTTGTCATTTTTACTCTTGTCACTACGCCAAAGATGTTTTGAAATGGTATAAAGCGAATGAAGTCCATGTTGTACCGAAAGACGCGAGTCCACATAACTGCCCGGTGTTGCGACCTATCGAGCGGTATTGGGCTCTCGCGAAGAGAAAACTCTATCAATATAAACAACAAGCTACAACTATAGAAAAATTTCGAAAATCTTGGACAAAAGCAGCTAAATCGGTTGCAGAGAAGTCTGCACAGTCCCTAATGGCTGGAGTAAACTCAAAAGTTCGTAGGCTCTTCATGCAGCCTAATTAAGTAACTGTAATTAGTTTTAAGATGTTATTGGTATTGAACCAATAATGCACAGTTAAATTAATATAAAGTGCATCTTGGATTGAACTAACAGCAAATTTGTTTTATTCCAAATTTCATCTGTCCAGATTTTGTCGCGAACAAGCCTTAACACTCCAGATTAAAGGCGGAGATGACACGAAATCTCCAAAATGTAATTTCCTTGCAACCGTGCAATGCATGCTGTGCTGGTGACGGGTATTTCATCATATTTGGGGCGACATAGACGGAAGATTAAAATTTCTTTGAGTTTCACTTCCCGAAAATAAGTGTCACTGCCGGTACCACCCACGTGACATTCAATGAGGGTGGAAATTCGACTTTACTTAGTTGAACGTCAAAATTTACCGGTTGTTTAAAAGATTTCAAATCAGGATGCGAGCACACACTGCTTTTTAATTGCTTTCAAAATCTTTAGAGTCAGCATCAGCGAGTTTAAAAACGGTACACAAACACGATGCACTTTTTACGGGTCTCCCTGATCCAGGCGAGAAGCACATTCTTAGGTACAGTTTTAAATCCCTCACGCTTGACTAGTGATTCTCGCAAGACGGGATCTAACTTCTGACGTTGCTGGGTGACGTATGTCAACCCCATTTCTCTGAAGGGCAGACGCGTGTCGTCTTAGGAAAATTAACTCCTACTGTTTACTTTTCCTTTAGGGTGAGTTTTCTGAAGCGTAATATCACCTCAGACTGTGAGCCAGGTTCAGCATTTTCCTTTCTTTTTCTTTTGAGATGGTTTTCCTTGGTCTGTCAACAACCGAGCCTCCCTGGAGTGAATTTGCTTTTCCCATTACAGTTGTCAAGAGTATTTAGTTTATTATTGTGGTCCTTGACTGCAGCAGACACCACATGAACAGATCACACTAGAGGCTATGTGATGGAAGCTTGTTACCTGAGGGTTTGAGGCTAACATTGAACTGTCGCATTCATACTCGAATTACTAGCACTCGTTAGCTAACTTCCCTAATTAGTACTTTGTAGCATCTTAAAACTGCAGTTGAAAACTCATGATGAACGTCCAGAATTTGTAATTAAAGGATGCAATAGTCACATTTTCCTACCAAGAGCTCAACTGTGCTTGACAATCGAACAGCTTTTGACAACACGTTCCCAATCGAAAAACGTATCTCGTTGGGAAAAGTTTTGCCGGAAAACTTGTTTCTTTTGTAATAACCGAACGCGTTAGAGTTTTTTTTCTTTCTTTTCACCCGGAACAAACTTTTCCGGAAGGAAACATATGCAACCGACCAACTCTAGTGTAGAATTCCTAATCACTTCCGCAGCAGCGAATGATGCTGAATTATGTCGTACACAGCTGGACCGCCATCGTTTCCACTGGATGACTTCAGGATTGAAAAAAAAATGTTCAAAAGTTAGGTCTCAACACTTTTGGCGCAGTTTGATCTTTCCCGCTTCTATAGAAATTGGACACGTGCCTGCCTTCTTCAAGACCACCAGCGACAGTCCCAACATGTCACCATAATAGGGTGGTGGCAGAGTAGAAGAAGCTTGATGGTTGTCTCCACAGAGCATAAATTTTCACCCAAAACTGTGTTTGGCGGCACCAGCTGGTCCGGACATGGTTATGATGAAATATTGGATTTGTCCACCAAAGATGTTCCATTTTGATAGCTGGTGTAAAATTACATGTTTGTTGACAATTTCATTTGACGCAACGGATTCAAAATCAATTCAATTCAAACAGGAATTAATAATAATTGATAAATCCCAACTAATACAATTTTCCACGTAGAAAACATCTAGCATTGATCAACATTTCAAGTATTATTAAGGCAATAACCCCCCAAAGTGAACCAGCTGCTCCACCTGCACTTCTTTTTAACACTGATCGCTATCATTCTAAATTGGATCAATTACCAACGAAAATATGGAGTGCGAAAATCTGCTTCCTACCACTCCTCCTCCTCCTCCTCCTGCACATGCTAAGCCATGGATACACTCTGCAATTGTTGGAAAGCGTACCGCTTCGTGTCTTGTTCCATCCACGCCATGCCATTTGCAAGGATACTTCAGGCGGTAGAGCCGACCGAGTTTGTTGGTTGTTGCGGCTTTCAGCACGTCCTCACCATTTTCCACTTCTTGCACACTTGCTCTGCTCGTGTCGATGGCAGCTATGTCTTTTATTGGAGCATAAAAGCAATATCAAAAAGTCAGCAGCGTATTATCGTTCTCCGGCTGGAGGGAAAAAAATGGTCTTTTCCAGATCCGGAAAGGAACCGAATGCTAGCTCACTCCCTCGCGGCAGCTGATCCCTCCCACTGTGCCGCATATCCTGCGACCCGCGAATCATCGTCCAAGATAATTCAAGACGATGCCAAACGGAATCGGAAGGAGGAAAAATCGTCCAAACTGTGGCACGTTAAGCCCCAAACAATCAACTTAAGATTCAGCTCACGTACGGAATTACGAGATTTTGGTATGCATGCATACGACACATTGTCTGAACGGCAGAGCTACCACAGAGGGGCAAGAGAACAGAATTGCACAGGAAAAATCGCAAACGGAAAAACCCAAAACCAAGAGTCGCCTAGAGTGTGTGGCACATTGCAAAGCACAAAGAAAAAGTGACTATCATTAGAATCTTAACGTGCCATTTTTCAAGAAAAGTGGGTGAAAAATCTGCTCCTGATGCCATGATGATGCTGATGACTTGTGTACGTTGTGTGCGGTGTTTTCGGTAACCGTAGTGGAGAGAGAACGAGAGGCGGAAAGGTTTGACGGAAGCACTCAGTACGTGCCGGGTCTGTGCTGATGGAGGAAAGTGGGAAAAGATGTGCTACTTTCGCCACGGGAGTCAATTTTCGGGGTATCAGATTGTATCGATGATACATTGATACGAGAGCTCACGCTGACTAGGATCACTGCATATACGGATAGAATATCAACGGATATTACATAATTGATGGGATTGAATTTCATTGGAAAACGGTGGAGCAAATGACTTGGGAATCTGTATTGTAAGATTTGGGGTAGGCTTAAGGCTATTACTTTTATTAGTACACAGAAAGAAATAATGAATTTTAACAGACGCGTAAAATTTCCTTTCGTTTAATTCCAAGCCAAAGGAGGCGTAAACAACGAAATTGTTTGCAATCTTTCATGCGCCATACAACAATGTTTGCAATCTTTCATACAACAGGCTAGATTCAGGCGTTATCTGGCTTAAATTTACATGAAATATCCCATTTTTTTCTACCAAATCCAGCATTCCCTTTATGTGCATTGGTTAGCTCTCCAATGTCAACTGTTTGACGACAAGCTCAATAACACACACAAAAAATCAATGACTTTTAACAGGCACGTTCAATTTCCCCTCGTTTGATTCTAAGCCAACGAAATTGTATGCAATCTTTCATACGCCATGCAACAATGTTTGCAATCTTTCGTACAAAAGACCTGATTTCAGCGATATATGGCTCAAATTAACATGAAATATCCCATTATTTTCTGCCAAATATGGGCTAGGGTCGGCTTCTGTTCCGTCAACGGGACAAACTACACAGCAACTCGCAGCGAGTCACGTTGTTCCAAAAGACATTCCATTCTCTGGTGGAACCCCTTCAGAATGGCCGCTATTTTGGAGCAGTCGAGAACTCGACCCAAATGTGCGGATATACTTCGGCGGAAAATCTGTTTCGGCTGCAGCGATGTTTGAGAGGAGGTGCTAAAAAGGCTACTACCCTCTCAGAGGTCCTAGATTAGATAAATTAACTCCCGTGTTTATTCGTCAATGAGCTGAAGTACTCGGACCACCTGGTTGTTGATTATACTACCTGTACGTAAAGAATTATAGGTTGTTACAGAAAGTATAAGCACACTTTCAAAATAACAAAAAAGTCATGTTTTTTTTAGTTTTAATAATTTTATTTGGCAAATCATATTTTACATGATATTTTATCTCGTTTAATCAAAATTTTTAATCATAGCCAAGACTCCTAACTTTTCCTCGAACATGACTCCATTAACTTCTGCACAGTGGTACTTCTCACCATGTTGACCACTTTTGGCTAATCTTTTTTCAATTTTTGGATGTCGTCCGCTGGTTTTATGAATTTTCGAAGCTTTGCTTTGGTTAAAGCCCACAAAGTCTCGATTGTCCGTGCCTCCGGGCAGTTCGGCGGATTCATGTCTTTCGGCACGAAACATACATTTTGACTTTTGTACCATTCTGAGTGTCCTTTGCGTAATGACATGACGCCAAATCAGGCCAAAACACTACTTGACCTTCGTGCTGCCTGATCATCGGCAATAATCGCTTCTGAAGACATTCCTTAACGTGTTTCTGAGTGTTCATCGTCTCCGTTGTGATTGTCTCACATGTTCCCGCGTCTCCTCTACATCTACTTGCAATGTTTAGGCTGATATAGGTACTCAGTTCCAGTCCGGAAAAGGCAAAAAATGACTTAGCCATGTTTTCTGTTCACTCCGGTCGACAGAATCGCTATAAGTTTTTAATGTGTTCATCTGCCTTTCTCCACCGTGTCCAGCCTTCCTCTCCTGGCGTACTCCTCTGGATTACTTTGTTTAACACCCGAGCAGGAGAAAGCAAACCTCGGAGCCGAATGCCTAATTTTGATCTTGAGTACTGAAGTTGGACAATGAGCCTGCGTAGGAATAAAATTAAATATAAAGAAATTAGAGAAACAAATTATTATTGGGAACGAAGTTGAGAGATATATTTTGCATTGTTTAGACAAATTATATTTTTAAGAGTAATAGTGTGAAAATACAAGGAGGGGCGGGTGTTGGGCGAGTTATAACGGAGTGAACGTGTATGATGGTTGTGTGATGTTTATAGTCCCAAAAAGTTTTTTGGAACCTATATTAATTTGATATATAAAAAATATAGGAGGTGGATTTTTCGAAGTGTTTGTTCATGGAGTATCTTGTTAAGCATTGAGCATTGTTTGTTTTGTTTTGTTTGTGATAATTTAGGAGTGATAATTCTCGTTTTTTTTTTTTTAAGGTGAATAAATTAGTTGCACCTTTGATATAATTCGAGGTTAGGATTAAGGGCAAAGTCAGTCGAGGATCTGAGAATAACGACCGATTTGAAAATAATTGAATGAACTGCTCCATATAATGAACCAATCACCAACACATCTACACTATGGTACATAATGAACATTTTATAATTCTTTTTGTTGATATATTTTGCCAGAAAAGTATTGTTATCATAAAAAAAACTAAGAATGATGTAAAAGATTCTCAGAAGAGATCTTCTCTAAAATATTCCAATTTTTTCTCCGGTACTTTACAAATCTTATTCTCATTTTGGCAAATACAATCACCGCTGACATTCTCCTATTGCTACGCTCACGAAGATGTTGTTCATATATAGTCAAATATTTCCAGAATATTCATTATATTCTGATCAAAGTACAACAAGATTCCATATATTGTTATATATATTTGTTCAACTACGTGAATTCAGCAGTTTTTATTTCATAGGGAAATGGATATGGAAATATATATATAAGTATATGAATATAAATCACATTTTCATAGACTCAATAGCATACAATTATTTTGATATTCTCCATTCGTAGCGAGCAAGATAATAGCAAATAATATTCAACACTTCAGAAACACTCAAACGGCATAATGGCACAGACCCACTCTGAATCTGAACATCGAAGTGAACGCAACTCTGTTCCTGCATTCATCCCTTGGCATCCGTTTGTATGTAGAAGTGCGCATGAAAACATGATGCTCTTGCACCCGGGATTACTCGAAATTCATATGCAAAACTGTGTTATATTTTTACATCAAAAGATTGCCAAGAAAATTTGCAATCTTATGGTACCAATAAAAGTACATAAAACAAGATTTCATAGCATACTTTTTGGATTTCCAAAACAACCTAAAACGTTCCACGCTATGGGAGCTGCGAGCCGTGGGAGGTGGAGGACGAAAAAAATAATAATAACCAACAGCAACAGCAGTCTGTTCATTTCGTTTAGGAAGAATTGATATTATTTACATCGAAGGAGGGTTATTTTGAAACGGAAACGTGGCATCTGTATATTTCAGAATGAGGAAGTGCGGGGAAGATGTTTGTTCAATTGATACAATTTATTCTTTTTTTCAAATCATTAGTCTAGATTATTGAACCTGATTATTTCAAAACTGGCTAACATTTTAGTTAAAATCGTTTGAACTTTATGCATCGTTCTATATGCCATAAACAACGAGTCACTTGTTGAATTCAAGTGGATATTTCATATGTTGGAAAAATCATCACAAATTTCGACGTTAGGAAAACATCAGCCTCTGCATAAAAATTAAAACAAATCTTTGTTTTTTTTTCCTGTAACCAAACATTTTATTGTGTTGGCCAGATGATGTATCAATTTCAGGAAAATTTGCAGACTATTTTCATCGACCACCTAATTAACTAACTTGAAGTTAATTAATCCATATCAGAACCGTTTCGCCAATATTTCAAATAAAATGAATAATTGTAGGTATATTATAGATCAGAATGTTCATGTGTTTTTACGAAAAGTTGTCTAAGTATTAAGAATATCTTGTTTCAAGAGAAAATTGAAACAAATGTTCTGATTATATTTAAATGTGCCTGGCAATTGTTTAAAATAACGTTTTTTAAGCCATTTGGAATGTTCTCAAAAATTGATTAAAAAAATAATAATTTGAAGACATGTTATAGTGCCTTAAGATATCTGAAGTACGTAAATACATTTTACATATTATTAAAAATAGCTACGTTAGTTATATTTTTGAAAAAAGATTAAAGAATTCGAATGAATAATTCTCTCTATAATATTTCGAGAAAATCCTCCGACGACATCTTGATAAGCATCATATTTTGTTTTTGATGAATAATTAAATTATACATAATTTTGTTAAAAGCCTACTTTGTATTCTTACGTATATATATTTGAATCTAAAATATGCAACTATTTTTTTATTTTTGATAGTATTCTAAGTATTTTAAAATGTATTAATATGATTTTCTCAAATCATTTAGAGGCATTTTGATGAATAGAAACTGGACTAACATACATAATGCAATCCCAAGGAACATAAAAGGAACATAAAAGTTTGGTGAAAATAGCAGCACAAATATTCAATTTGGAAAACACTTGGGTTAGTCATTTCAAGTTATTAAAATGTAAGTCAAAATGTCTAAATAATTTTATGTATGATATTCGAAGCTTTTTGGAACATTCTGAGAAAATTTCAAATAACAGGCACATCACCAACCAAATTTTGAAAATATCTGCCTGAGCTATATTAGGTAAATATAGTGGGAGGTAATATTTATGTATTTTTATGAATAATTTTCTTTTGAAAATAGAATCATCTAATTAAATTATGATGTTCCTAGTGATTTTCTGAAAGAATAAATATGTTTTCATTTTATTTTTCAATAACTAGTTAGCTAAATTTTTTTGAATGACTTTCATAGTATTTCAGATCATTCTGTAAAATATAAGCAAATCATATGATGATGAAGAAAATCTTCGAAAAAAAATGGTCTTGAGAATACTCTATTCAAGTATCATTTTGAGCAATATTTTTAGTTTTTTCCGAATGTCCTGAATGAATTTTTTACAAATTCCTGCAAAATGGGCGTATTTTTTCAAATTCCCAGCTACAGTAAAATTATTCTGATTAATTTGTGCAAATATCCTCTGAATAATTATAAAACAAATTATTATTTGATAAACTCAATCGTTTTGATCAAAACTACATTTATTGGAAATGGGTAAGCCAGTTATTTGAAAAAAAAAAATCAAAACTTAATTTTATCAGAAATTCCTAAGCCAAATCAAAATAAAATTCTCTGTACACATATCCAAAATAAATATGTATCTACAATGACTATATCAAATCTTTTATACTTAACATACTTAATTTTTTGACTGACAATTTATCAACAAGAAATAACTAATACAGCTTTTTTCAATTTATGTCAAATTTATTTCATTATTTTAGAGAATTGTCAGGCGTATCAAAATGGCGTTAGATGATTTCCTTAAATTTTCTTAGGATATTTGATAACTTAAAAAAATATTCATAAAAATTCTTGAATGTTTTGACACCCAATATATCAACCAGAAATTGTCAAATTAGATAAACATAAAACTTACAATATATTAACGTATCCAAAATTATGCCGTATGAAATTGTAGTGGAAAATGTACAAGTACATAAAAATGTCACCAAATTATTTGTTCGAACTTTCTTAGAATATCATGAAAATCTTGAACATTATAATTATATTCATAAAAAAATGTAGAAAATATTAGTCACGGGTTTTTTTCCAATTTGAATGTATTAAGCTTGTTTTTTACTTAGCATCCATGTTTATTGGAATTTTATAATGTTTGATAGTTTATTTTGTGATCATCAAAATGCCTTAATATAATTTCGTGAAATTTTTTCAAATCATTCCAAAATAATAAAAATTGTGTTTTTTTGTTGCGGCGTAGAACTTTTGCGTATACTGAGTTGAACTTTTGTGGTGAGAAGTGTTAACAAAAATACAAAATATACTTCATTAATACAGATTATTTTCTGCCATTACAGATATTTTGATTTTTGGGTGTATTTTCTCGTTATTTTTAAAAAAAATTATTTTTAAATTTTTTTAACTTAATTGGATATTAACTTCTTTTTATATAATATAACTTCAGAAAATTTCAAATGAAGTTTTCTGTATAAATCAATTTAAAGAAATACTTTTGACCTCACATTTATTTACTAAATAGATCGGATATTTTCCAATTTTTTTTAAAACGGGCTAAATAAAATCCCTAGCCACATCAACATGACTGTGAATCATTTATTTTTTCCATCTATTAACAAAATATATAATATCATTCAAACTAATACTTGAAATATTTGACCAAAAACTAATTTACCTAAAATAGGTATGTTAGGTTATTTCATTGATTTCATTTTTTTTCCTGCCACATCAAACGACTTTAAATCATCTGTTTTTTGTTGTTCTATACATAAATCAGAAGAATATTTCATACGAATACTTGAACGCTTTAAATATAACTAGAATCTTTATATTTAACGCAAATATATCACGCAAGAAACTACTGGCCAGAGTCATATCTGGTTAATTTAGTTTTGGTCAAACTTTTAAAGAGTAATAATTAATAAATTTATGTATATTTGTTATATTCAAAGAAAAATAACATATCAAGTAAATTCAGTTTTGCACGAAAAATTTGATTGTTTGATGAATATTTGATCGAATGATTGTAACGCAAATGGTTCAAAATTATTTCAATACGGCTTAAAAATTCCTGAAATAATGATTTCCTGATTTGTAAAATGTGCAAAAAACTTCAAAATGATGATAATTTGTTTAAAAATTCATTTTAACTTCAAACATAATAACTTAAAAAAATACATTTATTACATTTACGTTAATTGAATATGCTTTATATTTTTTTAAATTTTATGAAATGCTCATAACATTTTGCAAAATTTAGTGTGCCAGAATATCTTCGGATGATCTCTTCAGGATATGACAAAAAAAACTGACGACAGCGCTTACAATAATACTTGAATAAAAGATCCTATTACAACAGAGTCTAAGTTATCAAAAGCATTTATATTCTTTGTTTTTTTTTCTAATTTTCATTTGATTTTGTTTATTTTTGTTTGTTATTTTTCAGAGTGTTCATAATACAATAAATATCATTAAAAAAAAACTCAAAAACGAGTACAGGTCAAGCATTTAAAAAAAATTAATTCAATTTGTTAAGAAAATCACTAGCCAAACATTTCGCATTGGATTTTCTTAAAAAACTATTCATTAAAATATATGAGCAGTTCTACTTCCATATATTATACTAGCTGAACCCGGTGCGAGCGCTGCTACGCTTGCAACAAAATGAATGAAAATTTATTGAACTGGCACGTTTAGGGTTGTTTTTCAGATTGAGTATTTTTTTTTCTTGACTAAGAAAGGGTTCAAACTCCTACCAGAACATGCTACTTACCCCAGAAGTACACATTTTGTGTTTTAGTTACCTAAATAATTATCACGTCTAGTTAAAGTTCTTGTTTCATTTTAATTCATTTATATTTAAACCATTTTTTTTTTTATTTTAAACCACCATACAATCATTGCTTTCACAACCCTCCACATGCCAAATTTGGTTCCATTTCTTCCTCAGCCCCAAAAACCCCTGCATAAAATTTTTCACGCCGATCGGTTCAATAGTTTCCGAGTCTATAGGAGTCGGATACACAGACAGAAATTCATTTTTATATATATTGAGATTTACTATTATATTTACCTGATGTAACTCACTCAGCTATTTTCAAAATTATGTCAAAAGTTTATGTTTGTTATATAAAATTGCCAGGTTGATGTGCCGTCAAATAATTTGAAAAAAAAAATTCTCAAACCGTTCCAAAATCACCAGAAATCGTTCATAAAAATATTTTGACATTTTGACTTATATTAAATTAACTTGAAATGACTTAGTAAAGTGTTCTTCAAATTGATTGGTATGTGCTTGTATTTTTACCAGAGCTTCATATTTCTTGGGGTTGCATTATGTATGTTAGTACAATTTTTGTTCATCAATATGCCTTCGAATTATTTGTAAAAATCATCGTATAATAAAATACTTAGAATACTATTCATAAAAAT
The DNA here is from genome assembly GCA_024533555.2 of Aedes koreicus. NCBI lineage: Eukaryota > Metazoa > Arthropoda > Insecta > Diptera > Culicidae > Aedes > Aedes koreicus. The sequence continues at coordinate 196,749 of JAHHFK020003695.1, forward strand.
AGTTGAAAATGTTAACTTTAAAAGTATGTACGTGAAAAAACAAAGATAGCTTGTAATCAATTTTTGTTAAATGTATCAAATTACTCCGAAAATCAATATGTCATCACATCAATATGTCGTAAGTTGATTTGATACATTTTCTCAGAATATTATTCATTCAAATACTTGAACATTTTGGCTAACCAATAACTAATGCAGCTATTTTCAAAATTATTAAAAGTTAATTTACGTCTTTCAGAATATTTTGCGGCACTACAACATGCCTTTAAAAGATTCATTTCTCGCAATATTCTTACCTAAATTACCAAACTTAATTGATTTATTATTTTAGGAAATCACCTAGCACATACACATATCGTCAGACCATTTGTTTTAATTTTCTCAAGATATTCTTAATACTTAGACAACTTTTCGTAAAAACACATGAACATTCTGATCTATAATATACCTACAATTATTCATTTTATTTGAAATATTGGCGAAACGGTTCTGATATGGATTAATTAACTTCAAGTTAGTTAATTAGGTGGTCGATGAAAATTGTCTGCAAATTTTCCTGAAATTGATACATCATCTGGCCAACACAATAAAATGTTTGGTTACAGGAAAAAAAAACAAAGATTTGTTTTAATTTTTATGCAGAGGCTGATGTTTTCCTAACGTCGAAATTTGTGATGATTTTTCCAACATATGAAATATCCACTTGAATTCAACAAGTGACTCGTTGTTTATGGCATATAGAACGATGCATAAAGTTCAAACGATTTTAACTAAAATGTTAGCCAGTTTTGAAATAATCAGGTTCAATAATCAGACTAATGATTTGAAAAAAAGAATAAATTGTATCAATTGAACAAACATCTTCCCCGCACTTCCTCATTCTGAAATATACAGATGCCACGTTTCAAAATAACCCCCTTCGATGTACAATTCTTCCTAAACGAAATGAACAGACTGCTGTTGCTGTTGGTTATTATTATTTTTTTCGTCCTCCACCTCCCACGGCTCGCAGCTCCCATAGCGTGGAACGTTTTAGGTTGTTTTGGAAATCCAAAAAGTATGCTATGAAATCTTGTTTTATGTACTTTTATTGGTACCATAAGATTGCAAATTTTCTTGGCAATCTTTTGATGTAAAAATATAACACAGTTTTGCATATGAATTTCGAGTAATCCCGGGTGCAAGAGCATCATGTTTTCATGCGCACTTCTACATACAAACTTATGCCAAGGGATGAATGCAGGAACAGAGTTGAGTTCACTTCGATGTTCAGAGTGGGTCTGTGCCATTATGCCGTTTGAGTGTTTCTAAAGTGTTGAATATTATTTGCTATTATCTTGCTCGCTACGAATGGATAATATCAAAATAATTGTATTCTACTGAGTCTATGAAAATGTGATTTATATTCATATACTTATATATATTTCCATATCCATTTCCCTATGAAATAAAAACTGCTGGATTCACGTAGTTGAACAAATATATATAACAATATAAGGAATCTTGTTGTACTTTGATCAGAATATAATGAATATTCTGGAAATATTTGACTATATATGAACAAGATCTTCGTGAGCGTAGCAATAGGAGAATGTCAGCGGTGATTGTATTTGCCAATATGAGAATAAGATTTGTAAAGTACCGGAGAACAAATTGGAATATTTTAGAGAAGATCTCTTCTGAGAATCTTTTACATCATTCTTAGTTTTTTTTTTATGATAACAATACTTCTCTGGCAAAATATATCAACAAAAAGAATTATAAACTGTTCATTATGTACCATAGTGTAGATGTGTTGGTGATTGGTTCATTATATGGAGCAGTTCATTCAATTATTTTCAAATCGGTCGTTATTCTCAGATCCTCGACTGACTTTGCCCTTAAGCTAAGACTAAAAATCAGCACATCACAGGTTAAGAGACGGATAGATCTAAAGCAGGAATCAATACTGGAATATCGGTGAGCTTGTCTTATTTTTATTTTTTTATATATGGCTCCGGTTAAGAACGTTCACGGTCCATCTCGCTCTAGAAATTACGTTGTAATCCTATATGAACTGAGATATGTTAAGACTGATCTGAGATATGGCAAGAGTGGATAGAGATTGAGTAATTGTATTAGTCATGTGATAGAGAGTCAGTGTGAATAAAGGGCGACATTCTTTTGCTCTCCCTGACACACAGACGCACCAAAAGCTTCATTCCGTGCTCAGCTGTAGTGCATGCTTAGGAATCCACAATACATCCAGTAACGTGTGATTCGTGGGTCAATCGAAGAAAATGGTAGAGGCATTGCATTTGCAAGTTAATCCGTTCTTTCTCAGGAAACGTTCGGGATCGCAAACATGGGCGCTGATTATCATATTCCATGTAGCGTCACAAGGAGTGTGGGTAGGACCTCAACAAACATCAGTGTCAAATGACCGCTTGTTCAAAAAAATTTGGAGAAGTTATTCAGCTTTCTAGAAAGAAAAGCTGAACAACTTCTCCAGATTTGTTTGAACAAGCAGTTATTCAGCATTGATGTTTGTTGGGACGTGCGTTGCGGGTATACCTAAAATATTGGGTGCATGCACGATTTGATAGTTGAAAAAACGTTAGTTTCTGCCAACAGTAGTTTTATCCAAGGCTCAGACCATACTATAAATGAGAAAAGTATGCTATAAACTAGTTAAAAGCACACACAGCAAGCAAAAATTTTTTATCGTTCACAATATTTTACACTTTTAACATAACCAGCATGAAATAGTGTGAGAGGAAACATAAATGAGAATATCATCGCTGCATATTCATAGCGAATTCGTTTTTTGAACCTAGGTTGGAACCAGTTCCTGAGATACCCGAAATAATTGCCAGTGCAAACTTCAACCCCATACGAGTTACAAATAAAGACAAGCACACCAATGTTCTACACACAACAAGCCGACCCTATCGTGATACCTGATCCAGGTTGGAATTGCATCAAAAACGAGTTCGCTATTGTCTTGTAACACCTCGTATTATGCAGTTTATAAAATTTAAGAAAACTATTTAATACGTTTCACCCTAGTGGGTATACTTTACAGAGAGTATTATGTGATGTCAGATCTTATGTTGTTTCCAGTTGCAATCAGCTCCTCATTGAAGGGGCAACGGATCAGCGGTGAGTTGTTCCAGGTAATTGTTTCCGATTGGATGATTGATATAGATCGGTATCATATGGAAGTATGGCCAGGAATGTAAAGGTGATCGATTCTTCAGGTACTAAGGAATTACTGTCGCTTTGCTCTGTTTGGAACATAAAATCAATATAACCAACTTCTAAGCTTGTATGTAAGTATAACATGATTTTTGGGGCAGAAATAAGTTAGAAAAATGCTTTGGCGTCTCGGAGGTATGTGTTTTTGTTGTCATTTTTCGATTTTTGGCGATTGTATTTTTAATGTAAAAGGAAAAATGTTACTCACCGCACATCTATCTTGGGATTAATGTGGTTGAAAAAATGGGATCGGAGGAATAAAAAAGGTTTTTTTTTTTTTTTTTTTTTTTTTGGGGTCTTTTTTTTTTTTTGGGGTTGGTTTGGTGTTATGGGTTGTGTGCGTGTGTGCTATGGGGGGGTGTTGGTGCATGGGGTGGGCGTAGAAGGGGTGGGGGTCGAAAATTTGGGGGCGGCGGGGTGGGGTGGGGGGGGTGGGGGGGATTGAAAAGAAAAAATAATATAAAAAGTTTAGAGAATAAGTCTCTTTCACTACCCGTTCTTATATTTTCAGACATTCTTCTCTTTCCAGAGAGCGAGTAATGGCGCTATAACCATAAGCCATAGGGAACTAGGACTATAGTTAATGCTAAAGTCCCAACCATTTAAAGAGAAATGGAGCATCACTTAACCTTCTTAGACTAGCTGCTCCCAACGACCATTTTTGAATAATATTTTGTTATGTACACTAAACAGGGAATTTTGTTCAACTATTCTCTCCGACTGTTAATTTCCTTTTTTCCTTTGATATTTACTGAAGGCTACGAGGGTTTCCCGTGTCTTCTTAAGGTAGATATCAAATCATCCCTATCTTCAACGGTTGCATGGATGTGGCCAGGTGAGCGATCGAGGAGTGTCTTCGTGGAGATCACTGCGTGAAGAAATCAGTAATTGGTTTCGTTTCATGGTGGCATGCGATGTCTTCAACGAATTATTCCTCATCGTAGCTCCATCCACGAGGTGTTCAAACGTCAATGCTAATGCTAATGAAAATGACTTGCTTTTGCTGCTATACAAATCTGCATATGAACAGATTGAAAATGTGGTTTTTCCTTTCCAGGTCCTCAAAAACGGGTAACGAATGGTTCAAATAGCCTCCTTCTTTTTGAGCATGAGCATGATTGACCGTCCGAAATTGCTACTCCGTTACTGTCACATCAGCTGTTATTACACAGAGATCCAACAGATGATGCATGGGGCTAGCATACACTTCTGCAGTTCCACGAGAAATCATTGGTATTTTAGATAACAGGGTTGAGTGGCAGCAGGCTTCGTTTTGGTAAAAAAATAAGCTAAATATTCAAACCAATTTCCTATTTGAACAGATTTAAACAAACAGTAAGGTTGCTCTTGGGGCCACTCAAATAACAAAGTGTGATGGTGGTTAACATCATTGGGTAAACAAACATTTTTTTAAATTGTACTTGAGAGTCGATTTGAACCGATTTAAGCCAACTGTAAGGATGATGTTGGAGCCACTCACAATGTATGATAGTGGTTTAAATCATTGAGAAAAAAAAGTTTCAACAACCCTTAAGAGTGAATTTGAACCAATTTAAATAAACAGTAGGAATGCGGTTGAAGCCACTCACAAAGGCTTACAAAGTTTTGTAAACTACTCTTGAGAGTCGACTGTAACCAATTTATACCAACGAAGCCAATCACAATGTGCAAAGAATTTTTGCAGTAAATATCAAATAGTAATGTCTTATGCTTGCGGAACTTGATTCAGATAAATTTGGCACCATTGGATATTTAATACTGTCAGGTGTCAGATGCAACCAACCAATGTTGAGTAAAGTAAAAGATATCGAAACAAGAGAGCAACCGGTTATTAGGTAAATGTGTCGGAAAGAATAGTCTTTTGTATAAAAAAAAAAAAGAGGGCTTGAGAAAGTCATAAACTGCCATATTCACATACCCGGATGAAATACAAGTGCTGTTTCAATGCGGTTGAACGGAGCAGGGTAAAAAAAACTGAAAAAGGATTAAAAAGCATCCTGCATGTCATTAAGGCCCATGGCACAGGAAATCGGGTGTTTGGACGACTCAATTCGACGAGTAATCGATAAAAACTTTAAATATAAGTCATATGAACTTCGCAGAGACCAAATCATGATAGTTGCGACCAAATCACGGTGATTGTAGGCAGCTCAAAAAAACTCAGTATCATATCAATCCTATAATATTGTTTACTGATGAAAAATACTTTAAAAAGGATCAAAAGGTGAATCGAAGCAATGATAAGTGACTTGCACCAGACCATCGACAGGTTTCTACTGTCATGTCAACCCAGTTGCCGACGCATTGTTGGCGTAGTCTCCAGCGAAGTCCCCGTGTTTCGTAGATAAAGGACTAAAGGTTAACAATTTTTTTAATGAATTTTTTTTATTAAATTCGTAACGAAAGTAAATAAACCACAAAACATTTATTGCAGTTTATTGACTAACTGGTGCAATTTTTGTAAAACATGTCATTAACAGAAAAAAATTCGTCACGCGCCCTGTACAGTAAAGCCGCTGCTGAGGACACTCACAAAGCGTGATAGTGGATTACATCATTGGGCAAGCAAATAGTTTTTGAACAACGCCCAATAGTCGATTTGAACCCATTTAAAACAAAAGTAGGTTACGAAAGGTAGTAGTAGAAATACTAATTGGGGCTGGGAGAAAGGCTTTTGACTGTATTCAACGTGGCTGCTGCAATTCAGCTGATAACGCTGTTATTTTTATTCTGAACACAACAGGGTTGCTACGATTGGTAATGCACAGGTGGATTCATCAAAAACATGACAGGGTTATTACGTGGAGAGAAAAAAAACTAAAATGATACAATTTGTTTAAATGCATACGTTATCGCCACACAATGTACAAATTGATGCATTGGAGGCATAGGGACCTCTCAATAAATTACTGTGGAAGTGCTTCTAGACTGGCTTTCCTCCTCTTGCCTATCCTGCATGGGGTAGTATGGTAAAGAGTTATGTGCCTGATCGGATACTACCGTTCAATAATGCCCTCCGCTCGTTTTCAAACTTGATCTTTCAATTTTCAAAGGCTGCCACTATCAATACACTTTCTCTTCATGTCTATTTCGTTCTAGCAATAAATTACCGTCCACTCCTAGCGCTTCGCATGGAGATGATAAATTATCTACTTCTGACAAAACTTCATCAAAGATCGTTACTTCCGCGCTTGGGAGAATGCAAAAACAACAATCAATGATAAAATAGTTTTCGATCAAAAAAATGTCATCAAACTCACTGTACATCATGTTACAGCAGCATATGGCATGAATTTCGCAACCATAATTCCCGAAAATTTCGGTCTCAACCAACGCCAAACGCAAAATGGTTCGGCTTCCGTGCTTCGTCGCGTTTCTACAGCTCATCATGAAACTTACTTACTGAAACTCTCTAAGAAAGCACTTCCGCATCGTGAATTCACCGCCCTACTGCTGGCATCACAGTATGAGATAACAACATCTTGCTTACCTGGATAGCTATAAGCAGGATGTAATCCGAAAGTTTTCCTTGTAGGATGGTTGGATTGTTGTTGTTGTTCTTGTTCAGAAAACAACCTAGCTGTTGCAACTAAGCAGCCTTAATTGAATAAATTTGCACTGCAAACAAAGATGCACCTCCCAGCTTCAGGCGGATGAAAGTAGTAAACTAGTCTCATTGCATTTAATACATTCTCTGTTCTGCTAAGGAATTTGCCTAGCAATAATGTTGCACAACCACGGCATCAAACTCACTCAGGCATTCAACGGTACTGCAAGGCTGCCTTGGCTGCCCCTGCAAGGATTTCCCAAATTTAGTCTCACAATTTGGGTTAACTGCCATAAACACAACCAGTCATTCATTGCTTAGAACAGTAAAGATTTATTTGCGTTCGTCTTTGATTCCTTCCAGACATGCAAACAACGGTGGATGGGGCACAATTGGAAGAGGTTTATGACAGGATATAAATTTGCTTGCGTTATAATAAAAATGTGATAAAATGCAGTAAACAATCGATGGCATGCAGAACTTTCTCTAAGTACAAAGCTAACCTCGATGTGGATTCCGTTCCGGTTATGAGTCTTTTATTAAGGACTTTGGTCGATTAATAATAGCCAGCCCTAATCTATTCAGGATATTTGTTTCGTTTAAAAATACGGGGCAATGGAACACGACAGCCAAGACAATGGTAATCCGAAATTAAATTTTCCTCTCAAGCGTCTAGTCTCATTCAATTGTATTTTGACAACTTCCACCTTCGCACAGTTCTGCGCAATTTGCTACTAGATTTGCATATTTTTTCGAGTGTCCCACTACTGAACCTCAACCATCTAATCCCACGTGCTATTCGTTGGGTTTGTTTTATTTTCTTCCTAGAATATTGTATTTTGTCGTCCTCCCGGTTTGAACTGTTAAGGCACATGTACACTCCCTTTTGAGAAGGGCGAGTACAGAGTAAAAACAACCGACGTCTGTATCTCTCTAAAAATCAAACTGGCCTGGTTTGCATAATTTTACATTAGTTTCAATTCAAATAGGATTTCCACCTAAGGTGCGAAGCGGTTTGATGTAGTGGTGGTTTTTTTTTTGCATGGATTTATGCAATCGTAGATGTTACTACCACCGCTGGGCACAGAACCTTCGTGGGGCCAGCCAAAAAGTGCCAACGAGAAGCAACCTCAAATCTAGGTGAACTTAGGGATTTTTGCGAACATTGCTCTTGACAGCGGGTATCAATAGAAGATTGTTGTAAGGTAAAAGGAAGAAAAAGTAAATTTCAATTCATTGGTCGAAAGTCAAGAAACGTTTAATTTGGAAGTTAATTAATTTATAATTCAGGCGAATACTTATAAAGTTTATGTTTTACTAAAATTTGAAGTACACATGAGTTCATAATCATCAGCTAAAAAGTATAGGCGAAAGAACAATTGTTTAGTTATAAGTCAATAGGAGTCGTCCTCATCACAATTTGTTCAGCCGACTCAACTGAAAAAGAAAATCATAAAGTAGGAAATTATTATAAAACCTAAGCCTAGTAATTAATAAAATTACAGTTTTGAGCTGTGCGAAGTTTGTCTGCAGGAAAAATAATTTTTACATTTCGGCCTGAACAGTAGGTATCGTCTGCTTTACTATTTTGACATGTATCTAATACAATTATGCAGAAGGGTTAAAGTAAGAAGTTAATTAGGCAAATCTGAGTAAAAGGTGATTGCAGAAATACAACAACATTCCTATACGTAATATAGATAGTTATTTGATAAAGCAACCTGAACACAAATAAATAACCACAAATCACATTATTTTCTATGACTTTAAAAATTATAAGTGCTACACCGACAGTTTTTCTTATCCTAAAGGTTGTCCACGATATAATTGCAACACAAAAAGCGATTTTCCAAAAATCCGTCTTTTAACCAATTGTCTTGAAATTTTCGGGGAATCAAATAAAACATCTCTGATAAGTTTTGCCATGTTCACTATATTCAACTATTCAACTTGCGCTCTAAATCGAAATTCCCTTACTTTACTCTTAGGTGATTTTCTACAACATTAGAACCGACAAGTTTTTGCACATTGACTAATGCTTTCTTCATTTCTTGAGACAGTCAAAACAGGTCTGTTCGGATTTGCGACTTACACTAAACGCAGTGAAAATGGTAGGAAAAGATAAACACTGTTCGATCATTACTGAACTTTATTGCTCGCCTGATTATTTTAATACGAATAACTAACACGGTAGCTACGTTAGGTTTCAGAGTATATTTTGAACTGAACTAGTTTTTCTTCTAGGTATTATATAATCGTACATAACTCATATATCTATACGATCAGCACTGAGATCATTTGTGGAAATCCGAACGGAAAGCGAATTCAATATGTTAACTGATAACAGTGATAAGCCTTACACCGAATTTGCTTGGGAGAAAGAGCAAAATCTATTCAAGATGATTTGAGGATGAATAGTGTATATAATCAATTTTCTCCTAAACAAGGTCTTATTGGATGTTTGCGTAATTGCTACTTCATTATAGCCCAATATTATTCAACTGGTCTAAGCTTATGGTGTTTTTGGACAATTAAGGAGCTTGAGTACGAAGTTGACCGTACTTATACCATTCCATCTGTTCCAGCCAAAAAAATGGTGGGCTCTTGTGCGTACTCAGGAACAGAATGAGACATTTTTGTAAACATTCCTAGACGTACACTTGACCATTCAAGGTTGGAGTCATCACAAGTGGAGCACTTCTCTTCGTTTGTCCAATCGGTGATTCTTTGATTCGTTCTATTAAAGTCTCTTTAAACTGTCCAATCGGTGGTCAGACATTTGATGATACGGAAAACAGTAAAGCTCACGATTCTCAACTTTTTTGCCACAGCACGATGCAAATGAACTGGATTTTCAGATGCTCGTAAAAAATTTCGTCACAAATTCTTTGCTCGTCCGACTCCATTTTAAAAAAAAAAACATTTTTTTTTTTCAATCAACTTACAGGGTGTAAACAATACATAAAAAAGTAAAATTTAAACAAGATTTTAATAAATTTAAAAAAAATTTGGTGTTTGTGGGTGTGGGGGTGTTGGTTATTTTTTTGTGATGTCTTTGGGTTTCTTTTTTAATTAATAATAAAGAATTTTGTAGGTGTTTTTTCCTGCACAAGTAAGGAATGTATCGAAAATAAGCTATCCACGTACATTTGCGTTGTACGCGTTTTTTGTGAATTTTAATGTGTTCATCATAGCATGCTGTGTTTTTGACTGTCTTATCTGTTATCTTTCGTTTGTTTACTTGTTTGCACGGTTTAAATTCTTCGTTTTCAAAGTGTCACGCATTGAAAAAGATGTGAAAATTAAGCTTTTGGACACATGGCTACCTGAAAGGGGTATCCACAAGGTCCACAATATTACACTGCCGTCCATTCAAGGTCGACAATATTACACTGCCGTCGTAGGAGAGGATGTAAGCGAGGCAGACAGGTCATTTCAAGTGGAGAAGTTGGGTCGAAAAGTGCTGGTATGGCAAACAATATGTTCCTACGGTATGAAGTTTACCATTTTTTACACTACCGAAACAATCAATATGGAAATCTACCGATCTGAGTGTCTGCAGAAGGTACTGCCTTTATATCAGAAGCATAGTACCCTTCCACTGTTTTGGCCAGATTACGCCAACACAACTTTCAATTGGCTCACGAAAAAGGGTATAGATTTCGTTGAGAGAAACATCAACCCGCCAAATTGCCCTCAGCTTCGGTCCATCGGACGCTATTGGGCGATTGTGAAGAGGATCTTCAAAAAGGCTGGTAAAGCAGCCGAGAATATGCAGGTGTTCAAAGAAATTTAAGCTAAGGCTTCCAAAACATGTGATGAAACACTTGTCCAGAACTTGAGGAAAAAGGTTCGATCAAACATTCGCAAATTCGTGAAAGAATAATATTAATTTCTTCTAGTTTTCACATTGTTCAAGTTCAATCCCGTACAATAAGGAATCATCCATTGGTTTAAAAAAACATAATTATTTTATATGAAGTGAAAGAAAAATATGTGGATAACTTATTTTCGATACAGTCCTTATATCAATAAAGGTATAGGAACAATGTTCTGTTAACCCACATATCTTTTTGGTCTCTGCTGTTATTTTTTAGCAAATTTAATTATCATCTTTGCCGTATTTTTGTCATCACATTTATCATTTTTTTAAAACCTTTTTTGGCAAAAGTTTCTAGTTGTTGGCAAACCTGGACGAAGCGACGGTAGACACGGCGAAAAAAAAAACGGCAGCAAATTGATCAGGAACAATCCGAAGAGGCACTGTTCTAAAGTGATTTCTTTTACGCAACGAGGGAAACCAAAGGATGTTGTCTCGAAAATGGTCGATTTATTACTAACTAATTGTTGTAAAAGACCAAAACATTTTTTTTGGTTTTTTTTTAACTAATAAGGCGGGCGGCCACTCACAAAGCGAGAGTGAGAAAAAAAAAAAAAAAAAAAAAAAAGAGAGAAAAAGAGTGATAAGATACCCTGCCTACTCTGCTAATCTATCGAATTGGCTCACTTTCAGTTGGGGGTAATTACAATTTAATTTTAATGGGGTTCTTAATTTGGAATACATATTTTATGTAGTTAATTAGAAAGATGCTTATAACGATTTCCAACACTACCCAGGTAATCAATAAGCATTAGCATATGCAGTAAATCAACCCTAAATCTGCATTTCAAATGCTACAAGCATTATATTAGCATTATATCAGCATCTTGAATGCTATCTGTTGTAAAGTTGCATTTCAAATGCTATTTAAATGCTAGTAGCCTGTAATAAGCATTTCAAATGCAAAATAGCATTAATGAAGCATTATCATAGCATTGCAGTAAAACAGCCGTATATTAGGCCAAAAGTGGCATTTATGCAGCAATTAAGACGACTTAATTGCTTGATAGGCTGCTGTAAAGACGCTTTGGAACTGCTTACTGGTTACCTGGGTAGTTAAATTATAAACTTTGATTGTTACACGCGGGTTTTGGAGAACAAATTGTTCTTTTCATAACAAATAATTTTCACTTATTAACGTAAGAGTTTGATGTCAAATTGAAAATGTTATTTATAATAAATTTTCTCACATTATAAGATTTGTTCTCGAGTTGATTTCAATGATACTGAAATAAGTTTATATTTTTGTATCCAACGAGTATTTATTTTTTATGTCTTGTTGTTTTGGCTGTACATATATTCAATTTAAGGAGTTTCCGTCAAACGACATATTGTCGAGTGACATTTGGTCGAATGATACAATTTATCCAATGGATCTTTTTGTCGAAAATAGAACAAAATGGTGATATAGGATTTAACAATGTTATCATTTTCAAATTGATATAATTAAATTATTGAACTAAATACTTATTATTGTAACTAAATACCTGAACCGATAAACAGGAAATGGTGGTCACATTCCACGCCAGGAAGCTGAACCGCGAGTGGTTGGTGCAGCCGAAATGCATCGTAATGGACGATGAGACGTACAATAAAGTGGACCGCCTGGATATTTCGGAGAAGTTCCGGAAGAAAAAAGTCGACTTATTTGCCATGGAGTACTTGGTATGGCAGGCGATCTGTGGGTGCGGAAAATTCAGCAAGTCGTTCATAACGACCGGCTCCATCAACGGCCAACTATATAAAGAAGAATGCCTCAAGAAGCGCCCGCTGTCCTTCATCCAGTCCCACGAAGGTGACACTCTGTTTTGGCCGGATCTGGCATCGTCTCATTAGGTGAAACCGATGGAGTGGTACGAAGCCAACGATATTGCTTTTGTGCCGAAGGGAGCAAATCCGCCAAAATCGCCAAAACTTCGCCCAATAGAAAAATTGTGGGCGATTATGAAGGACAAGCTCCGGAAAACAGGGAAGATTTCGAAAACAACAAGGATTTGAAGAAAGAGTGGATGGAAGTGTGTAAGAAAGATGGCGCAAGTATTGCTCAGGGTTTGATGGGTAGCGTTAATTCCATGGCCATTTAGCCTAGGAGAGGAGATTGAATAAACCAACCTTGCAAAAAAAGAGCCTATATGTGTTTATATATTCCCTGACAAACATCCGACTAAAAAGAATTTTTGGTGACAATTTTTGTCTGTTGCATTTTTTCCGAGTAACATCTTTAAAAAGTATTTTTTCGAGTACAATCTTTAAAAGATTTTCTTCGATTTCAACAAATTTACATTTCCTTCCGACTAAATGTCTTTTCAAGGATATCTCCATTCAATTAAATATGTATGTAATTCGAATTAATTTCCTTCCGACCAAATTTTCTTACGACTTCCTTATATGTCTATGCGACTAAATGTCATTCGACCAAATGTTATTCAACCAAATTTCATTCGACCATATGTCATCTGTTTATTCAGCCTAAATGTTATCAAATTATGACAATCTAGTAAAAAAAAATTGTAAATGGTTTGGTGTAAACCTATACGCGAGTTGTTTAATTGAATAAAACTGACTGTTTTAGATGATTCTATTTCGAGCCAAATAGCAAGTATAGGGCAAGCGTACTATGACTACTTTTATTTATTTTGTAGGGTTTATGTCCTCTAGCTCTGTTGGCATAGTCAACACCATGCTGGGGTTCGATTTCCGGTCTGGCCTAAAAGTTGAGGAAAATTTCTGGACTGGGCATTAGGGTATGATTGTACTTGCCACACAATCATACTAATGCAAAAAAGGAACCTGGCATCGAAAGCTCCCAATTACTAGCTGTCGAGGTGCATTTAGAACACTAAGTTAAGAGCAAGCAACAAGCTTTGAAAGGCTAAAAAAGAAGAAAGAAGGGTTTATGTTCCTACTCTGACCTCATCGTTCGCAACTTATCTTATTCGCAATCAATGCATTGATGTTCGGTTTTGTCCGTTTGTATTTATTAATCAACGTAAGCAAACATGACTATACAAAGAACACCCAAAATTTGCACTCTTGACTCTTTTATTTGTAAAGTAACAATTTGCTCTCTTGGTTCTCTTTATCTTAACATTTCAAGCTTATCGTTTTCACAACTAGCTTATAGCTTGCTCTCAACACAGTATTCTAAATGCTTTCGTCAGTTATTAACTAGGAGTTTTAGTTAACAATACCATGTGCTTGATATTACAGCGAGTAAAATCATACCCTAGGCCCAGGGAGTCGAGAAATTTTCCTTTACGAAAAAATCCTAGAACAGACCGGAATTCGTACCTTGCCACCTCCAACATCCAAAATTGCTTTGTAGCTGCGCATTTACCGACCATGCTAAGGGATCTTCTGATACAGCGTAGGAGGAATAATAACAACAATAAAACAGTACCAATGCAATGATTCTTACCGTGAAGCCACTTGGTGGTCACCTAATCAACGAAGAATAAATCAAAGCGATCACGTTCTAATCAATGGTAAATTTTTCACTTACATTAATAACGTTCACATCTACAGGGTGCGGCAGGAAAAAATGCGAAAATGTTTAAACTTTGATATTGGGCGTATTTGTGTTACTAACGACTTATTTCCATTGACAGTGTATTTGTTTATGCTCACCAACAAGTGCTGCATCAGAAAATCAGAATTGTTTCATTGCAAATATGTGAAAATGTACGCCAAAGAAGTGATTACGAGTTTGCTGCTCGCCCTGAAGACGCCGAAGAAGATTTTCAAGGTGGTAGGATGGCATTTGTCCACAGCTTATCGTATCAAAAAGTATCTACAGGATGATCCTAAGCAGCGGAAGAAGTGGAGGTCCGCAGTGCACGTTCGCCAAAAGTTATCAAATCGGTCGATGCCAAGATTGCTCGTAACCCGGTACGTTACATCGAGAAACTTACCAAGGAAGCTACAAGTGACTCTTTTGAAGAGATTGCTAATCCTGTTCTGCGACAAAAAGCTGTTCAACATCGATTCTGTGTACAAAAAGGTCACAAGAGAAGACACAAGTGTGATGCGCGGAAAATTTGCCCGATTCCATCACCTGCATCTTCACCGGATCTCCACCTAGTTTACTACTTTATTTGGGATTATATATTTCGACACAAGGTAGGGGTTTACTTCAGAAAGGTAAAAAAATATTTGCGTCCAAATTCCTCAGGTAATCAGGTTTAACAAATTGACAAAGTTATCAAGGAAACAGTTGAGAGATTCGAATTGAATGAATATGGTTTGTTTCTTAAACATGTACCTTTGAATGAAGAATAAATGATATTATGTGAATGATTTGTTTTGCCGTAATACCATATTGTTTTACTGACGCCTGTTGTGAGACACTCTTTAAGAGATGTGATTCGATGGAAGTAGATAGACACATATGGTACAAATTTAAGGAAATCCGTTCAACTTTTTGGCTTCGCCGACGATAGCATGTAACACGAAACTTGAGACGATGCACATCAGACTTAAGGCGGAAGCTAGTTTGTCAAAAACAAAATACATGAAAAGAAGAAGTTCACGAGAAGAAAATAATATACAACAAGTTTAGATCGACGGTGACGAATCTAAGGGGAGAGATAGATTCGTGTATCTGAACTCATTGGTGACCGCCAATAACGACATCTACAGGTAAAAAGACGTATTGTGGCTGTAAATCGTGCCTGTTTTGGACTCCAATAGACGCTACGATCGAACAAATTTCACCACACTATGAGGTTAAGCAGCTACAAAGTATTGACACGATTGATTGCGGTGGGCGGGGCACGTCGTAAGAATGCCGGACGACAGCCCGATGTAAATAGTTCTCAAAAAAGGTGGATCGATCAAGGGTAATTTGAAGAAGACTTGTGCGTACAACAAACGCTTTAGCCTGACTTGGTAAGATGAGGTAAGATATCAATGATATGCGACGTGTTTATAGAGATGGTGTTGTGACATGTATTGCTGCTGGATTAGATAGCCAAGAGAACTATCTTTTTATTATAGTTAATTCAAGATTCTCCTTGAATTAATTTTAATGGATGAAGGTAAGTCAGTGATACAACTATATGTGCAGAGATTGATGATGGACTTATATAACTACCAAACAGTAATCAAGAAAGAAAGGCCATCTTGGAAATATAACAGATATTTTAAACAACTTCTGATGAGCATGAGAAGAAACTTTTGGGGAACCAAATGAAAAGGAAAGACATTTTTGCGAAAACTAGCACAAGGAGACTAAATGTTCTGGCACGACTAACTAGCACTAGGAGACTAAATGTTCTGGCACGACACTTTTCATGAAAGACGTAACAAAACACTATCAAGTCTTTAGGACTAGTGGAGTCAGTTTATAGAGAAAATCATGGTTGAGTGAAAAAGTCTCAACGAAAACTTCTGTAGAATCTTTTGAGCGAAAATGAACAAAGCATTTGAAAAAAAAACTAATTTTACCAAGATGATCAAGGTTTTATTGAATTTCGCTGGGTATGATGCTCAACACTCCTGATATTGAATTTTATTAAGACACGTAAGAAATGACAAAAAAGTCATAATTTAAATTCAAATTACTTTAACATTATGCCAGTCGCTTTCGAATGAAACAACTTCTCCTTTGCTACAGTAACATCGCACACGCTTAAACTCAAATTTGAACAACGTTATCGTTTAATCATCATCAACATTTAGACCGTTAATTAAATGAAAACACCGATGTGTATCAACCACAATTTATCCGCTGGTGCCATTATCACATCCATAATAATATTTCAACCCATTACAAACAATTACAAAGCACCAGCGTATCCAAATGAGGTATCAGCATCATTTGCAGAATAAATGTATACAAACATTTTATTCATTCGCCCAGAAAACACCGTCCTCTGTCACTCATTAACGACCTGCTATGGGGGCAGTAATTAATTGGAGCACATCAAATCGTGTAAACTACCCACTTTAAACAAAACAAAAAAAAACAATTGGAGCTGGCGAAACAAGCAACAAATCAAGTTAACCATAATTTTCCACCCATGATAGGGCTTCATTAGCATTTGCATCGAAAAAGCCTACATTCCGATGGTCACCACCGCTAAACCGACATAGCTATGCTCACACAGAAACCCAAATCACAGCTGCTGCGAGTCGTTGGAGGGTAAATAAATGTCCTAACAACACATGGTTCTATTGTGTGTATACGTAGTTAGCTAAAGCTCACAAAACTAACTCGCGGATGGATACTGTGTGTAACTAACCCACGGGCTGGCCACGGCCAGAAAAACACGTAATTATGTATCCACCCAACCACGCATCAACAGCAGGAAAAGCAACAACATCGGGCGCATATTTCATGTTGTGACAGAAATCCGCTAATTCTTCTTCTTTTTACAGGCTTTTGACGCATCTCTAGAAAGCTTCTTGTTGGTGCCTAACTTAGTGTTCTAGATGGACTCGTAAAATAATTTGTGGAAGAATTTTTAGAATCCAATCTAGGCTCAGGGAGATCGAAAAAAAATTCGAGCCGGAAAATTACCAGACGGTCAATCAATCGAACACACCACCGCTAGTGTAATATCGGTAATATCGTTAATTTTCCGACTATTTGAGATCTTAATCCACTAGTAATAGGGACCAAAAAAAGCTATTCTAGAATAAATTCAACCACTAATAATTTATGAGCGTGCGGGCGCTACACATCACCACATAACATCACGGCTTGTTAAGAGTTGTTTGACTAAACACTATGCAATTATTGGAAAGCGTTAAATTGTTTGCAAACATCGTTTGTGCTGGGTGCTTTGCATAAGTCATTTTGCTTGCTCTGTGGCACTTGGATCGTTACCGCAACAAGCCAAATGACTTATGGTGTGGACGGATTCCAATGACTTATCCCTTTCGCTAACGTCGTTTGTGATTTTGTGCATAGCTTCGAAGGGAACAACTATCATGGCTTGTTATCTGGATTCAATTGAAGGTTAATGGAATAATTAATTAAGAGTTTCTTGCATAGTTTGTAATCAGTGTATGTATGTATTTTCTAGACTGACAGCTTTTCATCGATTTTCTTATGTATATGAAGGTTATTTTTAACATACTTAAAGCTTAGATATCTACATATCAAGGTTCTGTATATGGCACGACCGCATGGTTTACGTAGAGTATGTTTGACTATTTGTTAGATATTCGGTACTGATGGAAACAAAAGTTTTTCTTACCTACAATCATTGTACATGGTCTTAAATCTGTATAGAATCCACCGCTTTAAGTTTATGGTTCACCTCGTCTACTGATCACGTCAATCATAAAATTAAAATTTTCAACTAGAACCCTCTCTATCCCATTGTCATAATAAAGACTGTATTGAAAAGTAGTTAGCAACATTCAAGCAGTGATTACTCTATAATGGCTTAATTTTTTTTCAGTGTGTTTTGCGGTGATATGTTTGTTTACATATCAATAACAGTTGTGCAATGAGTCAAATTGATCTGAACACGCGAAAGAAAATTCTGCACGTTTGGTGCACGGAAAATGGTGTCACGTACAACCAAATTGCGAGATGGGTGAAAGTGAACCACACTATTGTCAAAAATGTAATCAAAAAGTTCGGCGATGGAAAAGTTTAAACAGAAGGAGGCGGTCTGGCAAGCGATTTGTACCTGGTTTGAAGAAGAGATTGCTGCCACTGTACAGACAGTATAAGGCTATTCCTCTCTTCTGGCCGGATTTCGTCTCCGCCCTCTACGCCAAGTCGGTTCTACAGTTACACAGTTCTACAGTTTTACATCACAACTCGTGAAAAAGAACATCAATCCGCCGAACTGTCCGGATCTTCGGCCAATTGTCAAGCGGTACTATTGGAAGGAGGGTACAGTGTCCCAAAACATGCAGGAGTTCCAGACAAACTGGACAGCAGCCACCAGGAAAGTCACAAAAGCAACTGTGTAGAACTTATTGAATAATTTCAAGTCCAAAGTGCAAGCGTTTTTCAGAAACTAAGATTTTTATTAACAGTGAAATGCAAACAAAGGTTATTTTTCTCAAATAAATCGAAAACAAAAGTGAAACTATGTAATTTTTTACTCTTTTATTCTGAAATCAATGTTGCTATACACTTTTTATAAACATTAGATTGATGCAAATGTTAAAATTTACGCTTCCCCATGCCTAAACGATTTTTAATCGCGTCCTGACAGCCTTTTGGAATATGAGCAGTGAGACTAATACTACACATGTCATTTGCAGTTTACATGGAAATTAGAGAGTATCCACAGTTAAATTACATCACATTAAACTCGTCCTCAAAAACAAGTCTCTTAACAGATTGTCATGAAATATTCAGGGAATAAAATACAATGTATAATCTTTAGGTTTAGGTATTTTTATTACCTAAACCTAAATAATACAGTGATTTCTTTACCAAATCCAAAAGCCAAAATTTTCTTCTGAATACCACGCGTAAGATTTTGTACAACGCTTGAACCGACATTTTTTTTCCGCTTTCAATCATGACTTCAACATTTCCTGTTCTGTAGTGACAATTTTAGGATGCTTACGAAGTTCGTGCTTCATTATAGAGCATTTCTCTGCCAAATGAGCAAATGACTGAACTCGACCCTCTCCGATTTGGATGAAACTTTGCACATGTCTTCGGAATTGGTGACGATGGATTTTCCGCGGGTTAAGGGAATTATTTGACTCAAGACAAATTTTTCAAAAGGGCGTATGTGTTTTGTCATGCGTATTTTTCAAAAAATAATTGATCGAAAACCGTTGGTTGTAATAAAATTGCGTCTGAGAAAAAGTTGTATTTAATTAATTTGACTTTATGAAAAAAATATGTACACTGTAAAAAAAAAATTTTCTTTAAAAAAAATCAAAAATTAAACTTAAAATCAATTAGCAAATCTGTCCAACGTACGATTTTTATAAAAAAAAAATTCAAAAGGGCTTTGAGTCATAAAAAAAATAATAAAAGTTGTTCTACGATGGAAAAACTTAAGATAAAAAAGTTCTTAGAAGTAAGAAAAATTCAATTTTTTTCTTATTTGGTGTTTTTGCATAAATAACCATATTTTAATAATATAATACGATTTTTCTAGTGATTTTAAACAAAAATGCTCTTGGTGAGCAACATTCTCAATGCATCCGTTTTCGAGATAATTTGAAATTAATGTCGAAAAAATGGCTTTTTCAATGAAAATATCCCTTTTTCAAATGTTAGTCGTGATTGTCCATCTGCAAAAGTATTCTTTTCAAATTGTAAATTTGAAAAAAAAAAAATTTTCTACAATATACCTTTTATTACCGAGAATACTAGACAAACTGATTCCTGATATTTACTGTAGGTAACACGACAAAATTTGCTGCTTTTACTTACAGTATATTATGAAAACCTAACCCGAAACAAAAATAATTAGTATTCATGTTAGTGTACAAGCGTATTTTGTTCAGGTAGAAACATAATGTATTCAATTAGTTCAGCTGTTTATACCAGTAAGAATACAATTGTTACGCCCATTTATACCTATTCATGCATTCCCTTTGATGTTGACAGAAAATATAATTTACATGCATACCCCTGCACATACCAATATTTCAAAAAAGTACCTAAAGTGCGTACCTAGTACGTATAAAAAGGATTACATTACAAAGTCATAACATCAGTTTAACAGTGTCTTTCATAAGTAGCGTAAAGTATAAAACGATTTGAAATGGAACTCGAAACAAAGCATTGTTGTAAACCTTTTCGTGAAATCGGGAGACGGTGTTCGCCTAAACTTAGAAATTTAACTGACAAGTTAATTGAAAAACTTTTATCCATGCAGTGTACGGTCCATTTAGACACGTCATTAAGAATTTATGGTTCATGTCGGTTATATTCGTATCGTCGTAATCCTGTTGAAAGAGTGGAGCAACCAGAAAACGGTGGACATGACGAAGCACCAACCACATCACGGAACGATTTGAAGGAAATACCATCGGCAGCTTCAATTACCTCGGCATCTTCTCAGGACAGTGACCTACCGGATTATTCCAGGATACACAACATTGAGTTATTCAATAATGGAATTGCAGGAATATTACGAATGTGTATTTACTCCGATATGCAGTCGGGAATGCTTAGAGATCTAAGTTTTGTTGTAATATCAGAAGTTCTAAGACATGATACAATTGCGGTACAAGTATTTATTTCTAAATTACTAACGTATTTAAATCAACTAATGAATATAAAAAAGGCCATTTTTATGTCTGATGGGGCTGCTTCCCAATACAAAAATAGAAAAAAATTTGCAAGCCTCTGCAAGTTTAAAGAGAAATACAACAATGATTCTGAGTGGCATTTTTCGCAACTTCACATGGTAAAAGGACCATGTGATGCAATTGGCGGCACATTAAAACGAATGGCAACAAGAGCAAGCTTGGCCAAACAACATGAACATCCAATAACAAGTGCGAAAACTTTGTATGATTGGGCTATTAAAAGAAATCAAGAAAATTTCACAAAAATATCATTTTGCTGTGTTTCCCAAGAAGAATATGAAGAGGGAGCTGCAGAATGGGGTGGTAGTTATCAGCAAACAAAAACGATTCCTGGAACACACAAATATCACTCCTTCATTCCAGTTGCAGATAGCAAAATCGCTGCGAAAATATTTTCAGCTGACGAAATACTGAGTTTTCATAATATTTATAGGAATGTTAGG
Source organism: Aedes koreicus (assembly GCA_024533555.2). NCBI lineage: Eukaryota > Metazoa > Arthropoda > Insecta > Diptera > Culicidae > Aedes > Aedes koreicus. The sequence goes on from JAHHFK020003695.1 coordinate 218,104, forward strand.
AAATAGTGTTTGTAAAAATGTAAATACAATTTTTTTTTAAATAGTAGAAAAAAAAAAAAAATCATGTATAAAAAAAAAAAAACAAAAAATTTTTTTGTGATTAATAATATTTGTTTATTTGTTAATAAAAAAAACCATTTTTTGGATTTTTTTAAATTTTCAAAAACGGGAAAAAGAATGGAACAAAAATTTTTTGTTAAAAAAGAAAAAAAAAACAAAAAAAAAAAAAAAAAAACAAAAAAGACAAATAAATAGTAAGATAATTACTCTTAGATATAACTATAGCTTCCCTAATCAAATTTTCCTTGTTAACTTCCTTGACCTGAGCAAAAGTTTTTGTAACTAACAGGCTGCCGTTTAAATAAACTACAATTACAATTACAATAAAAGAGAAAAAAAATACAATCAAATTGTCATTATACGACTTTTTTGTTGTGACGAATTAATATTATTTATACAGAAGAGTTAAAAAATATTAGTTAATAATTTGCTGGGTTAAATGATTGACAAAGCGTGACCAAATAATTCTGCGGCAGTGGAACTTGGTTTCAAACTCGTGATGACCGCATTAACAAACATAAACGCTTCCAAGTTCACTACGCCAACAGTTAGAAACGGCAAGAAAATAACTGCAGGTGCTTCTAGAGCACGCTTTTTCGTAATCACGTGACGTTGAGCTTAACGCTGGTTCGTCATGCCAGGGAGACGACCTGGACCCTACATATCGAACCCTTCAACACATGGGCCGGGACCGGTTACTTCCCTTCCGAAGGACGTGATCAGAGATTTTTCGTTTTAATAAGTCCCATTGGCGCCGGCTGGAATTGATACCAGAACGACTGGGGTGAGAGGCAACCACGCTTACTACTTTTTAATTCTATTTTGATTTTTACCCCGAAGATTGCTGAGAAGGCGCTTCATAGAAGGGCACATAAAACGTTTTTCTCCGCAAGTTTACTCAACATTTACGAAAGTTGCAGAGTATTAGAGTATTACCCAAGCAACACACAAGTTTTATAACGGTTGAAAATACTTTTACATAACTATATTTGGTTATATAGAAGCTTACTCAACATAAAATCATGAAGATGTGTTACTCGGGTAGCTTTAAAACAGCATGCATTTAAACTTAAATCAAGTCAAGAATTGATAATATCCGTTTAATCTACGAGCTGCAATTCCTGATCCATCAAGAGGGAGGTAGCTCATCAAATATTTTAGCGTGATGCGACCGCAATGCTTCTACCAGTAATCTGCGAAGAGGTGGTGGCGTGCTGATTGCTGTAAAATTGGAGCTGAACTGCAAGGATGTACATCTAGTGGATTGTGATAATCTGGAACAAACGGCTGTTCGGGTTGTTCTTCTGCAATTTTCCTTATTCGTTTGCTGCAACTATCTTCGACCAAACTGCTGTCGAGAGAGCTACGCAAGGCACGTGGAATCAGTCAACCAGATTCAAAGTCAAGCTGACCCCCGTGATGTAATCGTATGCTTCGGAGACTACAATCTACCGAATTTCATCTGGCGATTTAATGAAGAGATTTGGGGATACTTGCCATCTAATATGTCAACGGAACAGGTATTCGTAAGTGATCCATGTATCATAGATCTCTTCGAGGCTCCATCTGCTCTTCTAAAAATTGACGCTCATCATAAGCCATTCGTTTTATCTGTGGACGCCCGTTCTCGCGAGGATGAATCTCTATCAGGCATTACGCCGCGTAATAATCTGGACTTCAGTCACTGTGATTACGAAGCCATAAAGGCAATGATCGCCTCCCAGGATTGGTTCCAGCTACTGAACAACGCTTCAATCGATGCCTCCGTTACCACTTTCTATAGAACTATCCACCAAATCATCCCGGATACTGTTCCTGAAAAACTTCGTAGGCCTTCTAAACAGTTTAGCCAACCTTGGTGGACGCCACAGCTCCACAATTGTCGTAACCGCTTACGAAAGATCAGGAAACGGTTCTTCCGCAACAGGAATTCTACGAGCACGAGAGAGTTGATGCTTGCTGAAGAGGAGTACACTCATCTGCAACAGATTCGTTTCCGTGAGAATATCGACAGTATCTAAGCAAATTTCAGACAACATCCATCTTCCTTCTGGACCTTCATCAACAATCAAAAGAATTCTGCCAGAGTTCCCGTTGATGTTTCCTACAGGTCTCATAGCTCTTGCTCGTCGGTCACAGCTGCGAATCTATTCGCCGAGTTCTTCCGATCCGTACACGACGACAAGCCACCTCCGATTTTGTAGCAATACTTGGAAAGTATCAACCACGTCGAACCTCATGACTTAAACACACACTGTGACCAATGAGCTGGAGAAGCGATGTCAGGTTGACGCAAGCTACGTTGACTTCTCAAAAGCGTTTGACAAGGTGCATCACGAATTGGCCATTGAAAAATTGAACCGCCTGGGACTACCTTCTTGTATCATATCTGTCTGCGCGCAAAGCTTTTGCCAAAGTGCACGATTCAAGGCCGAATGTATTTGATAATCCTTTCGGCGTCCCGCAGGGCAGTCATCTTGGTCCCCTGATATTCGTCCTCTTCATCAATGGTATGTGCGATAGCTTCAAGGCTGGTAAACTGCTCTATGCAGATGACTTCAAGCTGTTTCGCCTGATTAAGTCGCTTTTGGATTGCGGTGCACTACAAGCTGATATTGAACGTGTTTCAACTTGGTGCGAAATGAATGGAATGCAAATGAATGCGGCAAAATGTAAAGTAATGGCATTCACTCGATGTCAGACTACTGTATCTTTTGACTACGGGCTGAAAAATTTGCCATTAGAAAGAGTCACGTCGATCAAGGACTTTGGCGTCATACTTGATAGTAAACTACGCTCTAACGAACACATCTCAGTGACAACTGCGAAAGCCAATGCGATGCTTGGTTTCCTACACCGGAACACAGCCCATTTTAATGACGCACATGCACTGAAGGCCCTGTTCTACGCTTTCGTTCGCAGTGAACTTGAATATGGAGTGCAGGTTTGGGTTCCGTAGCATGCCGTCCATATCGCTCGTATTGAAAGAGTCCAGAAGTGCTTCACTAGATATGCTTTACTCGTCAGCTTCGAAATCGGCCACTGCTGTGGATCCCCAGCCATCGAATAAATTACGGCCTGAACAACCCACTGGATTTATGTTGTAAACGTTTCATTGAAGTGTGTGACTGTTTCGATTTTAATGTTAGCAAAGCAGTTTTTAAATTTAGGATTAAGAGTGTTGCTTAATCAACCTGTGCGACTTTTGTGTCAAAAATGTTGTCAAATAAATAAATCTTCCGGGCCGCCTCTAAGCATCTTGCTATGACGTACCAGGTGGGTCTCCACCGATTGCCTGTCGATCTGCCAAATTTTTCAGACGTCTGCATTGAGTTATCTCAAATTATAATAATCAGTCCACATATATCACTGCTACTGGTTGAGCGGATTGGAGATAATGAAATCATTCAGGTATAGGACCAAGTCTCCCCCGGTTGGTGCTAAATCGATGATCTTGGACATCGATAGAGAAGCAAATTTGCCAAAAGGCTCGAAATGCATCTACGGATTCTTATTTCTTCCAGGTCCCTCGATGGCAGTTTTGGATGGAACAGCGCTTCTACATGATTGATACGATATTAGTTACAGCAGTGCGGTGGTTTGTGGAGTGCGTTTATAAAATTTTAAAGTTTACGAAAAAACCGAATTAATCCACCGATGGTGAGACTGAACCCTTTTTACACTTCACCAGGACTAAAAATTCAAAAATGGAAAATATGGTAATGGATACTTATTTCCATCCGTAATTTAAGGAAATTCCAGAAATATTTTATATTCCATATAATCAGTTTATGAAATAAACTTATAGGCAATCCAGAACAAAGGGTGTCTCGCATGGATACCATCAACTTGATTTGATGAATTAGTTTTGATTCTCTGCAAATCTAAATGCATTAGCTTGGCAAAAGTTTGCCTTCAACTCAAATGTCAAATCGGTGCAACTGACGTAATGAGTGTGTTGCAATATTGATCAAAAGTAATTAATCGGAAATTTTTCGCTGTGAATTGACTGCAAATCGATTGAAGTTTGCTGCGCTCGATTCCAGTGAGACACCCCTTGACCCTGAATGTATTAATCGTCGATTTCATGAAAATAGTGGCAATAATAGTGTTCAACGACCTGTTACGTAAGTACTGGAAAGGGGAACATTACATGAACATTCGAAATTTCATACATTCTGTCTATAGAATGAACTATTACACAATCCTAACCGGCAATTTTGATTATCGATATGAATTCAAGTTGCTAAATGAGTACATGTTTGTTGAAAATTGTGCAGTTCTAGTAAATGGAGACTTTGTGTATTTTTGTTTGGGGAAAAAACGCGCGTCTTTTATTAGAGGTTTGGTGTGGGGGGGGGGGCACGACAGTGGGAATAAGAGGGTTGGTGCGAGTGGTCTCGTCCGGTTTTGTGTTCTCAGGTATTGTATTGGCCATATCTTCATGAGGAATTATCCAATCATGATGAAATTTTTACACTTTTTTAAGGACAATATAGCTTGGATTTGACATTAACAGAACTACAATCGATACAAAAATAGGTCAGCATGTAATGTAGACTGCGCTGTATGGCTACTATTATAATACGCCGTAAAATAGAAGGGTAAAAAGAGTTTGCTTCGAACACCGGCTATGAACGGTTGTGTCGATGCTTTATAGGGCTCTATTTTGCTTTCGGGTATGGCACGTTTAGTATTGTTGCGGTTATTTATTGTTCGGCGGCGAGAGTTTACTAACGATTATGGATCATAAATATGATCACATCACTTATCCATCGAGCCTTACCCTACTAAAATTAAAAAAAAAACCTCCTTCCTATGACCTTTGTGGGGATGCAGAGGTAAACACTGTCCCTAAACATCAAAGGTCACACTAACATTCCTTCTCTATTCCGAATATAAAGTTTAATTTAATTTAAAATTTAATTAAAGAAATTAAGTCACTGAAACGTGTACAGTGAGAATGGCCGGTTACTCCCAGCCCCATTCAGTTAATGCATTGTGCAATTTCACTGATTTTGATTAATCGCGGTGTAACAACCATTGATACGTGCAGTCAGCTAAGCAAAGCTAAGCTGAGCGTTATGGGAGTATCAGGAACAGTGCTCTTTCGTAGAATCCCCTGAATGTGGTAGAAACCCGAATCTCGCTGCTTATCCAATCGACAGGAAGGTAAAGAAGGAAGAAAGCTTGGTACTTTGGCGAGCAATGTAATGCGTGCCAAGGAGAGAATGGGCCTGCAGACTCGTCAGAAGCAGAAGCAGCCAAAACAAAGCAGGCTAAATCGGTGAAACAGAGGGCTCTGAAGCTGTACGATAAACTGCCAACAAAAAATGCGGGCTGCGTTATAATGGGTGATGAAACCAACATTAAATTGATAATAAAACTCCACTAGGCCGCCGTTTCACACCTCACCGAAGGGAAGGATGTTCCTGGATCCGTGAAAGCCATTTACACCGAAAAATTCGACAATTATAGTCATACATAACAAAACAACATCTGGGTCTAGAGCCTCCGTGCACATCATTTCCTCTACAGGCAGGATACCGTTCATAAGGATTCGGTGCCTTTTGGACTTTGTACGTGTGTAATTCATGTTTTTTTTTTTTTGCATCTTTCACAAAAGTTCCACTCAAATGCTGTTTTTTGCCACATTTCTCACTCAACTATTTGGATTCCTTTTGAAGGTTCAACTACCTGCCTGGGGTTCTTTACATTGTTAGATAATCTACATATTTTGGTTCTTTTTTTTTTTCATTTTGGTTGACGATCAAATGATCGTTGTACCGATATAAAAGACGACTTTAGGTGAATTTCTGCTCCGTGTATTTTATCCTATCTTTTATCTCTCTCTCTCTCTCTCCCTCTCTCTCTATCTCTCACTCTCTCTCTCTCGCAAAGGTACCTTGCTATTTCAAATTGATAAATCTCGATTGTTAGTGAATGAACATCGAATCGAACTACATCAGATTGCTCACAGCAAGTAAGCATACAAACTGATATGATTAAATATCCAATATCTAGTACAGATTCTGAGTTATACCAATTTTTAATTTTGAGGTAATGGCTGCCGTCGTGAATGCTTCAGCTAACGTAGCTAGTTAGTTCCGGGAAGGTAAGCCCATATCCTCCGGAAAGTAGCCCAAGCAACACAATGCTCTCAAAATTGGTTAAACCAACTTGATTTTGACTTAAGTGATTTGCATTGAAGTCATATTAACTGGTTCGAAACAAGTGTGCTGCGTAGGAGGGGGTTGGTTTCAGGTCCTGCGAGCCGAACCGTAAAAATTACAAGGTACAGCCCCTTTGGGTTCAATTTTTTTTTTAAATTGTGCTTCACTATAGAAAACAAAGACGTAGTCCTACGTCAAAAAATCTATCAACGGAGAGTCTGCAATGGAATACGGACCGGACCAACTGGTGAAGACCAAAGCGACGAAAAAGGACTTGCGATTGGAAACTCGGTACGTGGAATTGTAAATCTCTCAACTTCATCGGAAACACCAAATACTCTCCGATGTACTGAATGTTCGCGGGTTCGGCATTGTAGCGCTGCATGAGGTATGTTGGAAGAGATTCATGGTGTGAACGTTTAGAGGTAATCATACCATATAACAGAGCTGCGCTAACACGTGAGCTGGGAACAGCTTTCCGCGTGATGGGCGATATTTAACTTTAGCATAAGCGGTTCTTCAACTTTAGCATAATTAACGTGCACAGACCACACTTCGGAAGCACTGATGACGTCAAGGTCGCATTCTACCTGCAGCTACGCCTTGTCACATTCTAATGCAACAAGGTTGCATTCCAAGCTACGACGTCAAGATCATCCTAAGAGGAGGAATGCTTAGGCTGGCTATGACGAGGAGTTCAGACCGAAAATTTTAAAGTTCTGCGCTCACCAACTGACGAACGAAAACAGCCTACAAATCATTGATTTCACCACCTTCAACAACATGGCCATTCGTAGCATCTACTTCCAGCACAGCCTCCCTTATCGCTACACATATGATTGGAGTGTAGAGAGATTGTGGAGGAGAAAAACGCAGCGCGGGCGGTAATACTGCAACAAGGGATCCAGCAGAACGTGGAACGCTACAAACGGAAGCGGAAACAGCTGACCCGCCTTTTCCGGGGGGAACGCTGCCTGGAAAAAGCGTAGTATGAGCAGATGGAGCAGCTGTGCCGTTCTCAAGAAACACGTAAGTTCTAGAGAAAGTTCAAAACATCCGTAAAGGCTTTGTGCCGTGAGCTGCAATATGCAGTGATAAAGATGGAAGCATATTGACGGACATGTGTAATGAACCCGCTGTCAGACTGAGGGAAGTAAGGGATGCCATCCAACAGCTTAAGACAATAAGGGTAAGATGGTATGGAGCGACTCATCAAGATGGCTCGGAAATTTGCCATTTCCACCGGCGATAGCAGATGGAGACACAGCACGGAGAGGGAGGGGTCATATGCCCCATCTACAAGAAAGGCGACAGTTTGGAGTTTGAGGACCGGATCTTTACCGTACGACAAACCCTCCGAAAATGGGGGGATTTGGCACGCCCCCTGTTTGATTGAAAGGGGGGAAGGATGAGAGGGAGGGAGGAAAGAAAAGAGAGGACGCCGGGAAGACAGATGGTTAGAGCAAGGGATGGGGGGGGGTGGGGGGAGGGACGAATCGGTTTGGTTGGGTTGGGGGGGGGGGGGGGTGAAGGTGATTGCCTTTGTGGGTTCTTGTTTGAGGGGGGGGGAGAACGTTATGGAGGGGGGAATTTGGTAGAGTGATAAGAAAGATCCGATCATCGTAAATCAACCGTTGAGCATTTCCCCTTAAGCACCATTTGAAGCTTAGTAGCAATATAAGCTTAATTTGCTTTAGGTGTTCTATACTTACTTGTAAAATGGTCAAGAAAAGCTACTTATTTTATAACCCTCCTAATACAACTTTAGCCTTAAAATAGCCTAAAAAAAAGTGATCTCAAAGCATTTATATAATATCTTTTTTTTTATACGATACGTTCTTGAAAATACTATACGTTCTTTTTTTCCTTTTTCTTTTTGACACTCATACAACTATTTAATATTCAAATATTCAAAAACAATACAATATCGTACACTACAATACAATATCGTACACTACAATACAATATACTAATTTAAAAAAATACAGTATCGAACATTGGCTTCTTTTTAGCTAGATATATTCGTTTGAATGAGAAACAACCAAATGGTACTTCTGTAGAATTCCTTTCAAGCTCCACTTGGCTTCTCCAGTTATAGAAATCGGTCCATCTGCTCAGAATAAGATAATTATAATCATTATTCATTTCATTCAATGTCGTGAAATGAAAATATTCACCCCATTGTTTCAATGCTGAACCATTGCGAGCAGCTTCAAATTCAATTTTCCCATTTCTTGGTTGAATCGTCCTTTTATTTAAGGTCGTCTGGCAGCGAACGATTGCTCTTTCTTTATGAAATCGCTTTAGGTCGTTCTTCGTACCAACTTTCTCCGACGGTAATGATTTAATACAACCCATAATCAGTGTTACGCTCCAACAATGTGTTGATGATGCCCTGCCCTATGAATGCCCAACTTGAGCAGATTTATAACCGCAATTAGTATCTAAATTGTGTCTCATTAATTCATTGATAAATACAATCAATTTCGAAATGAATTCAAAAACCATTTCCGTCTCATTCAACCACAACAGCACTTCAAACTCCGAAACAAACCGTAGAGTCCTCTGGGGCGCACTCGAAACAATCTGCCACCCTTCAACAATCTTCCACTTTTCCGAAATAAGTGGAAATGTAGTTAACAGAAAACTCGCTCGCGCTCTCTCTCCTTCTCACTCTGAATGTTTTCGCGTAGAACGAGTTTAAAATAATTTCCATAACCAGTACCACCGCGCTCCGAACTCCGAACTCCGATCCACGCAGGGAAAATGTTTTTGCATAAGAAAGGAAAACGTGGAACGACAGCGTCCACGGCGAAGGAAAAAATCAGCCACTATAAAACAATGTGCTGAGATAAAACTTTAAACCACAATCAAGAGGGCTCCCGCATAAAAAGAAAGGCGTTCGTTGTTTGTGTTTTCATAAATGTTCGCGAAAAGTTGGATGGTTTGTTATTCTTTTTTTTTTCTCGCGAAATTTGCTTCCTGAGCAAATTTCTGCTGGGGTGGGGAGTGAAAAATGCTGCTTGCATAGGTACCAAGTTACTTATCCGCTCTACTTCTATAACGACAACCGCGGGGCCAAGCCGATGTCAGCAGCACGGAAATATTTTGTCCCGAATTGCTCTATTTCGACCCGGAGAAGAATTGGTTACGGACCACAACAGTGAACTGGTTGTTGGTAGGTATGGTTAGAACAAATTATGATGTCATTTATTATCGCTCGCCTCTCCAGCATGCAGGAGTAAGGGTGAGATGTTGGAGCTTGAGAGAAGAAAGTGGAATTTGCCGAGGATGAAAGTGTCTTTTGTAAACCGGAAGGTTTAAAATGGAATAATGCAAATGCAGTTACGAGAGCAGGTTATGGGAGTATAGTTTTGAAATATACGTGCTATTATTTGCGATACAATGACATCTATGCATTGGTATAAACGAAAACTAAAGTTGATGTGTGCCAGAGTTTAACACTGATTTTGGCATCAGCATGGTCAAAATGTAATCAAAATAGGAGTTTTATTGCAACTGATTTTTTCTTATACTTAATGAAGCATGTAAATTCCATAAGTAGCACATGAAACATCATTCAAATTCAATACTTAGTTTCTATGTTTCACTATATTAATTCTGCAGTAACATGAAACATCTTTTGTTACTGCATATTTTATTTCACGTTTCACAATATACTAGAGATTTTAATAATATAAATTGTTCACTAAAACCATTCGAAACATTGGATTTAGTCGAGACCTGTATGTAATTCTAAATTTGCAATTAGGTGAATTTAAACAAAATGTTGCATAAATAATACCAAGAGATAAAGTAGACCTAAGTATAATATTGAATTAGTGTGTAACATAATTGAATGGTTGCAGTCTGGTTTCAACCAAGTTAAAACAGAACCTTATAATTAATGAAACCTTTATGGAAAAATAGTATTCTGAAACTATCTTGACACGTTAAGGGGACATAATATGCATGTAATATTAACGTTGCACAAATATATATTGTTTTGCAGAATACTTCATGTTATAGTACTTAGCAAATATCATCTGGCTAACTCCACCCAAACAAAAAATGCAACATCATTTGAACAAAATTATTTGCATTGCATGGCATCCTCTAAAAAGGCGCTCAAAACAATCAGCTCCAATTGCATTGGAGTTTATGTTATGGCACAGGAGATTCTTTATTTTACATAGAAGTTTTACTAGAGACATAAAAAAATTAGAAATTGAGTTGAACTAGCCATCTTATTCTTCATATGTTCCTGTTATGTGATGTTTATTGTGATGTAATTTTGACTTACAGTGGAACATACAAAAGATGGTACACTCTTGCTCCAATTTTTCTAATCATAATTAAGTTTGCTACTTGATACACTGAATAGTCACATGCTACAGATCAATGACATTTTATTAAAGAGCTTGTAGATCTCAGCATCAGTCACTTATAATTCAATGTCGTGAATATGCTACGCACTTGTAAACAAATATATAACACGAAAATCATTTTTCATACACAGTACTATATAAATGTTCATAAATCTTTGCGCATTTGTCTCATTAAAAAAAACAATAACGAACATTATTAAATGCACATACGCAACGTAATCAGAACGGAACATAATGTCAAAAAATAATGTTACGTTCTTACAACATTCATTTTATTATTTCAATTACACGTTCCCTCAACAGTGATGGCGATTAAATTATGTCCAAATGAAATGCACATCACCGATCGAACGGGTTGTGGTATTGCCTTAACGAAGCAATAATCAATGCACCAGACTAGCAATCGGTTGTTCTTCAGAGGTTGTTGTTATTCACTTTTACATCAAAATTCAAAAGATGAAACTGCATGAGCCCACTGCACAGTGGTCCAGAATGGGCTACATCTTAAATTCACCGTGTTAATTCATCAACAAGTTCTAACAAGAGTAACTGTGTTTCTTTCCAAACACTAACTACAAAACAGCACTTCTACCTGAAAACCGTTAAGTTACTATGATCAAACAGCGAAAAATCCAATAGTGAAATAACTCATAAATAATATTGAAAGTAGAGACCTTCATCAGGACAGTTTTCTTTACATAACTTAGGGTGTCCCTACTAAAACAAATTTTTTGCTCTAACTTTCTTATTTCAAATTTGCCAACAAAGTTATCATGAAATGGTTTTTAGAACTTAATAAGATGTAACTTTTGACCCATAAATCTTGCCGATATCTTTTACCGTTAGCGAGTTATTTACGATTTTCTCATAAAATTACGCCCTTTTCAAATGTGTTTTACTCAATTCATAAAAATAATCTATCTCCAGTTTTCAAATATAATATGCAATAATATAAAACCTTTCAAATGCAGTTGAGAATTTTTTTTTGTCTGCCCCAACCAAAGAGATCAACATTTGAAAAAGTCCTATTTTTTTACAAAAACCATAATAACTTTTGTTTGACATACGATAGCGACGATTTCAGTACATCAAAAGTTGTATCTTTTATTGTTCTAGAATCAATGGCAACACAACTTTTCTGAATTTGAAATAAAAAAGTTAGAGGAAAATAACTGATTTTTATAGAGACACCCTAAGCTACGTAGGAAAAATTGCTCTAATTCGGTCATTTCAAGAGCTACACAAAAATTTATTCTACCAATATTGCTTAACACTTTTTCATCGAAAACTGTTTCAAATGCTTTTATTTCCTTTATTTCTGCAAATAAAAAAGTTAAACTTTCGATTTCTCTGAAAACAAGGACCACCCTAGTTTCCATTCATACCAAAAGAAGGGCCTTATTATTAGAAACAACTTTGTAGAAAACAACTTTGCTCCAAAACTTCAAACTTAGGCTGAAAACGTATCTTTCCAGTTAAATTCGCATTCTGGACCACTGTGCACTGTAATTAAATTCCATAAGACCCTTATGACATCCATGTGGGCAACTATTTATTTCTCAATAATTCGTTATGGTTTTCTCAAGTCATTCTTGTCAATTTCATAAAACCACCTAATGAATTTCATGACTGTAGTTTGTGTAGTACTATCATCAGGTATATTAACAAAATGCCAAAAAAACGCGGCTCAAGTTATCCTTCAAACGTGAAAAGTACAAAATGACAAAGCCAATCAACCACTGGAAACCATAAATAACGTAAAGTCTATTATCATGCGCGAGCAAAATAATCTCTTCCATTGGATGATACGCTTTATAAAGACAAAATCATTTAGCAATGGGGCACCTCATTTTAGATATATCGGCGCTCCAAATGGTCGGCTATGTAAGTTTTTCACAGTGTTTTGTAGTTCGTAAGCAGTTCTGTTCAGTCTATTTTTTTAAACATTGTTCCTAGACATTCAGCATGCAGGAAGAAAAAAGAAAAATAATTGTGCACAGTTACCTTAAAAATCCATCTGCGTCAACTCGAGAGCTGACAAAACTGCTGGATTATCCTAAAAGTACTCGCAAGTAACATTTCCAAAACCATCCAGCTTTATTGAGTTTTATTAAAGCCTTATGAAAGCCACAAGAAATCAATTTGAATTTATTATGGCACCAAGTGGTGCCAATAGGTTTCATATTTTATTCAGGTTTATGAGAACCTACACATCGTGTTTACAACGATCTTAAAACTTTGTTTTCTCACATTCCTTTTACTCCTATCAGAGGTTTTATTTCAACTTTAAGAACTCGTAAAATGCTGTTTTGAAATACCGTTTTAGGACTCATTCATACTATATTATTACACGGCAAGTGAATTGATTCAGAGGACCGGGAAAGCCAGGCTCTTCGGACATTCGGGCTGCTGTCTTTGGGAGGTGACTGGAACAGTTTAGGGAAGATTTTGAAGACGTGTCCTATAGAGGGGTATGTTGCTTCTCAGAAGAAATCATAGAGCTTTGTTGAAATTTTATCTTAGACATTGTGTATAACGTACTCTGCTTTCAGCTTTTCCAGGAATTTTGATACATATCTGATTTTTAAGCTCAATAACAGGCCAGTCATAGTAATAGTTGTATAAATTGATCTAAACCATAATATGAAATGATAAAATATTTCATTTAAATTCACTTCACTTGATACATTACAGCACCTATGAGATGTACTACACATAATTATAGCAACACAAAGAAGCGGAGCAGCAGTTTGGTGTACTATTCTTTAATGCTTTCTAATTTCAGATCATCATGGAGTTCCAGAGTTTTGAGAAAATAATTACAAAGCAACCGTTATTTTTTTTCGAAAATGAAGCTAATCTAAACTTTCAGACTCACAGAACGTGAATCATTCTTGAATGGCTACTTTTTTTACATACTACTGTATGACATTGTATGTATATTTTCAATGCTGTATTACATATCATCTTCATCTTTGGATGATTTCAATGAAATCGTGTTAATTACAGCCCAAATAGCCTTATCGTCTAAACTTTCAGGTTCACAATTGGAATTGTTATTATCATTCTTATATTCACTCACTATAGTATTTGTCATTATAATTTTCATTCACTATATTTCTTCTGATTATAATATTAATTCACTATATTTTATACATTACTATATGACATTAAATATATATTGGGAAGGGAGGGAGCATCAGGGTATCACTCAAGCTGGAATTGGACAATGGAGTGGTATGACAACCGGCGTCTAGGAGGGAACAAACAGTATCATTTTCTTTATCCTACCGATTCGATTGTGGTGCTGTGAATTCTACTCCAACAATTTCAGTGAGAGTGACGCGCCCTTCTTAACAAGCCATCCCGTAGAAAGCTTAATGAGTATTGCGAATTGGGTTATTCGATTTGTTGGATCGTATCGCTGGAAGGAGATTCTTATGTTACCGCGGGTTTCGCGTAAGTGTCTCTGCTTACGGGTCCGCCCTACCGTTTTTGGCCCTTCATACAGCGTTACTGTGAATGCAAACCGGTAACTCAATTTGATCTTGCTATTAAGTGGAGCTGCGTACATGACAAGGTCTTAGAAGGGATGGTGGCTACCTTACATACATACATACATTCATACTATCTTATTACACGGAAACAATCCGTGTCCAGATCCGTAAACTGCAGTCATAAACAAAAATACACCGTGAACTGAATCACGTACACAGAAAAAAAAATATTAATTTTAAAAAGCGCGTAAAATTTCGCTTCGTTTAATTTCAAGCCAAAGGCGGCGTAAACAACGAAATTGTTTGCAATCTTTCATGAATCATGCAACAATGTTTGCAATCTTTCACACAACAGGCTAGATTCAGGCGTTGTCTGGCTTGAATTTACATGAAATATCCCATTATTTTCTGCCAAATCTAGCATTCTCTTCATGTGCATTAGATAACGCAGGAAATTCAATGTTTCTTTTTATCTGTGAGTCATGAACTCATCACGTTTTAAGGTAAAAATCCTGAAAACGTGAACTACTTCAAGGTCCGTTTTCATTTTCGAGAACGCTTTTGTTTCTGTGTATGGTCAGTTGAAAAAGCATTTTAAAACCAATTTTGTCTCTAGTAAATGTTTTTTTTTTTTTTGTTTCTTGATTATCAAGATATTCAGCCTCGGGCTGGTCCATCTCGCATCGTAGTCATTCAAATACCTCTTTTGGGTATTTTCGTAACTTGTCCGGGGGTGAGATTAAACGGAAAATTGGCATTGAGGGAACTCGCCACAAACAGCTATTCAAGTAGGCGTTTCTAACTAACTTCACGTTTTTGAATTTCAGAGACCCTCGTGATCCATACAAAAATATGTAGGGTAAGCACTACTTCGGCACAAAACGATTCTCTTTGTCTAGGGGTGTTTTGTTAGCCAAACTGTCTGAAACTCAGATAGAAGATTCTTCGTATAAAAGTACATCTTTTGGCCGGTTTTTTTTTTTGTATCGAATCTTTCGATACACGTTTGACAACAGCCAGGAAGGCTGAGAGCGGAACAAAAATGGATCTCAGGAACCACCAGAAGGACGCGAAGGTGAAGCAAATATTGCAGAAGAGACCAGATTTTTCGATACGTTCTGTGGCTACAAAAATAAAAATGGCTCCAACTTTCGTGCATACTTCCAAGCACCGGCCAGGTATGAAGTCGTTCAAGGTGAAAACTGTACCGAACCATAATAATAATCAAAATGTGACGGCTAAAACCCGGGCTCGCAAGTTGTATCGCGAATATTTGACGAAGTTTTCCTGCGAGATAATGGACGATGAAACTTATATGCTGGAAGACTTTAAGCAGCTTTCCGGAATGTCTAATTATACTGCCATGCAACTGAACGGCATAGACGAGCATTTCAGCATGAAGAAAAAGGCCAAGTTTCCCAAAAAATATTTGGTTTGGCAGGCAATAAAGGGTGTCCACGATGAAATTGCCACACACAAAATTGATTAGCAAAATTCGAGTTTTCATCCGATTGCCACTTAATTTTCAGGTATTGAGAAATAACTATTAAACTTCATTTTTCCATTTTACTAGTATTTTATTTACAGTCCATACGCAAATGCCCGCACCATGGCCTTAACCCCGGCCATAAGATTCTGCACAACCTGTGAATCAACCGTTTTTTGCATGTAAACCCATACTTTCTTCAGTTCCTCGACTGTCTTCACTACCTTAGGTCGTTTAAGAAGGTGCTGCTTCATAATCGCCCAGTACTTCTCGATGGGGCGGAGCTCCGGAGTGTTGGGGGGGTTGAACATTTTCGCCACGAAATTGACCTTATTGTCCGCATACCACTTCAGCACGTCCTTGGAGTAGTGGCATGAGGCCAAATCCGGCCAGAAGATTGTTGGGAAGTTGTGGGCCTTCAGGAGAGGAAGCAGCCACTTCTGGAGGCACTCTTTTATGTACACCTGTCCGTTCATCGTGTCCTGGGTCACGAAAGGTGCACTCCGCTTCCTGCACGTGCAGATGGCTTGCCAAACCAGGAATTTCTTCGCAAATTTGGACGTCTTCTGAGTGCGGACATGCTCCGGAACGCTGAACTTATCTTTGGCCGTGAAAAACAGGTTGCCGGGGATCTGTTTGAAGTCGGCCTTCACATATGTTTTGTCGTCCATGATGCAGCATTCAACTTTCGTCAGCATGTTGAGGTACAACTTCCTGGCACGGTTTTTGGCGGACTTGTTCTGCTTCTCGTCGCGATTAGGGGCCTTTTGTACCTTGAACGTTCGAAGCCCAGCCTTAGTTTTGGCCTTCTGGACAAAACTTCGGCTTAGGTGCAGCTTCTTAGCCACATCCCGAACGGAGGCGTTCGGATTTCGGTTGAAGGCCCCAACTACGCGGTTGTGATTTTTGGTGTTGTACGGAATACTTTTTCCTTCACTTCTGGGCTTCCGATCGGTGGTCAACCGTTCCTCGAACCACTTAATCACTCGCGACACCGTGGAAATCGCGATTCCCAACGTTTTAGCGATGGAACGATGCGAGAGATCCTTGTTCTCGTGATGAATGCGCAAGATTTTATCACGCACGAGCTGTTCTTTCGACTCCATTTCCGCGAGTTTTGATCACAGGACTTTAAAACTTGCAGGATGTAAATAATGCACTATGAACTAAATCCACCCAAATTTTCATTAAATTCTACCCAACGGTTAAAAAGTTAGAGCAATTTCATAGTGTGGCAATTTCATCGTGGACACCCTTTATGCAGCTGTGGTCGAGCAGGCCAAAGCTTCATCATCGGTAAACAAGGAAATATACCGTGAAGAATGTATAAAGGAGCGATTGTTACCATTCCTACGCAGCCATGACGCCCCCTCGCTTTTCTGGCCTGTTTTGGCCTCTTACCACTACGCAAAAGATTTTGGGGAATGGAGCATGTTGTACCGAAAGAGGCGAATCCACCCAACTGCCCGGAGTTGCGACCTATCGAGCGGTATTGGGCTCTCGTGGAGAGAGAGCTCTCTCAATGTAAACAACAAGCTACAACTATAGAAAAATTTCGAAAATCTTGGACAAAAGCAGCTAAATCGGTTGCAGAGAAGTCTTCACAGACCTGGAGTAAACTCAAAAGATCGTAATTTCTTCATGAAGCCTAGTTAAGTAACTGTAATTAGTTTTAAGATGACTAATAATGCATAGTTAAATGAATAAAAAATGCATCTTGGATTGAACTAACAGCAAATTTGTTTTATTCCAAATTTAATCGGTCCAGATTTTGCGGCGAACAAGCCTTAAAATTAAATGCGTATATGATTTGTTGCATGATACGCTGTAAAAACCCAATTTGTTTAGGATATTTTGCTATCAAACAACATTTCCCGCAACACTAGAACTTTTTTCTTAGATATTTTTTACTGCTAAATGAATCAGAAGAGCAAAGAATCGAACAAAGCAGAATATTAAAAACCAACCACAATAGTACAGTTAAGTTTGACAGCTGTGGCCATTTGGCCGTTTGCTGGTTTTCATGGCACCCAATAGGTTTTCTGAAGGTTCTCAAGTGGTCATAGCATCTTTCACAAGAGCATTTTCAAAATCTTTATGGTCTTATAAACGGTTTATTAACATGACTTCACAACCGTCTATAGAGTGGGACACTTTGTACAACTTTCGGCTTTAAAATAGCATAGAAGGGGTGTTGGTAGACAAAACAGTTTTGAAAGTCAACAAAGCCGGGCGGAGTGCTATACGGCTGGAATAAAACTAAAATTGTTACTTGGGCTGTGGTGCGAGTGATTAAAAAGTCGGAGTGGAACCGTTGATCGTCAACTTCGGGTGAAGGTCATTCGTAAAATCAAGGCTGATCCTAACATCTCACACGGAGAGCCATTTTAACTCAGTATTGTGTCTTGATCCAAATTTGAGTAAATGTAACTGGTATTGACAACGTCGACTCAAATCAGATGGATGTTTTTGATCCCAGTTACATGTACTCAAATTTGAGTGACTTCACCTTTGACGATAGTGAGTCAAAAACGACTCAAAAGTGAGTTAAAATGGCTGGCCGTGCAGATTTTGATTTGGCGAAAAACATGAATCCCGACCGTTGTACTGTGCCGCGAATCCATCTCCGGGAATGTTATAAATGTTACCGAGCAAGTAAACAACCCAACCGAAGCCTCAAACAACAAACAGTGGCCAGAACTCGGGCCCGTAAGATGTACGACCAAGTTCTGACAAAACTCGATGGATGTCTCTTGATCGATGGTTAAACAAATGCTAAAGCAGATTTTAAACAAATCCGGCGTCTCTAGTTCTACAAGGCTCCTGCTCGCGGCATGGTTCCTAACACATTCAAGTTTATTTTCGCGGATCAGTTGGCGAAAGAAATCATTATTTGGAAAGGTGTCTGTGCTTGTGGCAAAAAAACAGAATTTTTGTGACGAACAAAACAATGAACTCGAGAGTGTACAAAAGAGAGTGCCTCAACAATCGGATGTTACCTTCGTTAAGTCCCATGATGGTCCAGTTACGTTTTGGCCAGATCTAGCCAGCTGCCATTACAGCAAGGAAGTGGTAAAATGGTACAACGATAATGGGGTCCATTTCATCCCAAAAGAGCTGAATCCACAAAATTGTCCTGAGTTCCGTCCAATAGAGAAGTATTGGGCGAAAATTAAGCGAAAACTGAATCAGAAGGGAGCAGTCACCAGTGACATGGGCCAGATGAAGAATTGGTCGAATCAGCTAGTCAAAACCTTGACTGTGCGCCGTCTGATGAGTGGCATCAACAGAATTTCTTCGATATCACGGTGAATGATTTGTTTCAGTTATTTTTATGTAATAAAATAATATTACATTTGTTTCATTTTTAACAACTTCTTCGATTGAAAGAAAAATTGAAGAAAAACACGCATTTGAAAATGCCCCATTTCTAAATGATCTAGCCTTTATATGTATTAGATGTAGCCCCCGCCCATCTTCCCATCCGTTCAATTGTTAACCGATAATTCGTTCCTATTAACCTCGAGACGGCCGAGTGATCGATTCTATCCCCTTAACGTTAGTTTTAAAATAATTGATGCATAAAAAAATGTGAAAACTTGGCTCTATAAAGTTTATTCGATTGAGCCTGTACAAATAAATGATTTAAAAAAGAGGTATTAGATGTACTATTTTAGTGCTCTCATAGTATTTTTTTGATTTAATTGAACTTTGCGCGTACAGACAGCCTGCCATTGCCTTTTTTTCTATAAATTTCATAACCACAAAGCAAGTATAAGCAGTGTATCGAAATTTATTATAGTCATAAACATTCAAAAATTGAAATAAAACTAGACAACCCGAAAATTTTCACAGCAATGTATTTTATTACAGCTGAACATGTTACACTCTTGTTCCAATTAAAGAACCAATGCTATTAACCTAACAAGGTAATCAGATTGCTGATTGCGGTAAAATGATCGTACTTTAGCCATTATACCGTCCATCAAGTTCTGCACAGTGCACAGTGGTCCAGTACGCGAATTTAGCTGGAAAGATACGTTTCCAGCCTAAGTTTGAAGTTTTGGAGCAAAATTGTTTTCTTCAAAGTTGTTTCTAATAATGAGGCCCTTTTTTGGTGTGAATGAAAACTAGGGTGGTCCTTGTTTTCAGAGAAATCGAAAATCTAACTTTTGTATTTGCAGAAATAAAGGCAAATATACTTCGGAAAAGTTGTAGATCAAAAAAATTAAGCAACTTTGATTGAACAAATCTTTCTGCGGCTTTTGAAATGACCTAATTAGAGCAATTTTTCTTCGTAGCGTCCCTATAAAAATCAGTTATTTTGCACTAACTTGTTTGTTTAAAATATTTCAGCAAAGCTTTGTTCCCATTGATTCTAGAATAATAAAAGATACAACTTTTGATGTACTGAAATCGTCGCTATCGTATGTCAAACAAAAGTAATTATGGTTTTTGTAGAAAAAAAAAATAGCCCTTTTTCAAATGTTGACCTCTCTGGTTGGGGCAGACAGAAAACATATTTCTCAACTGAATTTGGAAGGTTTTGTATTATTATGTATTATTGCATTTTATATCTGAAAACTGGAGATATGTTTTTTTTTTAAATTGAGTAAAACACATTTGAAAAGGGCGTAATTTTATAAGAAACTCGTAAATAACTCGCTAATGGTACAAGATATCGGCGAAATTTACAAATCAAAAGTTACATCTTTTTAAGTTTACAAAACCATCTCCAGACAACTTTGTTGGAAAATTTGAAATATAAAAGTTAGAGCAAAAAACTGTAAGGATGTAAGGACATTTTAAGTTATCTGAGGAAAACCTGCCTTTTTGAGGTTTCGCTCGACGATTGCCCAGTAGCGTTCAATCGGCCCAGAGCAGTTGGGGACAGTTTGGAGGGTTGATATATTTTTCAACGGAATCAGAGTTGCTATCAGAAAACCACTATAGAGTTGATCTATCATAATGGGCAATGAGCAGATCCGGCCAGAAGAGAGGAGGAATCTCATGCTTCCGATATAGTGGAAGCAACCTTTCAAATAGCTTTCCACTCATTTTGAATCACTTCAATTCAATTTCACAGCCTGCCGTACACTAATGGAACTATCAATACTTTCTCTTCAAATCTTCGTTCTAGCAAAATAACTGTCATCCTAAAGCCTCATGTTGATGAAACAATATTTTCACACAAGCTTTGGGCTTTCAAAAAAAAAAATGAAAACGAGGAGGCTCTTTGGTCCCGCGACCATGAAAAACAAATATAATCAATGTTTTTATAATTGTTTACTCTTTGCACAGCTGCACATGCTTCGTGGACTATGGCCTTGGAAAACGGGGAATTCAGAGCACTCAGGCGGACGAAATAATAAAATCGCAGACTACACAGACACTACCGTATCAGGCGGTGATTAAAAGCCAAATCGTCTGTTTACTAAAATTCATTTCCTAGCTAGCCCTAGAGCCGAGTCCGATCGTCAAATTACATACTCTCATGCTCTACATACTACAATTACACACATAACAATACTCGATAAGGCGAAATTTCAATAACGAGAAACTCTACACTATACATGGAACATTCTACCTAGCTATGTTTTAGACCATTTGAGACCGAACAATAATAAATATTGCCGGCGTCGGTGGTGTAATGGTAAGCGTGACTGCTACTTGGCACCCCAGTGGGTCTGGGTTCAATTCCAGTCGACGTCGGTGGTTTTTCTGAGGCAAAAAAATCTGGTCACGTATTCCTTCGGAAGCGAAGTAAAGCCGTTGGTCCCGGCTCATATTCATGAGTCGTTAGGTAGAGTCCAGGTGGTGGAGTCGTCTCCCTGGCGTCGGCGATTGTCACCATGTGAGAAAATAGGCCGACGTAAAATAAAGAAAAAAAATATCATAATAAATATTGCAATTTATTTTGAACTTTTTTATATGTTTCTTATGAATTACATTTCAATACTTTTCATTTGCGTATTTGATTGATAGAATTAAAAGTTATGATATTTTTTTAAATGCGTCTACTTAAATAAAGTTTATTTTTTGGACCACCCTAACGCAAAAATAGTCACCTCAATAGCGAAATTAAAAAAATGGATCAAATAAAGTCAGGAACAAAATTTCCAATTATTATCCAATTCTGAGAGATCGTATTTTTTTCTATGGAGTAGTAGCATTTTTTCTATTGAAAGTAAGTTCCCTTCTCAATCTTGCCTTTAGATTGGGTGGCTGGTGTGCTTCTCCGATGAACCGTTATTGAAAGCCGAATAAAATCAAATTGAAATGCTCAAATGCCTGCTTCGTTTAAAATTAAAATATTTCGACACAAACCAGTCACTAGAAGGTGAAACGTCATGTTACTAGTATGCACAAAGGTTAAAATTATTTTATTTTGTTTGTCAAATATGTCACCAGTGGCCTATCTGAACCCATTGATCTGTTTAATAAATGATAGAATAATTACTGAAACGTATTCTCAATGTTTTCGAAATCTGCAATTGAAATTATTCACACTCTATTTTCCTCGCTCGTAACTCCGTTCCATGTCCCGCGCAGCATATTTTAAATGAAAAATGGTAAACGATCCACAGCTAACGCCAAATTAAAGCCTCCTAGGGGAGGATACTTTATTGCGAAAATATAATAAATACACAACATTGAAACAAAACGATTTATCAACTCATAAATATCTGATTATCATTCACGTTGCTGTGTGTGCGTTCATCATACCGATCGAACTGGCCCATTTCCTTCCCTCACCCTGCAGACAGGCATTCCACCCACGCACTTCCAACGAGCATTGGCCAAATTCCGTCACATGTGTTAGGGAGTGCTGAGCACGTCATCGTCGCCCCAACAAAAGCACGCGTGAAGCTCGCGAATGTATTATCACATTGTCGAAAATGCGTGCAATGTTGAGAAGTGGCAGTAGTTGCCGGCTGAGGAAAGCGACCAGGTTTTGGCGGAAAATATGAAAATAATTTCGCTTTCCTAGAAAGAATCTCAAATATGTGCCACTGGTAAACCGGGTAGGTGGGTACACAGATGTCGAGACAAAGCTGAAGCTGTTGGGGAGTGTGTTGTCGGATTTGTGCGAGCTTCATTCATATTGTCAACGAGAGGAGGGGTTCTGTAAACGATAGCACTCCAATAATGGCAATGGTGGTGGGATGCTTTTGAGTAAAGTTACCATAATGCAGTAGTCTTGTCTCGTTTTTTCGGGTGAAAAACATACTGACAACATGTGATGATATATCAGCTTAATATCATTTTAATATAAATTGAATTATGCTACACGTGTGTCCCTCATTTTGCGTTTGGTACAATTGTGTAAGGAGTACGAGTGTTGACATTTCTGACATTTGATTCCACGAAGATCAAATCAGTGGAGCTTTTAAGGTTGCATAACACTCGAATATTATTAAGCAGGGATAAGAAGTCGTTTTTGTAGAACATCAAGAAAAAGGGTTCCCCTTTTTTTTTATTGAAATAAATAACCTTTTTCTTCTTTTTGGTTTAATATGAATCACGCTCAAAAAGTGTTCTTCGATGCACTTCCAAAGCATCCACACGTATAAGTGTGTAGCAAGCACATTGATACGCTCGTGCTCGGAGCAATTGCACGAATTTTCCACTTGACGCATTTAACGACAACGCTATGAATAGCCGCACTATAAAATTGTTGAGTAAATCAAACTTGTTGACGATGTTTATAATGGTCCACTTTTTTAAGAAATTTTTTATTACCTAACTCCCTATTTTTGAACTAAAACAACATTCAAAACAAAAACCTTTCTGAATCCTCTGCAAACTTAATCAGATCTAAAGCATGATCTAAGGTTGAGCATGAGCACGAGCACCGTTGACCGACCGAGGTTGCTATTCCGTTATTGTTAGATCACCTGTAATTACACAGAGAATCACTAACATAAATCCTCAATGTGAAAAATCGGGTGATCTCAAACTAAAGCAATACTGGTGTTGGCCCCGCCAATATGCGTGTCAAATAAGGAAACGGCAGGAATATGTTGGCGTGGTACTCGCTTTATTCGGAGCCGAGAAATCCTCTGCACTATAACTGGGATGTTGGGTAAAAGAATTCGGTTGGCAGCATGGTTCGTTTTGATAAACGAATTAGCGTGACGTCTAGCAAATTGTTGAAATATAAATGATGATTTCTGAGTTGAACCTAATATTACGAGTAAGGATGCTGCTGGGGTCACTCATCAAGTTTAATAATGGTTTTTCAATACCTCTTGAATCATCAATAACGCTTAACGTAAAAAAAATGGACAAAAAATTGCCGATTTTTCATGGGTTTACCCGCGCTGACCCATGCAGCATCAATCATAGTAACCCATGAGTCAGCAGACAAAATTTGACAGCTCTATCAGTCGAACTCTAACCGTGATGGCAAAAACAGTGAAGCAACTCCGTTCAGAAGTGTGCGCGTTCAAAGAACGGCACCCCGCCGCGTCGAAAACGGACATCGTGCGGCACTTTGTGGACGCCGGATACGCCTGTTCCGGCATCTACAACATCTTGGCACTATTAGACAACAATCAGAGCATCGAAAGAAAGCCCGGTTCCGGACGGCCGACGACCCTGAGCGACAAGAAGCTCCAAAGGATGCTGAAGAGGAAGACCGAGGGAAAAGTGACTACATCGCTGCGTACTCTTGGCCGGGAGGTCGGTTCAACCGGCCAAACAGTGAAAAAGTACCTGGCGAACATGAACATACATGTCAGGAAGCGGAAGTCACGTCCACTGGTTTCAGTGCTGCAGCAATGATGCAGCGGCAGCGGCTGAATAAGATGAAAATAAGAAGAATGATTAGTAATTTCCATTTAATTCCAACTACCTTTATTGCTTATCTTGACAGATACGCGTATTTCGTCTACAATGTGCAGACTTCTTCAGGGTCGGGGACTAATACTCGGGTGTACGCCACAGGCCGGAAAAAGCCTGGGGGTGGACGAAAACTAAGCGGTAGGGAAAAGAGTGGGTGGGGTTAATCTAACTGCCATTTTTCTACTAATCATCGTACTCTCTACACGATCCTCCCTCCATAATTGAATAAGATGGTTAACTCGATTTTCCCGGCGAATCCCGACGTGGCGGTGGTGATGCACAACGATTTTACTTCCCCCAAGAAGGAAGTGAGCTCCGAGGTGAAGTTCATTTCACACACCAAGTTCCCCAAGAAGGTGCTGCTGTTGCTGACAATCAGCGAGAAGGGGATGTCAAAGCCGCTCTTCTTTCACTAGGAACTGGCCGTGAACGGGGAAATTTATATTACGAAATGCCTGCCGGAAGTTGCGTCGTTCATCAAGAAATACCATAAGGGCAAAGACGCCGTGTTCTGGCCGGATCTGGCGTCGGCCCACCACTCGAAGCGATCGTTGGAGGAGATGGAGCGGCTGAATATCGATGTGGTACCCAAGTTGGCGAACCCGCCCAACGTCCCCCAGCTGCGTCCCATCGATAATTTCTGGGCCGACCTGAAGCGTAAGATCTACTCCAACAATTTTGTCGCGAAAACTTGCTTCGAGGCTCCTCCAGCTTTCTCCACCTGTTGCCCTTCTGCTGGTCATGCTATTCCTCCTTGGACCAGCGCTAGACGTTCGCTATGATTTAGCTGCAGTTCCGGTGGACCCTCAACTTCTACCGTGCGCCTTTCCAATGTGTTAACGGACTCGCAGCCTTGACAAACCACAAAGGTAAGTCGTTTTCCTGAATCGATGACGCACGCCGAATAACGGGGGGATCAGGTTGGCGAACGGTAACTGGACACTACCGGCGTTTGAAGTGGTCAATTAGATAGAATCAGGCTCCTTCCGTAAATTTTAAGATAAAACTGCGAGGTCCTGTGAGCGCGATGGAGACTTGGAGACGGTGGTTAAATGTCTTTATTTTGCTAGGCAATGGTCGGATCTTGTTCGAAATTTTTGTTTTTTGATTAAGTGGATGTGAACAGCCCGGATATCCAATGGTACTTCCATACGTCTTCCACTCAAACTTCTCTAAACTACCGTAACGTTTGCTTTAACTTGATTTTTGTACTCTGTGGAACGAACGCAGTCTTTTAAGATCACCAGGCTATTAGAAGTGTCTTCTGATGACCGTTGACTCCGAACCAATGGCTGTTCTTCCGCCTCGAATTCTCCACGCAATAGCCCATTTTACACTACCCCTATGGCCGTGCATTCATTGCTGGGACTGTGACATCTGGTGGTGGATTGCATAATTCTTGATCGGGTAGTTCTGCTACTGGTTGCGATCGTGGTGGTTCTGAGATATTTCATCGTACACGAACATGAAAACACTTTCTTGGTTTTGATTTCGATTCTAATACCGAAAATTACACGCAAATAATCTTATCAATCTTGCACGCAACACTCATACATAAAACAGCTGTTAGGTTATAGTGGTTATTAAGTCTTAATTAACTTCTTTTGAGACCGAACAACCCCTACCAGAATGGTTTGTTTCAAAGAAAACATAAACTTGTTAGATCAATTTCCTGAGATAACTGGTGTAAACTCAGGCTAAAGGGGCTAAATGTTTTTGACAATGTGCCGTTGGGATTTTCGGAGAGAGAAGTAACTCATCAAATCTTCCGATCTACTTCTTAGTATATTGGTATGAGCTAAATGGAAGACATCTGCATTGAGCTATCTCAAATTATTATATTTTGCCTACGATTTCACAAAACATTGCGGTTGGTTGAGCGAATTGGAGATAATGAAATAACTGGGTATATTACCAAGTCTCCACCGGTTTGTGCAAAACAAATGAGTTTGGAAATCAATAGAAACGTAAAGTTGCCAGAAAGCTTGAAATGCTTTTAGAGACACTAATTTCACCAAATCTCTCAATAGTAAATTTATGTGCGTTTGGATAGATTGCTCTGTCAAACGTTCAACTTGCTTTTCGCAGATATAAGTTCCAGTAAAAGTAGTAATAAAAAAGTTTGGAGAATGAAGTCGTACAAATTGAAAGTACATACTATAATTGTTATACCTGTATTCTCCGTACGTGGAGTAACGATTATGATGTAGAAGGAGAGTCCGTTCATCATCATGAGGCACCAAGAGTGAACAGTAATGTTTGCTAGAATGAAAGATATGAAGAGTAAGTGTTGAAAGTCTCGTCAGTGTACGGTAGGTTGAAAATTGAAAAGAAGTATTGAAAATTGAGCGAAAGGGCATGGGTAAAGTAGTATTCGAACCAGGGCGGTTGTGTTTGCTCCTCCCTTGTAGGCATAAAAAAAGGGGGGGAAAAAAACACCGCCAAATATCACAAGCTATCAGTGGTACATGAGCGCGATCTATCACGTTACTATTGCCTGTTGAGGTGGCGGATTCGTCCGTGCCTTGACCTACCCCGCAGTGGGATGTTAGGCAATGGTAACGTCCATGATTCGAGTACTACTTTACCCATGCCCTTTCGCTCAATTTTCAATACTTCTATTCAATTTTCAACCTACCGTACACCGACGGAACTTTCAACACTTACTCTTCATATCTTTCATTCTAGCAAACATTACTGTCCACTCTTGGTGCCTCATGATGATGAGCGGACATCTCCTTCTACATCATAAATTGAATGTATTTTCCCAATAAAAAAAACACTACCACACTGTGTGAGTGGCCCCAATAGCATCCTTACTGTTGGTATAAATCGGTCCGAATAGCTCTCAAGCGTAACCTAAATTTTACCTTGTTTTTGCACATCCCACTTTCTGAGCGGCCCCAACAACATCGTTACATAGATGGAGCGAAATCGGCTCTCAAACGTTGTTTTAAATTTTCGTTGTTTTCTAAATGAGAATACACCGTCCCACTTTTAAGTGGCCCTAAAAGCATCCATAGTGATAGTTTAAATCCAAGCAATCGGCTTTGGAGCGTAACCAAACATTTGAGCTTGTTGTCCAATTGAAAACCCATGATTACACTTTTTGAGAGGTCCAACTGCTTCTACACTGTTTGTTTAACCTTTGAGCATTCGCGTTAACACATGTAGATTTTCCCTTGCCATTTTGATACTAAAGCGCCTATCGATGTAAAACCAACGTAAATTCCTCAAAAAACTCTTTTTGGATCAAACAGCATATTCTTTAATAACAGAGATTCCTCAAATAGCGTGCTATAATGTGATATTGCGAGACGTGGCCACGTGTATAAAATACGAAGTGCGTCAAGTTTGATATAACTGGTTCCAACTTGGTATATCTCGTAATCCTGACAATCTAGTCGGCTTCTGTCTTCGACAAATGGGTTCAGTAGATCTAATGGTGACTATTAGTTAAGAATTTTATCACTACGTGGCGCTTAGTAAACGTGGTGGAAGTAAATTTCTTCAAAATGCTCTTTTTTCAATTCCTTGATTATCGAGATTTTCAGCCCTGGGCTGGTTCACTCAAATACATTTTTGGGTATTTTCGTAACTTGTCCGGGGGTGGGATTCGAACTCGTGACTTTGGCATGAGAGGTATCGATTTTAACCACTACGCCGGGGTCACCCCCCACTTAAAAATGCATTATATGTAGATCCTGACCAAATGGATAGTTTTAGTCTTTGACATAGTTGTTCAGCAGGTCAAGGTCTTTTGATTGATGAATAGAAGTTCGAAATTGTCTCAATACGTGGCACAAGTGTATAAACAATTCTCCCGAATATGCTATCCCTTGGGATCCTGACTATATTCACAAAACACTTATTCTATCCTGCCTCAGCATAACTCCGATACATATCAGCGCCATGTAGCGAGAAAATTTTGAACTGTTACTTACCAATCAAAAGGCCGTGGCCCACTGATCAACATTGTCGAAGACAGAAACATTCTATCTGATCAGGATCAGGATACCAAGATATAGAATATACCTGGAAATAATTATTACACCAGCGCCGCGTAGCGAAAAAATTGTGAGGCATCATTCAAAAGATTTTGTTCTACTGAACAACATTTTTCAAGACACAAACATTCTATCTGATCTAGATACCAAGATATAGCATATTCCTGAAAATAATTAGCACACTTGCGCTGCATAGTAAGAGAATACTAAACTGTTTGCCAGTGAAAAGGCCTTGACCTACTGAATAGCTTTGCTGAGGACAGTAGCAATCTATGTGATCCGTATCACGAGATATTCCGGGAAGGAATGTGTTGTACAAACTACAATGTGCGAGTGCTTTTGTTAGAAAAGTTGGCACGAGTGCTGAAAGGTTATGTCGGTAGCAATCGGATCTCAACCGATATACAGGGTGTCTCACAATAGGTGTCACTAAAACAAAATTACAGCAAAACAAATCAACCAAATCATAGCATTTATTTTTCATTTGAAAGATACATGTTATAGAAATAAATCATACTAATTCAATTCGAGTCTGTCGCCCTTTTCCTTGATAACTTTGCGCAAACGCTTTGTAAACCCATCGCAGCTGGCACGCACGATTTCCTGAGGAATTTGGTCACAAATATCAACCAAATGTTTCTTGAATCGATCTAAATTTAGCCCTTTCGTAGGGCCTATATGTTGAAGAATATAACCCCAAACAAAGTAGTCAAGTGGATTTAGATCCGGTGAAGATGCCGGCCATTCTTCGCTTGTGATGTAATCAGGCAAATCTTCCGCGCACCACGCTTTTGTCTTCTTTGCCTTGGGAGGTGGAGTGAGCCTGTTGAAAAAGGGGTTCCAAGGGTAAGGGAAAGGTTTTAAAAGGGAAAATTGGGGTGGTTTGGTGGAGGGGGAATTTTTTTGCCCTTTTTTGTTTTTTGTTTTGGGATTAATTTTTATCGCAGCAAGCCGTGCTTTGAAAATGACGTGTTTTGCTTTTGCTGCGTCGTTTTCGCGGAAATAAAATCAATCAAATTCCTTCATTCAACTAAAATAAATGGTGAAATTATAGTTTCTCCGAGTGCTTTGCGTAGGACGTTGGGAATGGAATCCTTCTTATAGTGTGATATGGTCGTATTTTTTTTTAATGGAATGTGCGTCGGTAGTTTTTTCCCATGTTTTTAGTGCCCCGCTCCCGCATCCGGATGAGCTTTCCAGCATCAGATAAGGAACATTGGTGAGGTCGTTTTATATTATCATAAATATACCTTAACTATATACACGCCAGGATCAAGAATTTCCATTTTTGATTCTGGAAGTATGAAAACTCATTGCATATCCATTTGATATGTGAAGATATTCATGCGGGGCTTATTGTATATGAAGATGACCTCAGGATGTACGTGTAGGAACAGGCATTCTTGAAATGGGTCGTTGGATTTTCAATAGAGCTGTCACCTTCAATCTCCAGGGCTAAAAATGTTTGCACATAGTGATCACATATAAATTACTGAAGAAATGCAGACAAGTTTCTTCCATAAAAGCACTGCCGTTCAGTGGGAGATTGATTGTAAACACACACACACACACACACACTACTGTTGTTTTAAATGAAGTCAAATCAGCTCTTAAGCGTTACTTTAAATTTACCTTGCTTTCTGAATGAAAATCCACTATCACACATAAGTGGCCTCAACAGCGTATATTGGTTTAAGTCGGTCCAAATCGGTCCCCAAGCGTTATTAAAAACTAAATTGTTCAAAGCTGCTATCTGAACTATTGATTCATTCCTCTAAATGGTCTAAATCGGAAATCGGTCAAATGTACGAGTATAGTTTACTAAACGGGTGGCGAGAATTCCGCGTATCGTTTACCAAAACAAACCATGTCAAACCGTTTTATCCAGCATCCGAGTGATTTCTCGTAAAAGTGTGAAGCCGTCATCACTTCAAATAAAGCGATTATTACGTCATCAATTTTCTCCCTACCCTTGCCATATTTGACCTGTATTCAGGCGGGACCAGCGCTGGTATTGCCTTGATCTTACAAAAGATTTTACACATTGAGGATGTATGTTAGTCCTAGCATCATCTGTTGATTCTCTGTGTAATTACAACTGATCTGGCCATAACATACGGCTGTAAATCATGTTCATGTTCATGCTCATGTGCCTTTTGGGATTTCTTGAGAAGAAGTTCATCGTCTTCCGAAAAACTGAATTACACGTAACTACAACAACAAAGAAGCTGCAAGAACGTTTGAGAAACTGAGCTGAAATTGATACATTTTTGTTGATCGGTCGGTCGGATGATCAGAATAGGAAATAGCCAAACCGGTAACTGCTACAAAACCGAATGACCAAAACACGCACTCGGAAGTTATATAGAGAAGTTTCGCCCAGGATGATAAGTTCGCTGAAAAATTCCAATTTGGCAAGCGGTTTTTGAAAACTCAAGTTTTCAGTGCTTTACAAGGAAGGGTACCTGAAAAACGCAGTCTTCCATTGAGCAGAACACACAATGGTCCTGTAAAAATTCGGCCATGTTTCGCTAGCTGCCACTACAGTCTAGAGATACTCCAGTGGTGCAGTGACAACAGGATGGATTTAATTGAAAAGGACCTCTATCCACCGAAATGCCCTAAATTTTGCTAAATAAAGAAATATTGGGCACTCGGGATGCTGCAGAGATGAAGCCGGTTTAACAAGCAGAGTACGTAAAAGAGTATACGAAAGATTTCATGATTATAAATTCGTCATTTTATCAAAACAAAAACGGAATGTGGATATTTTTCCTGAAAGTGCAACTGCTTAACTGTTTTATTTCATCAAAATAATCCAAAGATGGACCTGATTTCTTGCGACCAGATATATATATTATATCGAGCCATTTAGCTACTTTAAAATCTACAATCAACTATAACAAACTGACGCAAAACGTAATAATGGAAGACTAATATTACAATTGAACTATTATATAACTAACCTAAACACTGATTACTTATAAATATAGGATGGTCCAAATTGTCTCCGCTCCCGTAACACTCATACAACATACTAACGTCAGCATCGCAAACAACACTGAGCATGAACATGCGACCAAATACACTTCTATGCCACCCTTCGAAGCTACGACTAGAATCGTCAAGTCCCTTCAAACAGCTGTAAAAGCCGAAGCAAACACAGAGCATAACGCATAAAGAGTTTCGTCAAGTCCGAAAATGATTCGTCGTGCCAGTGAACAACGCCGCAACACGTTGCATGCTTTATGTTGCAGAGCACTAGATGTAAATGCATATTGCCATGAACAAAGGGGCGACATTTTGTGCGCTCCGGTGTACATTTCCGAGATCGCAGTTTCAGATCGCTTCACAAATTTTGATAACAACAGAGATACTCATTTTATTTTTGACTGAATTTTGCTCTGTCAGTTCACTCTACTCAGATTTTCAACCAGCTGAAAAATTAATGAAGCATCCTCCAAGTATTCAAAACCTACGTGGCTATTCAAAATGAGACCATTGAAATGCAAAGTGAAATATTGCAACAATGCATGATGTGATGAAGTCGGATATCGTCCTGTAGATAGGCAACATCTAGTCCGAATCCAGTCGACTAAAACCGTAAATATAACACCTTTCTACGTTGCTTAAGAACAATAAGTGTTGTGTCCTATCTTGCATCGTGCCTTTTGAGTGAAGTTGAAGCTCTTACGTTGCTACAAAAAAAGTGTGTTGTAAGCCTTATAAAAATATGTTCATTTGAATTTTCCATTCTTATAATGAGGGGCAATCACAATTTTTGAAAAAAAAAAAACTTAGCGTGGCTTCTAAAGTGTAGGCCTCAAACTTGAGTACATGTAAGAAATACTGCATCTTCTGGTCACGAACGCTACAATTTTATGAAATGCGTGGACCCCATGCACTGCTCAAATCACAATAAAATTTTCAGAAAATAGTTTTTTCCCAAATTATAAATTTAATTATAATAAATCACGACTTCACGACACATTCAAGATCTTTAATTATCCTGCTTCCCTTTCTTCAGTACCTCAATCGCTTCATTCTGTTCACATCCGCCAATTGACGCCTTCTTCTTGCCTAATTGCCCAATCTTTCATAAATTCTTCAAAAAAAAACGAAACAGGCAAGACACACCTTCTGCTTCTTGCCGACTTTTCGAGTCATAAAACATCTCCAAATCCAAAACAGAAAAACGTGCCGCTCTTTACAGCACGCAGCGTGGTCTCAATTCTACTCTGACCGCTCGGTCGCTCGGTTTAGAATTATCAAATTTTCAACTGAATGGAAACATTAACAAAAACGCGTCTTGTCGGTCGGTTCTGCATACCGCGTCAATCCCAGGAGGAAATCGTGCACAACGACCGAGTCCCCGACATGACTGAGGACACCGACGCGACTCGACGCTCGGTAGAAGGATATCGCTTACGAAGAAATCGTCTTCTTTTCATTTTCGGTCCCCGGCTTCTTATGAATGTTATTTCATGTTTCCTTTTTTTATTTCTTCATTAATCAAACCCAGACACGCCGCCGCTGATGACGGATGACAGGAGCTGAGTTTGACACGCGAACCATTGGATATGGGCCCTGCCCCCTGTGCTTGCTTTCTGAAAAACGTGCTCTGCACGGGAGCAGGTGGTGAAGAGTTTTGTATTTCTATTTCCAAGTGATTTATAAATTGGTGTTAATGAATGGGACACCCCCTCTGGTCACTGCTAGAGATTGTTTGCGTTGAACTTTAAAGCTATTTATTAAGAATCATTCATTACTCAGCATGACGATTTTATGATACATTTATTTTGTCTTTAAC
Organism: Aedes koreicus; assembly: GCA_024533555.2. Taxonomy (NCBI): domain Eukaryota; kingdom Metazoa; phylum Arthropoda; class Insecta; order Diptera; family Culicidae; genus Aedes; species Aedes koreicus. The sequence continues at coordinate 251,372 of JAHHFK020003695.1, forward strand.
TCAACAATTAAACATCAAGCTGGATTAAAAGAATTGACCAGTTTGTGATGATTTCATCCTACGTGTTATTCGATCCCCTTACCAGGATATGCTTTTTCAAGTAATTAAGTCTTGTAGCATTAAATGCCGGATTTGCTATTCAGTGAATTCCGATACCATAAAGCCTTTGTCGGGTGATGATGATGATATTATGATGTTTTGCTACCTCTTTCAATAACAAAAGCATGAATTGAATTATACGGAAATCGAACGAGATGATGGAGGATGCCGATACCGGGTTTCATTTGAGAGCAAGAATACTGTTCTTGCATGGTCCAATTTCCTTGCAGTATGTGGTCGACTGTTACATTAAACAACCAAAACCCTGGCCGGATGGATAGCTGGCCTTGTTCTCAATGCATTTCCGATGGATGCTCAGTGTCCTGACGCTGGAGAATTGAGGTGCTTCAAAAACCCAGTTACACGAGACCGGACTTGAAATAGTGGGCTTACCAACACATATGGTTTTAGTTTCCTCGGAAAATAGGGCCCCACAGCCCATCCTCAGCGTGCAATGGGTTTGCATTCATCAGCAGGTACACATCATGGCAATGTTTTCGAATGTGATGATGGATATGTCGACCATGTTTCTTTTGTTTCACTCTACATTCACTCGTCCATTCATGCAGTGTATTCAATCTTTTGTTCACAGTAACACTAATGGTCATTATTCGAACGTAATGTGTCCGTATACGTGTGTGGGTGTGCATCCTACTGGAAAACCACTGCCCATTCAAGTTGAAAAGGAAGCTCTTCAAAATGCTAAGCTTCCCATCATCTGTAGGAATGAAATTAATAGATTAAATCCGGATGTGGGTGTAGAATGGCACCAAGGGCAGATTTCACACACCATTATGCTCGTCGTAGTGATAGGGGGGTGGGGATTTTCCTTCTACCGATGCGTTTGCAGTGAAAGGTGCTTGTAAAGCTAACAGACCATACCAAATAGAAAGCCGGATCCATCAGCTTGAACTAGTTTCAATAAATCATGATGTGGCACACGGTCGTCACACACCAAGAAACAGTGTCAATCAATCAGATGGAGCTGGTTGTTGGGTCGAGAGGACGTGTTGTTGTCCTCACAGAAGAAAGGAGAGGTTTTTGATTTACTAGAATGAATCATTGTGTTGACGTGTGTGCAGCTGCTGAAACTGGAACTTCAAAGGATAAGTGTATTGTTCGGAAATGGCAAATGGGAGCTGTTATTGTTCATTCAAAAAGTACGATAAGGTTTCCAATGCTCGTTTTAACGATTTCTATGGTACGTTAATATAAATTCATTCTTCACAATTGTTTTGGCTTCAGTCAGTTGAGAAACTTCGAAAATTAATGTTACATAGTGAACTCTTTCAAACTTAATTATAAGGGAAGGTCCATTAATTATGTCACGCAGTAGGGGGGAGGGGGGTTTCGAGAAAACGTGACGATCCATACAAAAAAAAATTGAAGGTCCATACAAAAAACGTGACATGGGGGGGGGGGTTACAAAAAGTCAATTTTAGCGTGACGTAATTAATGGACGTTCCCTAAGCTACCAAAATATCATTTAAATTTCTGTGCCATGAGGCCGACACATGCATGTGTCCCTTAGAAAAGAATTAGTTGAATGAGATCAGAATATAAATTCAATCAAGCGCCTCAAGTCTCACGTCGAAATGAACAATAATTAATAATTTAATAAAATTTTGCCGCACTGCGGATGTTTCAGCATCGGGTGGCATAATTTTACATGAGATCATTGTTTACGTTCCACTATTTTTGTCCGGGATTAATTACATCTCGTGTAAAGTTAATTGTGTTTATGTGTGTAGAATAACAATACCATGATCAGCATAATTCACGATGCTTCTCAATAACGAGTAATTTTTCATTGACTTGTGGAGAATACCGGACAATTTAACATCATTACTTCAATAAATTATGAGTCGATTTAATTCCAACACTTTCAAACTTGCGTAACTGTTTTTATACTTGACCTAAGTAAAGTAACCAAATTGCCAGTTTCCCTTAAGGCTGTATTGTTTACATCCGCTTAGTTGTGCATTTGTCAGTGAGATTCCGGTCGAGATGGCAGGATTTCGTCTACCCACATGCAAAGTCCTGGATTGTCGCTCACGCCTTGGAAAAACTGATGAATATATAGTGCCGGACTTGAGTACATATAAATACATATAAATATGATAAAAATTTTGGTTTGCAACAGTACATGAATTTTTCAGATATGGGAAAAGAAATATGTATTTATCAACGACTTGTTAAAAGGATTTTTGCTGTAAGTTTACTTTTCAGAATAAAACAAATATGCAAAGGACATGATAGTGAAGGTGTTTTAAGTGAAAAAGTTAATCAACTGAAAGATATCAATTGATTTTCACTGACTATGTCAGTATTTTGTTGCGTACACAGATAAAAAGAAACATTGAACTTTCTGCGTTATCTAATGCACATAAATGGAATGCTAGATTTGGCAGAAAATAATGGGATATTTCATGTAAATTTAAGCCAGATAACGCTAGAGTCTAGCCTGCTGTATGAAAGATTGCAAACATTGTTGTATGGTGCATGAAAAATTGCAAAAAAAATCGTTGTTTACGTCAATTATGAAGATGGAACATCGCAAACATCCCAAAACTATTAAAACAGAGCTGGAGTTGGAGAACATCTAGGGAAAAAACAACAAAAACACTGGGAAAATTGGTTGTACAAAACTTGATGGGTGGAGTAAAAAGGAAGGTGTGGGCATTCGGGAGGGGAGATGAAATTGAATAAAACAAATATTGTAAATCATAACATATTAGTAGTTTTTGATTCCCTGCATTGGATTTTCAAGAAAATCCAATAATCGGTGTAATTTTGGTGAGTAAATATGTGTGTGCCATTTTTAGCGAATACACCCTTTAATTAAAAGCTTTTCATTTGTGTTTCATTTTTGCATTATTGTGAATGTGGAATTTTCCTAAGCAATAAATTAAGTAAAGAATATATTCTACATGCTGTTCGAAGATTTGAAATAGTTCACAATTTTTCTGACTTACGTTTAGTTCCTTTCGATTATCTTGGGTGTACGATTATAATTATGCATTAATGCTTCTTAACGTTGCTGCTCTAGATGTGGACCTATTTTAAGGATAGTTTTTGTTTCATTTACATTTTAAATGTTAAGTTATTTTGGCTTACCAGCAGTAATACTTAAGAAATTTAAGGTTTAAGAATTAGTTCTAGTTCACGGAGTTAGAAAATATGAGAAAAGAATAGTTCGCTGTATACTTTAGCTTTTGGTTTTAGGCAATCAAAACACAACCTTTTTTCTCCTTTTGCTTGTTTGCTTATCTCCCTCTATTGTCACAGACTCGTACTTGTCAGTGTGGTTGCAGAATCCGCTTGCTGAGGTGTCGATCGTGGTGAATGACGGAAGGTGCGCTGAGTCCTGTGTGGCTAACAATCTCCCGGGGTGCGCCAACCTACGCTTACGCTTACTCTGCGTCGCACCGGACGTCTAAAACCGCCAGCTTGGTTGATGGACGTTTGTAGACACCGCTGGCTGTTCTTACGGTTGCGTACCTAACCTGTCCATCTTTGCTTACCGTGACGCTGACGACCTTCCCCAGCGGTCAACAATTACGAGGCATGCTGGGATTGACGATAACGACTATGCCACCAACGGTGATCGGCTTGGTGTGACGGAACCTTTTAATACGGCGGGTGATCTCTGGCAGATAGTCCGATATCCAACGTTTCCAGTACTGGTTTGCGAGAATCTGCGATGCTCCAGAACTGTTTAAGGATTGCGCCGGTATCATCGATGTTGGTGAGTGGTTTCGACCCGTTGGACGAACCGAGCAAGAAGTGATTCGGGGTTAGTGCGGGGGCCGAATCATCTTGTATCGGCACATGGGTTAACAGACGCGAATTAACAGTAATCTCTACTTCAGTTAGCAAATTACGAAGTACTTTATCAGTAGGTCTTTTCACCAAACAGATTACCATCAGGTTGTTTTTGACGGTGCGCATCAACCGCTCCCAGCAGCCACCCATGTGCGTCGACAGTGATGGGTTTGCAAACTCCTTCATCAGTTCCTGCTGACTGATTGCTTCGTTGGTCTGCTTTAGCTCTCGATTTGCACCAACGAAGTTTGTGCCACGATCACTATACATTTGCACGGGTGTTCCGCGGCGTGCGATGAAGTTGCGTATTGCTATTATGCAGGAACTTGTACTAAGCAAATGAACAACCTCAATGTGGATTGCTTGCACGGTCAGGCACGTGGCCAACATACCCAAACGCTTCTCAACTCTCCTACCAACGACGACTTTGATCGGCCCGAAATAATCCACTCCTACATGAGTGAATGGTCGCGAGAAAGCGGTAAGGCGGGCTTGAGGAAGATCGGCCATATACGGTGGGTTGGGTGCAGCTTGTTGGTTCTTGCATGGTAAGTGGTAAGTGATGTGTCAGAAAAGAAGGACGAAGCTCGTTTTCCGTAGTCCCACTAAGGGCTGGTGATGGTGCCCAATCTTCTTCACTACACCATAGAAAATCTGGTCCTATGAACTTTCTATGGTTGGAGGACATATCTGGTAGGCTGTTCCATTTGGTAGCGTCATCGGCACAGTTCAGTTTGCTAGGCACCCAAGCCATTCGTGTACTTCCGAAAGTTCTATGATCTCGCTGATTCTGTGGCCAACATATTGGTTGTAGCGACGGTAGTCAGATTTTATCCAACATCCCTGGAATCTGACCAGTACACCTTTTTGTAGATCCGGATGGATAGCGATTGTTCGATAGTTCGAGCTAGGCGGGCGCCAAGGACTGCAGCTGATAGTTCCATTCTTGGAATTGACACGAACTGAAGTTGCGCAACTCTCGTTTTACCGGCGACGATAGAGCAGGTGATAGTCCCTGCCTTAACGAAACGTATATAACCAACAGCGGTCATACCGTTCTCGCTAGCGTCCACCATCGTATGAAGTTGAATATCGTCGGCTTCCTCCGCGGGGTATTTAGAGTTGTAGCAACGTGGGATTCAAACACATTCAACCTGCTGTAAAACTTTAAGCCAAATGCGCCATTTCTCGTATGCGTCGTCGTCTATTGCTTCGTCCCACTGTACCTTGGATCGCCAGATTTGCTGTAGCAGGATTTTCTGAACGATAAAAAATGCGAGACTAGACCAAGTGGATCAAAAATGGTCATTAGAACACGAAGTACTTCTCGCTTCGTGGGACGTCGTTGGCCTCCTAACAAATCTGGATCATAACGGTTCATTCCGACCTTGTACGTGAAGACATCGTCGATCGTGTTCCACGACATGCCCAACACTTTCTCGGTGGCTAGCTCCGTTGATAGATCGAGGCATTTCTCGTCTGTGTTTGCACCCTGCAGCGTTGTCAGCACCTATCTTGAAATGCTAACCCTATTTCGAATCTCAAAACCGCCTTGCTCGTGAACATATTTAACGTCCTTCGCCAATTGGATGGCTTGATCTTCAGTATCGACACTAATGAGCATATCGTCTACGTAGTGTGATTTCGTGATAGCTTCGCAGGCAGCGGCGTATTTGTTCGCGAATCGCTCCGTGTTCATATTTTTTACGAATTGAGCAGTACTGAGGGAGCAGCATGCCCCGAATGTCATTACCTGCATCGGGTATACTACAAGGATTCTCTGTCCATCCATCCAGTAGAAACACTGACATAGTTGGTCTTCAGCTTTGATCAGAGCTTGGTGAATAATTTCATGTATATCGCCGGTCAGTCCTATCTGGCGTTCTCGAAACTGAAGAAGAATCGCAAGGAGTGAGCACAACAAATCCGTTTCGTGGGCTGTTGCCGCTGCATCCCATACGATTCGTACCTTCCCCGGTTTATTTGGGTTGGTCACCGGAAAAATCGGCAAATACCAGCGTCGCAGACATTTCTCATTGATCTCTTCGTCGGTGAACTTACGAATGTATCCTTTCTCGACATAGTCGGCAATCTTTGCTTGTAGAATTTCCGTCAGCTTTGGATCCTTCTGCATTAGTTTCTTTAGGCACTGGAATCGTCGCAGCGCCATTGATCTACTGTTGGGCAAGCGGGTGTCACCGTATTGCCAAAGTAGACCAGACTCGTAACGCCCATTCTTACGATGGGTAAGCGACTGTAGCAGTGATACCGCACGTTCATCTTCAATGGATAACAGCGCATTCTCCGATCTGGTAACCCCGAGGCTGTCTAGTGAACAATATTCCTTTATAGTTTTATGTAAATCTTCGTCAGACTTCGCACTAAACGGACAGACGTGGAAGGTGTAGTGGTGTAGATTCGCATCATTTTTGGAACTCCATCCTCCACATATGGTCCATCCGAGCCGTCTCTTTACAGCGATCGGTTGAACGCTTTCCCCTTCTCGATACTTTAAGCCGAGACTAAGCTTAGCGTGCTTCATCCCTATAAGAATATCACAAAGATGTAAATGCAGCTGTGACAATTCGGCCATGTCCATCGTTTGTTGTGGCCACTGTAGTTCTTTCACTGTCCTGACGTCGTTCATGAGAAATTTTTTGCTCTCATTCTTGGCACCGGCGATAAGAAGATTGCAGATGCGAGAATCCACTTCGTATCGTTCGGTCCCTCCAGTCCATCTGAGACACAAAGGACTTACGTGACCGTCAAGCTGCAATTCGTTCGCGAGTTCTTGATCTAGCAAAGTAAGCGCAGAACACTCATCCAGGAATGCGAACGTGTGTATTGTTTGATTGCTTCCGTACAACACTACTGGTAGATACCGAAACAGTACTGAACTGATAGCTGTCTCATGAGTGTTGCATCCAGACTTGCTAGTACTGGGTTGCGGATATTGCTCACGCCTGGTAGTAGCCACGGTAAAGGTTGGCTTTTTTTTTTTTTGAATCGTTATGCAGTAGTTCATGGTGTCGGTACGTGCACCCATCTTTACCACATGGTTTAGCTCTAAAGAATCCTTTATGGACACGAAGGCACGTGCGGCAGAATCCGAATTTCCTTATGACGGCCCATCGAGATTCTCTGGAGAGCTCTAGAAAACGTTTGCACTTATCAGCCGACTTACAACGTTCTTTGCAAATCGGGCAGTCTTCGTTCGACGAAATTGATGCAATGGTGGTTTGCTCGTTATTATAGTTCTCTTCCGGCTGGGTAGTTTCAGGATGGGCGTTGAGGTATGCATTTCCTTTCTTTGATCCCCGTGCTTCGTTCCGAATAGGCTTTCCGTCGTGTGTCGCAGAAGGGTATACCACGACGCTCGCTGCTTTCACCAAACCGTAAATCCACTTACTGAAGGTCCCCAAGTTTACCATTGATAGCGTATGGCGATGCTGTGCCCAGTTGAGCTTGAGTGACGGTGGTAGTTTTCCAACAAGCTGATGTAATAGTGTAACGTTGTACATGTACTTCTGCAGTACACACGCATCTACAGTGACACAGAAGCTTAGAACGTTCACCGCGAAGTCCACTAACGTTTCCAGCTTATCTTCACTTATAGACGATAATGAACTCACTTTTCCGATCAGCGACTGTATGATCACCTCCGGTTGCCCGAACAGCATATTTAAAGTTGAGAGGATACCCGAAACGTTTCCTGAATGCATTAGACGACATTTACCGCTTCGTAGGCTCTTCCTTTTAAGCTCTTCTGTAGCCGAACAATATTTTCATCCTCCGTAAATCCGCACATCGTGGTCGTTCGATTGTACATAGAGATGAAAACTGGCCACTCTTATGGATCACCAGAAAATGTTGGTAAATCTTTGGCATCCGCTTGTCGTGCTGCTATCTGCGAGGGGGAAGGCCTCCTATGTCTGTCATCTAAATTCGTAGCAAACCGGCACGCATAATCCGACTCTCTCGGATGAAGTTGAGTTGACTGTAGAAGAGCATCTGGAACAAACTGTCTAAACTATTCACGCGTTGAAGCTCTGCATGCTGCATCTGCAACCGGATTCAGGATGCTAGATATTGGGTCTTGTATTTGGTTCGAAGGCATCACATTTCCCGGTCGTTGCACTGCTGCTTAGCCGCTAGATCGTGGTTGTTTCTGTTCTCGTAGAATTCTCTCCTGTTCCCTCTGCTGTTCCCACTTCCGATTGATAGCTTCTGCATCTTTCTTAAACGCTTCCTGTTGTTCTTGGAGAATATTTTCTTGACGTAATTTCTCCTGTCGTTGCTGTTGTTGCTATTGTCGAAATTGTTGTTCTCTCTCAAGCTGCTTCTGCTGTTGTTGTCGTAACGGATCTGCCAACATCCGTAGTTGCTGATGTTCCCGATGAAGTGTTGGATCTTGATGCAACCGTTGTTGCTGTGATTCTTCTTGTGGTTCACTTGTTCTAGTACTGTTTCTTGAGCAATGGGTTCACCTGTGTCAAAAGGAATAGGATTGAATGTCTCCACCCACTCTTCAATACGACGGCGTGATGCGCTAGAGCTCCTACTCGATCTTGATTCACTTGCCAGATTTTCCAAGATCTTATGTTTGTTGTTCGGATAATCTTTATACTCCTGCGTAGCCTTTTCCTCCGCACATCTACGGCGTTCTTCTTGCTGCTGCAGAAATGCTCATTCCTCTCGCAGTTTCATCAGTTGAAGCTTGGCGCGATTTCTTGAAGACTTCTGAGACGAAGAAATCGAAATTCCAGATAGTGTTTCCACTGTATCGATCATAAGTAATTCCATTCTCGGCTATGGCGAGTTTGACTCCGAATGATGCTTACTGCCCGATGGGATTTTAGTTGATAGTGGACTCATACAAATCACTGGAACAAATGGGCCTTTCGTTGACGCCTGCTGTTTCTGCTCACTAGTTGTCGTAATTGCCAATGGCTTAAAAAAATTTCGTGATGTTGTTGCTGGAGGAACCACCAGATTACCACGAGAACTTGTCACGATCTTCCCGATGGTTATATCTCTGAGCGACCGCTGATCCTGGATGATGTCTTCTCGCATTGGTGCTCCATCTGAAGCTGCCTTAGTTCGCTGGACCCATTTCGCCGTCACGCAGTTAGTACAACTCCAGCTCTTATCGACAAACTTCCTCCAAAACGCCCACACAAACGAAATGATGCCATCCGTCACATACATCGCACTGGACCATCTCATCGGTGTCTGGACCTTGACATGTTCTGCAAGCATGACCTCCCAAAGTGTCCTCTGGTATCACCAAATCCGGATATCCGACACCAACACCACAAGTGGCATATTGTTTATTCGGCAGCACTCACTGCATCGGAATTACTTTCACTTCGCGGGATTTTACTCGACCGACCGACCGTACCGTGACAATAACCGAAAATTATATTTTTCTGACTTACGTTTAGTTCCTTTCGATTATCTTGGGTGTACGATTATAATTATGCAGTAATGCTTCTTAACGTTGCTGCTCTAGATGTGGACCTATTTTAAAGCTAGTTTTTGTTTCATTTACATTTTATATGTTAAGTTATTTTGGCTTACCAGCAGTAATACTTAAGAAATTTTAAGGTTTAAGAATAAGTTCTAGTTCACGGAGTTAGAAAATATGAGAAAAGAATAGTTCGCTGTATACTATAGCTTTTGGTTTTAGGCAATCAAAACACAATCTTTTTTCTCCTTTTGCTTGTTTGCTTATCTCCCTCTAATGTCACAGACTCGCACCTGTCAGTGCGGTTGCAGAATCCGCTTGCTGAGGTGTCGACCATGGTGAATGGCGGAAGGTGCGCTGAGTCCAGTGTGGCCAACTATCACCTACACCATTGTCTGACTTCGAAGCTGCAACCCCAACTAACTAAGCAAAGGCAGTAATTTGTTCATCGTTTTAATAGGAATGTCCCAAGTGGATCTGCTGCTCCACCGTTTTGTTTATTATACAATTTGAAAGCAAAATTGAAATTATAAATGAATAAATCGATATATGTGATGCTACTTCATGCAATCAGTGACGACATTTAGTCACTACCGAATTTCCATCATGAACGTGTTAACTACTGTCTTCGGAATGACAAAATGATAAAATCAATCGATTCAACCTTAGAAAAAGAAATTCTCAAAGTTTAAAGTATACCCATCCGCAATGTAAAATTCACATCATGCCATCAAGCGCAGTGGGCAATTTCACTTTTCGTACTTTCCATTAAACTTTCCAATCCCTGGCCGAATCCTTGTTTATGCGAGTTTAAATTTCACCTTGATCGCTCCCGCCGATAGCATAAATATTGGCAAATCCTGGTTTACGATATGGGGTTTCGATGGTCTAGATGGAATAAAAAACAGAGCGGTAATAGCATGGGCTGTAGTTTTTTTTAGTTCAATTTGTTTTTCATCCTCCCAAAAAAAACATCACCAAACATCTGTATTCATTAATTGTATGCTTTTAATTTGCATAGAAAAGGTGCTCATATTTTTCTACCGATCTTTTAGATAGCGAGCGATTCCTAGGAAAAAACTTTCAAAAGGTACAACCTTCCTTGAAATCTTTTCATATAAATTTGAAATGAAAATCCTTTCATAGCTTATTACCGGAGCAATTAGAGTAATTAAGCTTACGACTCCATTTAACTTGGCTGGACGAGAGCCGGTTGTTCTGCCACCCAGAACTGGCACTGGATGACACTATTAAGATGTCTAACGATGCTAAACTGCGGCTTGATTTAATTAATATTGCCGGGAGATTTATTACAAACGGAAGCCGGTTCACCTCTGATTGGGGCCCATGTGGGCTAGGGTTAGTGAGCGCGTGCATGGGTGGCCTTTGGCTACCTACCACCGAGCGATTTGAATGCTAATGACGGGCAATTACAGTGATAATGATTGTAATAAACTGTTCCTATGTTAGCGCTTTTATCAATTTCAAGTATGACGTGACCGATTTGAAATAGTGCAGTTTTTCAATTTAAATGGTTATCTCTTTAAAACTGTCATTGCATAGAACATCTGTTTTCTTTCGGTGGCTAAGCTTTAACCACCCCACTCCAGCGCATCCTTGATAAACACAATCGCCAGAATTTATTTCCGCCGACATCGCTACACCGGGCTTCCGTGTGTATGGCTCGACTCCCCCTCAGTTTCCTCCCTGATTTAATGCAGGATTTGCAGCTTTTGTAGCATTCCCCTTTCATTTCCTCTATGTGCAGCAGCTCACGGGAGCTGTTGCTATTGCGCTGGGGAGTTGTATTGTTTCTTGTGGGTGTATCTCAAGGACCGGAATCGGAAAATGCTGGCGGCTAGCAGTAACTGCTGTCAATATAGATACTGGATAAGGGCGGCAAACAAAGTTACGCTGTGCCAGTTAACGTTTGAGGTCGGTGGAGAAGAGAGCTCAGTTCAAGGGGCTAAATTAAATTGAGAATTATTACCGAATGTGATTAAGCGACCCCGGTGAAGGAGGGGGGAAGTCGTTTTTCTTCGGGGGTGAAAGCTATTGAATCAAGGATATACTAGAACCGCTTGACATGAGTGATGGAGTTCCAGGCTAAACCTGTTACGTCAAAGAAAAAAAAACATAATATGTGTAGGGGATCGCGGGGCAATGGCGATATTAAGAGATGAATGCTAGAGCCTACCCAATACCATCAGCAGTTAAACGAGATTTTTGATTCTACGAAGTTTTCTTTTTATCTCGCTACCACTTAAACATAGAAATATTGTATCGCCCAGTCCATAAAATTGTTTGTAAAATTAGGTTCACACATAGGTTAACACATAGCTATTGAAATGTAAAAAACAAAGCAAAATAGTTTAAATTACTTTTTAAATGGCTTTAAGTGCCTTTATATGCAGACAAATCGTATTTTTTTATGAATTCATTTATTTTATGAATCGTTTGTTTCCGAAAAAGAGCAGATTGAGAAGCGAAAGAGGCAACTTAAACAAAACTAGTTTCATTTGATTTGAAAACTACAGTTCACACATACTACGTATGCCTATTTGCCCTATTGTACGTTATACTGTTGAAAAAAAAATTCAAGTAATATTAAAACGCCAAATTCCATCAAAAGTTTCACACCTCTCAAATCAGAAATCCTTTCTAATGCCAAACATCATAAATCATTCTCCATGCCTACCTGCAGCTCACCCTTATGAAGGGAATCAACTTTTATTGGCATCCTTTCGGAAACCCTTCCAATATACTACTGCACTAAATTCCATACTTCTTGGCCGAATTCCAAGGTATGAGAAAAATCTGGCCTGGAATCAGAATTTGACTAGGCACCGCTATGCCATCTACCGCAATCCAGGCGTTATGAATAATTTATTCCCAGATTGATTGATTGAAACTTTGATCCACCACGTCTTCATCGTCAATCCGTCCGCCAACCTAGCTACAAGAAAGCGGCATCATATGGAACACGGAGACTCGTGGATATTTTCCCCATTCTTGCCCCCATCCGCAAATCATGTACATGCCACTAAAAGATTGTATGCACGATGAAGTGGAAAAGATTGTGCTAAAAGAGCGTCAATCATTCTCACCTTCGTACATATACCGGGTCACACTTGCGAGGCCCACCCCGATTACCTCGTCCCGGGGCCTATGCGGATAGATGTATCAACCCAAGGAGCCCATAATCGACGTCATTTAGGCGGAAAGTGTTCGGCCCCGCTTGCACCTTCGTTGTAGCCGGTCGGCAATGTCGAAAGGATTTCATCGCTTTGCATTAACCCCGAACATACCGCACACCTTTAGATCAACCCCGATGACGACGTTGGGTAGAGAAGAAAGAATGAAAAATGTGGTTATAAAATTCCCGAAAATCCTTTTCAAGCTGGCGGAACATTATACCGATGGTGGTATCGGAAGCTGCGATGGGGATGTACGGAATAGATAGATCAAGTGGATTCTGGAGGTGCTGCCGTTAAGTCGTTTGTGACCGTACAGTTGAGTGGAATATGATAAGATTATATGAGTGTCAGATTGGATCATTTCAAATGTTTAACGAAGAATAACAATACCAATACCAGTACTAATGTCAATACAAAAAAAAATAGTGTCCGGCGCCCTTGACTGCGAGAAAATGACTCCAGCAGAAAAAAAAATTAAGCCAGTTCATATTAGGGAAGTGTATTTTACTATCTTACTAGATAGTAAGGATAAAATTTCCTGATGAATTATCATAATTGACGGACAGTTCATGTATGTATGTTTTGTACGTATCTCTACATATGTTTGTGGACTCTATTTTCTCATAACTGTTGAGCAAGGAATGAAAATCTGATCTCGTGTTTATTGCGAACAAACATATTTAAATTGAACTATTTTTTCGATTGTTGATGGCTTCCATTTATTTAAAAAATATTTTCATTACAAAAAAGTAATCAATTTTGCAAAATTTCCCATTATTGTCATTTAGATACACTTTTTGTTGACCAAAACCGAGACTTGAACAGTATAAATATAACTTACCATATTGCACCCTTTGCAAGTCATGAAAAAAATTAAAATACAGCATCTGTATGTTTACCTCTGCATCCCCACAAAGGTCACAGGAAGGGTGTTTTTATACAGTGGCCGAAATTCCTATAAGCAAACCCCCATTTTTTTTAAATTCTGAACCCACTACATAATGCAAGGATTTTTGTTTTATTACTAAAACGTTACTTGACCACTCAAAATTATGTAATTGAATAAATTTAGGTTGAGTCACAATTTTTCGGTGATTGATTATAATAATTATAACAGGAAATTCCTATAAGCGCAGTATGACAATGCTACACCTATCGTGCTCGATTTACACAAACAGTAGTAAGCTGTCATTCTTTTGAGTTGCAGCTGTATGTGTGAGCGTGTGGAACGTAAACAAAACCACAAGGAGCGACAATTTTGTAAAGTTGTCAAGATGCCAAAAGGAAATTTTCTCGACGAGTCGGAGCGGAAAATAATCTCTGAGTTGAAGGAGTAACCACGCCATTGCAAAACGAATCGGTACAGGAGAAACGGTTGTGTGGAATTTTTTGAAAAAAGGTTGAAAATTCAACAAGATGACGCCGCGATCCACGTAAGCCAAGTAGGGTACGGGACGGGTTTTAAGCAGTTTAGTCAGCACCTGAGACATTTGATGAAGCTGTATGTAACCTATAATTAGAACTGCCAATATTCGGACATTAATCCCTCTGCTTAGGCCTGGTCTATCGGAACATACCTTCAGCAACGAGCATTAGGCTCAGAAAATTTCATAGCCATGGAATAAAGTTCTCAATTGCAGGGACTTCTTAAACGCATGCGGATTGCTTTCCGATTAAAAAAATGTTTTCTTCAGCTCCTCAATCTGTACATAAACAAACAATATTGTATGAGTGCGATTCTGTGCATGTGTGCAAAGGCGAAACTAAATAGGCCGGTTCACGATTTGCTGCAAACGTCAATTTCCTCAACCCGCTCCTTCGTTTTACCCATCCGCTCTCGAAAACAATCAACCAAAATATGTCGACTGCTACGATTACAAACTCGTCTACTAGCAGGTTATGAGACAGACCTACACGAACAAACTTTTAGTTTGTCATTGATCTTAAGATTGGCAATGTCTATTTCTTATTTCATTTACTCTCACGCAAATGTTAGCCAAAGCGACTGTGACGACAAACGGGATGCTTCGTTTAAAAACAAACAAATGCAAGAGACAGCAGGCTTCACGTTACATTACCGGTGCGCTATATCCATGATTAACAAAGAAGAGAGGAAACATGGGCTCTCTCAAACGCAACAGTAATGCCATAGCTGCCGCTCAACAACCAAATTTTTTTTGTTGGGGGGTTTTTTTGGCAACCCCAAAAATTTTTTTTTTTTTTTTTAATTGTTATGTTTGTGTTCTCCGTGCGTGGAGTAACGATTATGATGTAGAAGGAGATGTCTCGCTCATCGCCATGAGGCACCAAGAGTGGACAGCAATGTTTTTTTGCTAGAATGAAAGATATGAAGAGAAAGTTGAAAGTTCCGTCAGTGTACGGTAGGCTAGAAATAGAACAGAGGTATTGAAAATTGAGTGAAAGGGCATGGTAAAGTAGTATTCGAACCACAGGCGCTTCATTTGCCTAACATCCCACTATGGGGTAGCTAATGTATGTAAAACCCATAAATGGTGGTATCCATTAATTCATACTGGTGGGGACCAGTATCACAACGCTTTACAGTCCTTTCTCTCCGAGGTCTCTAAGTCAGAGATGACGAGAAAATAAAATGTGAGTGTTTATCAGACGTTGTGTATCAAAAACAAACCCAATGGGAGACAGTCTCCTCTCGCCCATGTATGCATCAAAACAGAGTGTGTGCAATCTACCGCTAGAAAACTATCGCAAGCTATCGGTAGTATTAGAGTGCGTTCTGCCGTGCTTCTTTTGCCTCGTCGAGGTGGCAGGGTGATCTGCTCCTCGAGCTACCCCATAGTGGGATGTTAGGCAAATGAAGCGCCTGTGGTTCGAATACTACTTTACCATGCCCTTTCACTCAATTTTCAATACCTCTGTTCTATTTCTAGCCTACCGTACACTGACGGAACTTTCAACTTTCTCTTCATATCTTTCATTCTAGCAAAAAAACATTGCTGTCCACTCTTGGTGCCTCATGGCGATGAGCGAGACATCTCCTTCTACATCATATTTTTTATTGCAAATGGTAGTGCCAGATGATGGGCAGTTTATTCATAAGCATAGAACCACCTCCAATGAGGGGAAAAAAAAAAAAAAAAAAAAACTTTCTATTTTTTTAAATATTTATTAAATTTAAATTAATTTTAAAAATCCCTATTGGGAACAAGCCTAGTTGTGAGAGAGAGCTGATGAAGACATGCTCTCCGGTACACGCGATTAAATGCAAAATACGCAAAGGCAACATTTGAGCGAACTTCTTCAGCAGGTAAGAAACTGTTGGTTTCTAGATGATGTATTTTAAATCTTCAAAATGACAGTAATAAATTGGTAATCAATCATGTTTCATACATCGAATCATTGACCCAATAGATAAAGCTTATGATCGTATCATTAAAAGTGAAATAATTTGGAAAATGTAGGAGTTATAGACCTATTAAACCTACCTATAGACCTATTAAACCTACCAAAAATAGTGACCCCTGATTAAGCCGTTCCCTACCCTATCAAAACAATGGTTTGCCGAGCGAGATATTACACTTTTAGCCAGCACTAAGTCCTGACCTAAATCCTATTGAAAATCTTTGGGGAATCCTGGTCAGACGGGTGTACAGTGGGGGAAGACAGTTTAGAACGGTTCGAGAGCTCCAAGCGGCCGTAAGAGAAGAATGGCGAAAGATTGTCCAATGGTATCTGCTACGGAATTCGATGCCGAAACAAATTTTTGAAACAATTCTGAAAAAAATGGTTAACAAACTAAGTACTAATTGTAGGTTTAAAGATGATTATCATGCTTCAATAAAATAAACATTATGCTGCGCTTATAGGAATTTCCCATCTCACAACCGTAAACAATTATAACATACGGCTTTTAACCTTTGAATCGACAAACAGAAAAATGACCATGCGCTTATAGGAATTTCTAGCACTGTATGGTAGTAGGGTAGGGCTCGATGCACCAGGATTCAACTTGATAAGTGATGTAATCATATTTATGATTCATAATCGTTGTTCTTCTGAGCTTCCATTTTTTGGTAATTAATTGATTTCGTGCAATTATTTACTGATGGGACACTTGAAAATACTTCAACCTTGAATTTAAAAAAATATATCAGAGCAAACTCCCAACATCTCGACTGTCAAAAAAGTTTCACGCACACTATGATCCGTGCTATGTGAACGTATTATCGAATATTTTAATGTGCTATCACCAGACGTCGTTGCAATCATATAAAGAGAGTGTGTGCTCTAGATTATTCTAGAAAATAATATCTAAGACATTTTGTTCATTTACCATCTTTGCCAATAGCAAAATAGTGCGCAATAAAGCATCGACACAACAGTTCACAGCCGACGTTTGAAGCAAACTCTTTTTTCGTAAACTTTTAAATTGTACAACCGCACTTCACAAACTACTTCACTACTGCAACTAATTTCCGCATTAATCAAGTAGAATGTTCTAAAGAAACTAAAATTGAGGGACCTGGTAAAAATAAGAGTCCGTAGATTCATTTCGTGCCTTCTGTCAACTTGACGCTTCTATTGATGTCCAAGCTTATCAGTTTAGCACCAACCGGGGGAAACTTGATCCTATACCCAAGGATTTCATTATCTCCAATCCACTCAACCAATCGCAATGTTTTGCGATATAGTGGACGGATTATTATAATTTGAGAAAACTCAATACAGACATCTTCTAAATTTAGGAGATCGACAGGTAATCGGTGGAGACCCACCTAGTATCGGAGGCGGACCGGAAGATTTGATTAGCTACCTCCTCCAGCATTCAGTGTCCATCTTGCTGGACACGATCAACGATCAACGATGAAATATTTTCGTGATGTGGCGATACACAATTTTTTCGAAGGAGAATGTCCAGGCGCTATTTTCTAGAGTTTAACCTGGGAGTAAAGCGTGATTTCGTGTATCGAACCTTCGACAGCATGTATGACCACACAAAATAGTCCAGTAGATTGAGATCCGGTGAACTAGGATTCATCTTTGGCAAAAACGTTCACTAAATTATCTCTGCACCAGCTATGGACAAGATTTGTCGCGTGGGATGGTGCTCCATCCATGCAACATGTAATGGTCATTTACAATGTCCATACATTTGGTTTAACAACTTTCTCCAAAACTTCCGTTTTCTAATAAATGGTATTAACCTTAACGCCCGGTTTCAATGAAAATGAGCGGTAATTTACCGGGCCTGCAAAATCCACCCCAAACCATGACCGACGCCACACTTGGTGATCATGGTATGTTCCTGTCGCTCTCGGGTACATTTTTTTGTGAATGCCTGGAATGTCCTGGAGTTTTTGTTTCAGAATGTTGTGCATAGACGATTATGAAACATTCAGCCATTTTCCACACCGGCCGCTGAGATTTTCGCCGGATTCGTTCCCTGTTCCGTTCGCGCATCTCTCAACAAGCGAGATCGGAAAGATCTATTCTGGTCATCCAATAAGGAAGGGCCACTGTACATTTTGAATTCACGCTACACACCTAGGTTTCAGATCTTTAAAAATTGCACCCGGGCACACACGGTTCAAACACTTTTTAACTACCACGTCACGAAATAGTTCCATAGATGATCGAAGTAAGCTTCGGACGCAAACGGACATGTTTTTCATTCGTTGTGGTTTTTTTTCGTTAATTTCCTTTAAGTTTCAAATCAGTGATGTTCCGTAGTGAAGATTTAGAGTAGGAATTTGAGTTTGAGTTTGTAGGTTTTTCGGTTATGTGTTATGATCGGTGTGCACCCTTGTGCTGAACTGGCCGGGGGATTTCTAGGGATTCTTGTTCAAGACCCGAAGCTAAGAGTCAGTTCCATTGTGGAAATATCATTTCAAGTAGAGTTTCCACCTTCTACAGAGGATCGTGTGCCTGGAGGTAACATTGAGAATTTTACTATTCACATTAGATTCGTAGTTGCAGCGCGCTTTGAGATCATCCTTGCCTTAGATCCACGCTAATAACATGGAAGGACATTAATGGAAATAGAGGCAAAATACATTTTTTTTTTTGTTTTTTTGTTATGATATGTTAGTTTTTTTTTGTTTATTAATTGTTTTGTTGTTATAAATTTTTGGTATTGTCTGTTTTTTGGTGGATGTTTTTTCTGTCGTGTTGGGAGTATTTCATAAAAAAAAAAAAATTAAAAATTAATTTTTTTTTTTTTTTTTTTATAATTTTTGTTTTTGGGGTTGGATGGTGAAGTTTGTCTTTTTGCAATGAAACAACAGTCGGGACGGGTGTAATTTTCATTTTATTTTATTATATTACTTTCCCTTATATACACTCAGTAGCAAAAAAAAAGCCGAGCAAAATTTTGCTTCCAAAAAACGCCATGTTCAACCTTCTGTAACTTTGTCAATTATAAATTATTTTGGTTGAAAATTTGACAACACTATAATCAATGTATAGACCTTATGTGACCAAAATTTCATGTTGATTAATAATATAAATTTGAAGTTTTCATAACATATGTGAAAAAAGTCATTTTGGGTCATACTAATTTCAAAAATCCGTATTTCTGTGAAACATTTAGGTAGCATATTGAAAATGTCATCTTAGCCTAAAAAAATATAGGAAATGATGTGGACAAAATTTGAACTGTTTTCATTAAGCGGTTTGGACTACAGCTTGCGTCAAAGTTGACGCACCAACATGAGTATTTCCCTATTTCAACAGATATTGACCATGCTGAAATATCGGTTATAGTGTTGTCAAGTTTTCAGCCAAAAATATTGATAATTGACAAAGTTACAAAAGGTTGAACATGGGGTTTTTGGAAGCAAAATTTTGTCTCGGGTTTTTTTGGTACTGGGTGGTTTATTTTGGTTGATTTTGTTTCTTTATACCCTACCATACCCAACAAAATGGGGGGTGTTTGGGACCTGGTGAGAAGAGTCTGGGCAACCGATTCAGGAATACTCGAAGAAGCAGCTGAAAATTTGCTGGAAATTCTGTATGAATCAATTGTAGTTTGTGGGATCTTACATGCTGAAATATGGATAGTGTGTGTTAAAATGAAAGGGGTTTGGGAAATTGCGGTTTTGGTTGGTGTTTTGGTGGAATGAAGTTTGGGTGAGTATCATCATCACTACAATTTTATCATTACTTGTGTTTTCATGATTTATATATTAACATAATTTATAGTTTTTACCTAATGGATTATATATACTTTTAATTATTATGTCTTATATGTCCAATTATCATTTTGATCCTTTCTTCTCCTCTTATGATTAAGAAGTATCTAGTGCTTTGAATACAAGAAGCTGCAACGGAATCTGTGGTAGGCTTTTGCACTTATTACTGAATGTATTTTTCATTTCCGGTTTGCAAATGGACATTTCACCAAATCTGAGCTGATCTGATTCATGCAGCGCTGTGTGCCATTTGGCTAGTGTCTGATTTTACAGTTCAATCATTGTCATAACTTTATCATAACTCACAATATCATTATATTTGATAATATTGTTTTATTGATTTTACTTCATAGATGATTTGGACAATACTTATTGTTTTTTTCTTTTGTGTCTATTTGTCTTTAACTCCCTTCCAATTAAATTTCCCCTGTTTTCCTAACTCAGGAGCAATAATTTTTAGCCCAGCAAAAATAAAAGCGGATTGCTGTTATAAAATCAGCTTCAAGTAGCAAATAGTGACCATGGCACGGTAAATTAAAATGTATAAATGTTAGTTTTGTAAAATTTCAATAGATTAAGCATATTTTTGCAGGATAACTCAAATCAAGATTTTGGTGAATTGCTGCTATCACTAAAATCGAACGTAAACGTGCTTAAACGTGGAACCACAGAACTCTACACTTTAACACTTTACAACGTTTCTTGCATTTCCGGATCAACCGAATGAAGATTTTATATAATAGATACAAATGCTTGTATTATTTTTCATTTACATAAGCATATACACTATTATATAAATATTTCTTGGGAATGGAAGGGACCATCAAGGCACCCGATTGAAGCACTCTGGATGAGAAGAGTGAGAATGCCAACTCCCTATTGCTAACAGTTTGTGAATAGAGGGTGGGCTCTTCTCCCGCCCATTTTGGCATCCTCATGTTAGATAGCTCGCTCTTATGACTAATTGTTCAATCTTCTTGTTGGAAGGAGATTCTTTTTATCCCTGTGGAGATGTATAAGTTGCCTATCGATCCACCCAACCGGTTTTTGGCCCTTCATACAATGGCATGATTAGGATAATCAGTGGTTATTAAAGCTTGATCAAGTCTAACAGAGAGGAGAGCCCATTGCTGTCGGACTTAGTTTCCTACAGCAACAATGCGTGGTAGTACATCATACATAGGTGTTATGATCGGTGTGCAATTTATAAACCCATATGCGTCGTATCAACTTGGGTATAAGATTGTGTAATGGAGAAGTACATGTTTAAAAGTTTAGAAACGTGGTGAAAGAGTGAATATGAAGAATGAATTAAGGATGTAAGGGCCTGTTCATAAACCACGTAGACTCATTTTTGAAAATCTCATACCCCCCCTCCCCCCTCGTAGACTTTTCTCCATACAATTTTTTGAAATTTTGTATGGGCGTAGACTTTGGTTAAACCCCCCTCCCCCCAGAAAAGTCTACGTGGTTTATGAATAGCCCCTAAGCGTATGGCACCAGTGAGTGAGAAAGATAGAGAAAGAGTGGGGATATAGAGAGAGGGAGAGAGAGAGAGTATTATATTTTAATTTTATGATATCCAGGTTTTACAGCGCTTTACAAGTATTTTTCTATTCCATTGAAACAAGCCACCCGCTCGTGTCAGTGGTCCCATCACCATAACTGGTGTTAGTTTAAATCGGTTCTCACACTCAAAATTTTAACGTATTCTTGTATTCCGCTGAAATAAACCACCCACACTTGTGAGTGGCATCTTTTCTGTTGGTTTTAATCGGTCCTCAACCTCAATGCTTTAATGTTTCCTTGTATTCCATTGAAATACACCACCAACACTTGTGAGTGGCCTCAACAGCATCCCTGCTGTTGGTTTACATCGGTCCTCATACTCGATGTTTTAATGTATTCTTGTATTCCATGGAAATACACCACCCACATTTGTGAGTGTCCCCAACAGCATCCTGACTGTTCCATCCAAAACTTGAATAACTTTAATGTGCATCTCATTACAGAGAATAAATCGGGAACTTAGTTAAATATCTTTTCGCTGCCATCGTCAGTTGAATTAAGCACACCGTCTATCATAACGGATCCTGTTGCAAACCCATCCATTTTACCCAACATCCCAGTAATTTCTCGTGGAAGTGCAGAGGATTTCTCGGCTTCCTTCAAAGCGAGTATCACGTCAACATATTCCTACAAATTCCCTACTTGACATGCATTCGGGCGAGGCCGGCACCGGTATTGTCTTAGTTTGGGATCACCAGTTGTTACACATTGAGGATGTATGCTATTCCCAAGCATCATCTGTTGGTTCTCTGTGTAATAACAGCTAATCTGGCAATAACGGAGTAGCAACCTCGGGCGGTCAATCATGCTCATGCTGATGCTCACGTCGCGAAATAGTTCCATATTCAGAGAAAGAAAGACGCTGATTGAAAAGGGATCATGCGTAAACCACGTGGTCATAATAGGAGGCACGATGTAACATTCACAACCGATGATAAATTTCCTTCAAATCTTACTCGTTGTGTTCTTCC